>CM051690.1:27633439-28031627 GCA_028022725.1 Lycodopsis pacificus
GATCTCTGCGGTGTTTTCACTCCTAAAAAAACACTTTGAAACCAGAGCACGTCTTTTATTTTGAATGATGCAGGCCAATCATATTTAAGGAGGCCCCCAGTGTGGCAGATTCAACTTAGAAAACATTTTACACAGTTTCGATTCTTCTTTTTGATATTTTACCCTTTTAAAGCTGCAGTGCAGTTGAAACAGTCTGTTTTTCAGCTTTTTTAATTTTTTTTAATTTTTTAATTTTTTTGATAAAATCATGGTCTCACTGTGAGTAAAATGTGCGGGCAGGGCTTTGATCTCGATCCCCGTCGAATAAATATCGAAATTCCGTTCTTTTCGTGTAATATCTGCTCTGAGCGATTCTGTGAATTCAGCACAAAAAACTGCTTGCTTGACAAATTTACTGTACAGTCTGAGCTGTGCTGCAGTGCTGCAGTGAGCCCCGAGACTGACCCCTGCTGGCCGCTACACGAAGTACAGGCCGCCCGTTCAGCGCTGTGGTCGCTCTGCCACTCTCTCACCCTCATGGAGGAAAATATGTTATGAAGGAGAAACATGAGCAATAATACAGATCCGTTTAATGGATATGATTGATGAAGTACCCATGCAAGATGTGGTGCATTAATACGTCCACATCATATCTTATATATTGCATATATCATGTAGACAGGTGGACAGAAATATATGAACATCTTTACAATCTCATACAACAGCCTTGCAAAAATAATAGAAATACTATGTTTACTTCGTTTTTATTTTTCACATTTTTGTGTCAAAAAAGACGGCTATCAAGTCGGATTTTTTTAAAGCTATATTTTCATATTTTCTTTATTGTTCCAACCCCATTTAGTTACGGAAAACTCTGTCTTTCTCTGCCTCTGAGTGTTTAAATCATTGCTTTGTAAAATATAGTTGTTTTTTTTGTCGTCAATTTAGACAAATACATTCTCAGTGCAATTACATGTGTTCTGCATTTAAATGCCTTAAAAGCAGGATATAAAGAATGTAAGATATACAAATATATATACAAATAAAAATAAATATATATATATAAACTGTCTTCACACTCTGATGTGTCTGCATGAAAAAATTGTGGTTTTCTTATCTAATCTTTCCTGGAGCATCTGAAATGAGGCACACATTCACATAATCATTTCTGTTATTCACATCTGGCCGCTCAGTTCTCCCTGCATGAGGAAGTCTCCAGACAGGCCTCCTGCCAGCACCTCCTCTCTCCTCAAAGCCAGATCCATCTGTTTGCTCCCAGTGTGAACAGCTGAGCGGACAGTAAGCTCCGTCCCACAGCAGCACTCTGCCGTGTCTCTCCCAGTTGACGTGTGTTGGTTTCTGATTGGAACAGACACGTGCATCCTGCGGGACAGAAACATCACCTCCATCAAGAACTCCACTTTCTGTCTGTCCGAGAACGCCGTGGGAAACCTGACGAAGCTGATAAACATGACCGTGGACAGCAACAAGACCTACGTCAGCCCCAGCGAGGAGTACTTCAAGTGAGTGTACGAGCTTCTGGCTGATGAAAAAACGCCTTTTAAAGTAGTATGAGGAACACAAAGTAGACCTGGACAGTTTGGTTTTCATCGTTCTTCATATGTCCACAGATGAGACATTAAACCAGATATTCTTTCAGTTACTCTCTTGGTCTAGAGTAAGACCTGTAAATCTTTGAATTCAACACACACACAAAAACAGTTTCATCTGTCAATGTTCTGCAAAACATTTCCTAGCAGCGCTCTTCTCTTTAAACAAGTGCGTAATTCGCCATTGCAGTAAAAGTATTACCGATCATTTCTGTTAAAACGCACAAATACTACAACTGCAGCTCAACAAAATACAAAACTGCAAGATGTAACAACGCAACGATCTGCAAAAATAATAAAGACGAATGAGTTGATTTGTGTTGAAATAATATTACTGCCCTATTGCGTTATGTTCAAGTTCACCGAGATGTGTTGTCAGGCTGAGTTTGGCTGTTTGAATCACACCTGCAGGTACAATGTGTTGCACATCTCTAAAGGAATCGAATACCCAGGAGACATCCGCTGGCCTCTGGCAGGCTGTCTGCTCCTGGCCTGGTTCATCGTCTACTGCTCTTTAGCCAAAGGAATCAAGTCATCAGGGAAGGTAACAGCACGCACAAAAACTCCTCTTCTGCTTTTTGCACCTTTTTTCGTTGCCAGCTGGAGAAGAAACAACCTGTGGGGGGGGGGGGCTTCCCTAACCCTGCAGATGAAAGTGGCCCCGAGTGATGAAATGTGGCACATTTAGGAAGTGAGCCCTGCAGGGTCCTCAGCAAGGGAAAGCACTCATGTTTAGATTGGACAGCTCTTGATGTTACCAAGGGTTTGCTTCTCACAGCTCGTTGTATTTGGAATCGACCTCTCAGAGAGTAAAATGCTCAGATTCATCCACAGCCGAGAGAGCGGTGTCCCCTCGTGAGGCTGTGTGTTTGTATGTCCGTGGACAGAGGCAGTCACAAGTCTTAGGTGTGTAGTTGAGATCAAATTGAAGGCCGGGTTCGAAGATGGTTGTGGTCTGAACCACGGTGCTAGAAGTAAGGGGATAGGAAGTAGGAAACCCCCCTCCCCCCTTTACACCTGATATAGAGCGTCCCAGCTGGTGTGACTGGTCCAAGAGTGTTTGGTTTGTCCGTTCTAGGCTACTGTAGAAACATGGCGGCCGGTTCCGTGAAGAGGACCCGCTCCGTATAAACGGCTCGTAGTTAACGACACCACAACGATTCTTATTTTTAGGTAATTAAACACGAGCATACACACATAACACACATTTCTACCAATAGATCGCCCTACATGCTCCACACTGTTCCTTTAAAGTTGTCCAAGGCCTGAAATTAATTATCTTTTAAATAAGAAGCTAAAAAAAATACTTTTGATCGTGGTTTCTAGGAAATGTGTGGATCTATTTTCTTCTCCTGACGGAGGACAGGCAACATGCAGAGGAAACGTTTCACAGTTCATTCAGATTCTTGTGTAATGTCGCCCTCTACTGGAGGTAGAGGTGACACACACTGTGGCAACTTTTAGAGACCTCAGTGTGCGTAATTAAAACTGCACCAATAGGTTTGCATGTTTCATCATGGGAAAACATGGCCATCTTCAATTTTATGAGGCGGTGAGTGAGTTACTTATTGCATTACAATGCAGCTGCAGAAATGCTTTGACAACTCTTATTGTTGGTGCACAGGAAGACGCTTTATCATGATCATAATCTATATGTGGGGAAAATGAAGGTTTAAGTCTGCAGCTATTATGACTGTACCAAAACGTGAATATGGCATACATTGCAGAAAGGGAGAAATAAGAATTCAACATGAAATTAAGTAAATCAGACACAAAAGAACACAAAATAAATGAATGTGTGTGAGATGACGGAGTTGACACACTGCTACGTGACTTTACACTGAATGCTCTCTCATAATAATCAGAAGCAGCTCTCTCCACAGCTGCTTCTTCTCAGATCCTCTGATTTCCAGTAATTCTCCTCCTCTCTCTCTCTTATTTGGCCTCCTCTCTGCTCAGGTGGTGTATTTCACAGCCACGTTTCCCTACGTGGTGCTGGTCATCCTGCTCATCAGAGGGGTAACCCTCCCCGGTGCCTTCGACGGCATCCTCTACTTTATCACACCGAAGTGGGAGAAGCTGAACGATGCAAAGGTACCCGGCGCCCACGCGTTTAATTCACCCGTGATGTGCGCTTTGCTCCGTCCTTTCCTGCTCTTGACCTGCAGCTCTCCCCCCCCCCCCCCCCCCCCCTCCCCTCTGTCAGGTGTGGAAAGACGCAGCCACTCAGATCTTCTTCTCTCTGTCGGCGTCGTGGGGAGGCCTCATCACTCTCTCTTCCTACAATAAGTTCCACAATAACTGCTACAGGTAAACACACAAAAGGTAAACCATGCTTCTGGCAGACACATTCAAACTGTCTCCGTAGACACTGTCTCTGTCCTGTACGTCTGATAGAAATGTCAATAATAAATGTCACTCTTTGCAGCCTGCAGTTCAGTGTTTCTGTCATTTCCTCATCACCTGAAGCATTCCCCCGCTGAAATATTGTTGTGTTTTATTTACCACACATCCCTCACTCAGTTCAAAACATATATTAAAGGTACTTTTTATTGTAAACACCTGAACGCATAAAACATCTCTCTTGCGTGCTGAAAAATATATTTCTTTCATGTGAACACAACTCAGCAAATGAAAAATATGTGTGAGATAATTTTAGATATTTATACACACACACATAATTATCTTTATGTGTGTGCATATTTTCTGCAGTGTTGCTCTGAAAATACCTTCAATAAAGGTGTACACCTTCTGTAAATTCCCCACAGCTTTTAGAGGTCTCTATGTGCAATATATATTCCTGCCACCAGATGGCGCCATTGTGCTATCACTTGTTATTATGTAGCATGTTTTGCTGCGTGATTTCAGTTACTCAAGCAGATTTGTGCTTATTCGGCTTCTGTTTCTCTCTTTCCTCTTTCTCCCTGCAGTGATACTATTATTGTGACATGCACAAACAGTGCCACCAGTATATTTGCTGGGTTTGTCATCTTCTCGGTCATTGGTTTCATGGCACATGAGTTGAAAGTGCCGATAGAGCAGGTGGCAGATGAAGGTAAGACGCCAAAAGCAGCAGGCAGCAGCCGCTGCTCACTGAAACACGCCTCAAAGTTTGACTTCATGATCTGCTGTGGAGAATGTGTGTGTGTGCATCATCATTTACGTGTATGTGTATGTGTGTGTGTGTGTGTGTGTCAGGTCCAGGCATAGCGTTCGTGGTGTATCCGGAGGCTCTGACCAGACTTCCCCTGTCTCCTTTCTGGGCGATCATCTTCTTCCTCATGCTCCTGACTCTTGGCCTGGATACCATGGTAACCACTGCTCCCTCAATCTGTGTGTGTGTGTGCGTGTGTGTGTGTGTGTGTGTGTGTGTGTGTGTGTGTGTGTGTGTGTGTGTGTGTGTGTGTGTGTGTGTGTGTGTGTGTGTGTGTGCGTGCTGTTTTATGTCTATAATTAAGTGGCTCCTATGTCCTTATAATAAAGATGAGGAAAATCTTCCAGAGGATAGCTAATGGTGCCAGCTTTAAAGACACAATCTGACATTTAGGAATTGAAAGCGTGTACGGAAAGATTCAACATCACTGTAAAGACACCTGTTTGTCATCTGAGCCAGATTGAAACTAGGGCAGGTAATCAATTTTAAAAGCATTTTTTAAAATATATATTAAAATTCTCTTTACATCCCGACAGCAATCAATTAATCAAAGGCTGTGACAAAAAAAAGACTGTCTGTCGCAGTACTGTAACAAGCCCGTCCAATCAGTTGCTGCCTGCACGCGCTCTGTTTTTCCATTTATTCACATGTTGTGTTGTGAGCTGCCAAGCTAGCCGCTAGTCCATCATTGTTCATGGTAGCTTGAAAGCTAATTATATACAGTACGGTACAGTTAATATGTGCAGTGGTTGTTTGTCAAGAAATAGCTTGTGTGCTAACGCTAACCGTTCAGAAATCCACAATGTCTTCTTTCAACACGCTAAAAGAACAAGACATTTCTTGAGATGTTGGAAGTTGTGTTCTTTTTATTATATATTGGGTTGACAGAGGCTAAAAATTGGAGCTGCAGAATTGGGGTTAATTCTCTCTTGGTTTGTCACAGCAAATTCAGATTATGCATGTTCATGCGATTTAATTTCAATATCAATATCATTAAATTAAAAGTAATGAAAAATGGTCCTTTAGTTCATATTGTTTTAAAGCATTTGTAAATTCATTTTCTGGGTGTCGGTTTGTGAGAAAAGACAGTTTCACTCGTGGCTGCATCTCCAAACAGTCTGCTGGTTGAGGATCTCTTTAGTTTCATAACATCAGCAACCTTTATGTCAGAGACAAGAGTTCCTTAAGTAAACACTCAACTTTGGCAGCGGCATCCAGCTATGTTGAAACGCTGCACACATTGACCCAATTAACATAATTACCCATACACACCACCCACTGGGACTGATTCCAGCTGAAGCGCTGCAGCTCTCCGGGTACTTGAGCAGAAGGGGGTCTGTGTGATTGGAGTGAGCGAAATTAAGTTGACCTTAAAGTCAACAACACGGACGTAAATCTAATTAAATACAATTAAAGTACTTGCGTTTTTAGTCAACAATTTTCCCTATTTTCTGACATTGTGTAGACTAAATAATAAAAACGGCTTTAGCCAGTTTAAGGTGAATGTACACTAATGAAAACATACAAACTAATATAATATTCCATTTCAGCTAATAGAGCCCAGAAAATGCTACACACTGGCCCTTTAAATTATTCATTACGAAACTCAATATACAATTATTTTACCTTATCTTGTCTTTCTATTATTAATCAATAATTGCATTTTAAAAAGGAGTGACAAAATGTTTATTTCCCAAAGGATTGCTGTTTGCTATCTTAATTGTTTGCTTTTGGAAAATTGATTGAAAACCATAATTGTATACACTTTTAAAACTGCACTAACTAGGTTTGTTTTTCATATTAACAATGGATCAAATGCGTATTTGTAATGTGAAAGATTTCCCTCTTCGTGACAAGCCCACAGTGAATTACCACCCAACGCTGCTGCTCCCTTCAGCTCCGAAGAGCGTTTTACTGTCTTTCAGCAAACTGAAACTGTTTGTTTTTTCCTCCAAAGCCTCATCATGTGTTTTGGGGCTCAGGGGAAAAAGCAAGTTTTTCTTTCATCACAAGGTTGTTGCTTCTTTTCCCGCTCCACATATCGAAGTGTGACACTTAACTCCCTCTTTACAGCTGCTCCTAAAAAATGCTGAGTATGTGTTAAATGCAGATATCAAATGAGATGTTTTTACAAGACGATTGAAATAATTTTTTTCAGCAGCATGCGGGCTGTAATCAGATAAACCCACTGTACACTACCTGCTCAAGACCAAACAGCAAACAAACAAAGTTATCAACTAATGAATAACATTTAGCTTCCAAAGAGCCACATATTTCCCTCAGGGGTTGGTGGGCACCACATCGGAGCAATAAGAGAGTGAATATTGAACCTAATCCATGTCTCTAAATGAGAAATAATGTTGCTTTGTGGCTCCTGGATTTGGAAATTAGTTTGCCACGATGATTAGATATTGTGATACTTGTTATTTATGCTCCGCTACACTTCGAAGTTAAACAACTGTAAATGTGTCGGTCACTTCACTGATTGATTCCCGATGTAACTTCAGTGAACAAACACTTCAGTCTCTCCGGGATGTTTTCAAAGTCCAGGCCAGCTCCAGACACAATCCTGGGCAAACAGTTCCAGATGAAGCACCAACTCCTTTAAGTGCACCGTGATGCTCCTGGGCCGAGCGGAGCAGCAGAGGGCACAGCGGCGCATTAAGACTCAAGTCAACAGTAACAGTAGCGATGATGTCACTGTGCCTTGGCAGCGGCAGCTCCGAGGGGAGGGCCGGTGGTGTAGCGTTGTTGAAGAAAGGAGCTCGACGGGAATAGGCTGTTGATATTGGGATGTTGATGGGAAATTAGTTTTGGGAGCTCAGGAGGAAGTGGAGGAACGGAGGGGAGGCAACGGGTTTCTACAGTACGCACACACACACACACACAAACTATCCCAACCTCCCGCAATTTGCCTGATTGTATATTCATCCACTGCTGTCCTCTGGGTTCTGAGCCCATTTTACCATCATGTTACGTTCGCTAATGAAATCTGCTCCTCCTCGGGATTAGGATCATGTTCTTTATTTCTTTTGGAAATGAATGAAATTACGGTAAAATAATGTTTATATTGAATAAATCGAAGACAAACACTGGATACTGAATTTCTACAGCGGCACCTGCTCTGATTCAAATGAGGCAAACCTGCTGACGGGAGGCTTTTCAGTTGAAACGCTGCTGCACACTGGGCACTTTTCAGTAATTCTGAAGATCTGCAGAACTGTTTTTTTTTTTGTTTGCTCAAACATATGATTAAACATGGAGAAATTGACTTTTTCCCCTTCCTTATCCCCCTCTTCTCTTTGTCTTCCCTTTCTCTCTTCTTCCTCCCGCTCATCTCCATCCCCAGTTTGCCACCATCGAGACCATCGTGACCTCCGTGTCAGACGAGTTCCCCAAATACTTGAGGAAACACAAACCCGTCTTCACCCTGGTCTGCTGCTTCTGCTTCTTCTTCCTGGGCTTTCCCATGATCACAGAGGTACGACACACAATAACACACATCTATGTACGTACACGCTGATGCAACCCCCCCCCTCCCCTCCCCCCCTCTGCAGGGACACTTTTTGAGCGTCCTGCTGCGACCCTGTCTTTGAATAAACCGTCAGCGAAGCCGCGGCCTTCAGAGGGACAGGCTCAGTGAGTGGAACAAGAGAGGCTGAGTCTTATTAAAATCCCCCCAGACAGCCGAAAGCTGGATTCGTATACATGTCGTTTCTTTTGATCTGGTACAAGTCAGTGTGAAAGTTATGGCCATGGACAAGTCGGAGGGGAGGGCTGTGGTTGTAAGATGAAGCCTTGAATTGTTTTTGGTAACACTTTGTTTGTGCGTTGTTGACAGAGTGGGATGTTCATGCTGCAGTTGGTGGACACATTCGCAGCCTCCTACTCTTTGATGATCATTGCGATCTGCGAGCTGTTGGGGATTTCCTACCTCTACGGTGAGTAAAGCTGCTCCTGCTTCATCTCAAAAACTGAAAGTCTGAAGCCCTGCTCGTGTAATGTTAGTGTTACATCCCATAATGTGGATGAACAAACGGCGCTCTGACAGTTTTGTTGTTGTCTCTTTGTTAAAAGAGTAAAACGTGTTAGGATTCATGCTGAGGATATTTACACCAAATTGATGGTGATCTGGTTACTTTTTGTCAACATATCTTGTTATGGAGCTAAAAGATGGAGGGACTGACTGAACGACATCTCCATCCTTAGAATCGGTTGTTTGCAGGTCAAAATAACAAATGTCAGATGTCATAACCTCGATCACACTTTTGATTATGTCCCTTAAAAAAGCTTTTTCCGTTTTGAAGATAAAATTCTTTATTTAGATTAGAAGCAATTACCGATCTAACATCTGCAGCGCGATAGATAGACCCTTGAAGCCCGGTGAATGTCTTTCAAACCTTCTTGACGAAGCCCCTCCAGAATCCAGAAGACACTTTAGAACTGTTTTCACAGACTGTATAGTCCTCCTTATAACTGAACTCCCTTCGACATGTGCATTCAGTGGAGTGACCCTTTAACGATTTCCTAAACCTAAAGTAATTTCATCAGTCAAACTGCTGGTTCTAGTGCTTCCACTGGTAACCCCGTGTTTAACGTCACATTGCCATAAAATGTGGGTATTTCCCTTGGGCAAAGTCTGCAGAAATGTACGGAAAGGGTTCATAAAGGGCTCAAAATGTGTGCGAGAGAGCCCTCAAGCGCTCGATGATTTGACAGTGGGACATCCGTAAACCCTCACGGACCTGTGGGAGCGCGCCTTTAATATCCGTGGGTCCGTGAGTGTGGAGATTGGGATTGGGCCTATGTGTCAAAGGTACAACGTGTTATTCCAGCCGTGACCACTAGGGGTCTCTGTTGTAATGTATAAGTCACACAATCACGTGCGCACACACACACACGCAGGCAGAGAGCTCAGGTGTGTGTCAGAAAGGCCGTTACCAAGGAGCCAAGCGAACGGCTCTCCTCCAGTTTGTCAGAGCATCAGTTCAGGTGACATATTGAAATGATTGTGTGGCTCTGCCTCTTCATGTCACTCAGTGTTATCCGTCAATAAAGTCAGAGAGGAATGAAGCCATCTGCTCCCGGGCTTTTTCTCAGGGACGATAGAAACCGATACTCTCGCTCTCCCTCCCTCTCTCTCTCTCTCTCTCTCTCTGTCTCTCTCTGTATCTCTCTCTCTCTCCCTCTCTGTATCTCCCTCTCTCTCTCTCTCTCTCTCTCTCGCTCTCTCTGTATCTCTCTATCTCTCTCTCTCTCCCCCTCTCTCTCTCTCTCTCTCTCTGTATCTCTCTATCTCTCTCTCCCTCTCTCTCTCTCTCTCCCTCTCTCTCTCTCTCCCTCCCTCCCTCCCTCTCTAGTCCTTTTTAATGAACCTTATTAAACCCAGGTCACTCTCTGTACACCCTCTGTCTGACTACCTCCCATGTTCTTTTGTTTCATTTCTCTTCCGTTTTCTTTTTGTCTCTGCAGGGCTGCAGAGGTTCTGTGAGGACATTGAAATGATGCTTGGTTTCCAGCCAAACCGATTCTGGAGAATCTGCTGGGCCTTTGTGACTCCAACCATTCTGACGGTACGGTTTCTTTTCGCTCATCTCATTCTGTCTCATACACACACACACACACACACACACACACACACGCAGACAAACACTCACAAAAACACATATTGTAAAGTCAAGACAATTTTATTTATATCGCCCTATATAACAAATCACACATCTGCCTCAGGGGGCTTTACGATCTCGACAGCACACGACACCCTCTGTCTTTTTCGACCCTCGCTGCGACATGCGTGGCCTAAAATGTTTCCATTTTCACTGCCGCCATTCAAGTCCATTGATTTGCAGTCGGAACGGAACGGAGGAGAAATTGCCCCGGCTGCACAAAAAAAATGATTTCTTCCTTCCAATTCCTGTCACGTCACCAAGTCTGGAGTTGTTTTTGTTTTTCAAAAAGGTACCTTGCCAAATAGTTGGTGTGATGTCAGTTCAGCTGCCGCAAACACACAGAAACTGTGTATGCGGCGTATTAGAGCCGGTACATTCTAATGCGAAGGGGTTTAGCAGCATTCATGCTAGAAATAGTAATGGAATCCACTGCAGCGCTAAAGCAGAGGTGATGATGACAAATGGAGCAGCAGTCGGGCCGCTGGTCATCTTGCTGCTCTCTCTCTCTCTCTCTCTCTCTCTCTTTGAGAGATCAGATTTCCTCGGGGAGCCCATTGATGCACGACCCCAAGCTAATCTATTTCTGCCTGCCTTCCTTTTTTCCTGTTTGTTTTCATTTTCTTCCACTTATTCTAATCCTTCTCAGACAAATTTGCTGTAGATAGGAGGTATATATTTCTGTCCAACCCTGTCCTTTTTTTGTACTCACTGCACATACAGTAAAAAGGAAGGTCTCATTTACACCGTCATCCATCCTCTTATCGTTATGGAACAGTGGACACAGCTTTAGCTGTGTGTCCTGACTGAGTCCAGTACAGTTAATTGGGAAGAAACCTACTGTACAGTCCTTGTTTATACATCAGACCACAGAAGTCCAAAAATGCTGGCCATTATTTCAAGATTTACAGTCATTTCTATCCTTAGGATTTACATCTGACGGATGCAGAAATGGCAAGTTGTTTCGTGATCAATTACAGAAGTAATCCCTCATTTGCTTTCTTTAGCCTCACACTAGCTTTGGATGAGTGATTTGTTTCCCTGAAGGCTTTTGGGGCTTTCTGACATTACTTGTATTGAACTCTAGTAAACTTTAACTGTGTGTCCTGTACGTGGTAGTGGAAGTTATGAGGAGCGTGAAGTTGGAACACAACTTGCAGACTTGTGGGTCAGTCAGTGAAACCAGTCCATTCGTGATGGTTCACAAACGGCATTCCAAACGGCTGCAAATGTTTTATAGAGTTCTCAAAAGGAAACTAGTGCTTTCAAAATCTTAGGAAAAGCTACAAAACAGCTGTATCTGTAGAGTTATGCATTTCCAGGTTGTGTTGACAATTTACAGCACAACCAGGCGGCAACAGTCGGTTCTGGCAAGTGAAGCCAATGCTGAGGTGCCTTAAACTTACATTATTTCTAATGGCCAGCAGGGGGCGACTCCTCTGATTTATTCCCTCAGTAAACGGTGTAATTCTGAGTTTATGTTCTCAATCACTAGTTCCAAGTCTTCCATACAACATGATGTTCATTTCGTAAACTATGGTCCCATTTAGAGTCAAATAGACCATGAAGCAGAGTATGCTTTAGGGCGGGGCTTACTGTGATTGACAGGTTCCCGCGACCAGCCATCTGCGTCTCTACGTCACTCCTCCGCATAACAAATATGATCACTTCCCTTCACTCAAAGCCAAGACGGCGACGGCCAAGACTCCGAACTCCAGGCTTCAACACAGTCCACACAGTCCACAAACAACTACAGTCTATGAGCACAACATGCACAGAGTTACAGCTTTACACCAGTAATGAATAGTATAATACTGTATGTACTATATAACACTTCTGCAGTAGTTCTTGAAGGTAACAGAGAAGGCATCTGACCTAACGCACATTTCCTGGATTCCCTGGTCTGTGCAGGGCATCCTGGGACTTAGTCTGTACCAGTGGAAGGGGATGACGTACGAGGACTACACCTACCCCAACTGGTCCATGGTTATGGGCTGGCTCATGGTCTCCTGCTCCGTCATCTGGATCCCCATCATGTTCGTCGTTAAGATGTACCTCGCCCCTGGCGCCTTCAGAGAGGTAATAGTGGAGACAAAGCTGTGACCAGACATTTTCATGTATGTTTTGTTTTGGTCTGCTTTGCCCACACACACACACACACACACACACACACACACACACACACACACACACACACACACACACACACACACACACACACACACACACACACACACACACACATCCTGTCGGCGAAATCAATATTCTCACCCTTCGCTCATCAGCAGGGAGAGGCGGACTGCTGGTTGAGTATTAATTTGACCATTTTTTTGCTGCGAGGCCATCGGACCCTTTTAAATACTCAGAATGATGGATGATGATGATCGTGGCTTCATCTCCCAACGTCTCTGTTCCCTCAGTCAAAGGCCGTCCTCCAACTTCACATTTAAATCTCTTTCCTTTCTTTGACTGTCAGAAATACATGATCATCATTGTTTTCGCTCATACATTAGTGCAGGGGTTCTCAACCTAAATCCATTTTCTGTCACTGCATCCGAGGGACAGTAAGCTACCAGTGGCCAAACGTGTTTGCCTGCAGCTATTGGCGTGGGGGAGATTCAAACTTAACTGTAAATGACAACACAAGCGGAGTGCTTGCTCAGAACATGTTCAGAACAGGTCGGACGCTTGGCCTGGAGTGTTGCTGCTTGCAGCTTTTTTCGAGAACCGCTCATACAAACACCTTCACGCCGGTCATGACACACACCCACGTCTATTACACGCCCCGAGGCTACTCACGGATCAGTGGTGAAATACACTCTGGCTCAGGGGAAAAAACACCACGGGCAGACTTTACTGATGACAACCTGGGCCTGGGGCCCCAACTAGATATGAAAATAATTGAATGCTGTTACTATTGCAAGTCATTGTACCCCAGAATAACTTACAAAGGGCCCCAACAGCAGTTAACGAATATGCAACTAATCTATATACTACTTACTGTGTACTTCTACATCGCAGTTCTACTTTTACCTGACAGAGAAATGTTCTGTTAATACTTAAAAGATGATGAATTATTATTCATAAAACGATCCAGCATTATGTTGGAATTGATAGCTCTACCTTGAACAGACGTGAAGTTATTTATGCACGTAAATCTATTTAGCACATTTCAGACCCAGAGGCAACCCTAAGTGCTGCTCAGATTACACAAGAAATGCATACAAACAATAAAAGCAAGCGAGTACTCACTTGCATTTAAGAGCATTTAAGTGCACTGTGCTGATAGCGCCTCTATTTCACTCTTCACTTGAAGTGCAAATGTGAATGCAGTACTTTTACTGTTAAATAAGCTATAAACGGAATTCAGAGCACATCTATGATTCAGTCAGTGCCGGCCCGGGATTCCCAGAGCGCCGTTCGCTCGTCTGTTCAAAGTTTAATACTGTTGAACATGTCACGTGTCCAAATTGCACCAAATTTGCCACTGGGTCAGCAGCAAAACACCCGCCCCGTGTGACGTGAATTCAGATGAGCAGCGGAGAAAGCGCAGAGAGACGAGCGGATTCCTCGCTTTATGAAACAACGAGAACAAAACAACTCAACCTGTTCTGACGCTTTATTGATTTTGAGATGAGGCATGAAATCCGTCTTTACATCAGGAGCTTCAACAACCGAGCTAACCCCCCCCCCCACTTCAGGTCAGACTTGCTGTATCTGCTCCTCCCGTATAACCCCCCCCCCTGTGTGTTGCCTCTCCTCTCGCAGCGCCTGAAGCTGGTCTGCGCCCCTCAGCCCGACTGGGGTCCGTTCCTGATGAAGCACCGCGGAGAACGCTACAAGAACATGACCGACCCTCTGGGAACCAACTCCCTGGGCCTCAAGCTGCCCCCCAAGGACTTCCAGCTCGGCTCCTACCAGTAGCAGCCGCCCGTGCAGCACCGCACCGCCTCCAACCCCAGCAGGGAGCACCGGGAGCGGGTCAACCTCCATCTCTTGTTCTCCCTCCTCCTCCTCTCTCTTTCTCCTGTCCGTACGTCACCCTCTTTGCTCCCTGTCTTCCCCCCTGTATCATGGATGTGGAAACAGGCCCCCTTTCCTCTTCCTTCTCTTCTTCTTCACCACTTCCTCTCTTCTCTCACGGGGGAGTGGAGTCTACTCCCCCGCCGCTGCTTTGTACTCGGTTAACGGGCGATCATTGCCCCCCCACACATGACCACTGATTACTTCAGAACCCTTCCCAGGGATCTTTATTCCAAGAGAAAATTGTGTCATAAAGTGACACAGCTCAGACTGCACTTGCAATATTAGACTCACCATAGCTGCTCCCTATGGAGTCCTGTGTGTATGTGTGTTTGTGTGTTTGTGCGTGCGTGTGCTCTCATATCTGTGTGTAGAGATAATGAATCATCTTGGTGCGAGCAGACACAGCAAAACAAAAAGAAAATTGAGCGACGGAGAAGCAGCGTTTCAACGAGCTCGGCAGGGTGTTTTGTTCCATCTGTGTATAAAATTTCCAACGGCAATACAAATAATATCAACTGCCTCGGGGAGAAAAAAACAAAAAAAAAAAGCACTGGTGTCACATTTAGTTCCTATCCAACAGTATATATGTATATTCACTCTAGCTACTGCTCAGTTGCTCTTGCTTTTGTCAGAATCTGCAATGTGTGCCTCCTTGGTCCCAGTAGAGTAGCGGATGCATCCTGATTACCACTTTCAGATCGGCCTGGATGACTCTGCAGTGTGATAGAAGCTCGGGTCTCATTTATCTCTCTGAGTCCGAGATACCCTCTCTCTTTGTCTGTTTAGTAAGTCTTATTCCTCCTCGTATTCTCCTCTATTGTATTATCCTAGAATGTGAAGGACACATTCCTAACGTAGGAAACCACTAGAGTCGTCTGTCCTCCCTCTAGTAACATGGCCATTTAACCCTCGAAGATCTGACCCGATAGTCACTCTGTGCATATATGTTAGACGCCGTATTTATCTCTGTATGTGTCGTGAACTTGTCAAGCCATTTGTGGAAACCATCTTTACAATGTGCATCACATCAGTAGAGTAACAGTATAATATATATATATAAATAATTACATACATATACAGATATATATATAAATAGCCGTCAGCCGAGGAGAGAACTAGAAACATAAGCGATTGAGAGTGTGAGTGCATTTGTGTTCATGTCTCTCTGAACACCACGTTTCTCTTGCTAGCTGTGTAATATCTTGTACAAAGTGTACACTTCTTTTAAAAAAAAAAAAAAAATCACTTCTTCCAGTAGCAAGTGTGTGTGTGTGTGTTGTCGCGTCCTCACAATGTTCGGAGCAGCTGCTATGTGTGAGGAGATGAAGATTAGACTGGAAAATGGCCTCCCTCTTTCCTGGAAGTGTACTTTGTCTCTTGTTGTTTGTGGTAGACCTCTGGAGACCTCTTTGCCATTTCAGACTTAAGCCTCTTGCTTCTCTGTGTGTCCACGTGAAAACAGGGTCTCAGGTATACTCGATTCCATCCGACTACCCCGGTAGTTGCAGGAATGGCAGCGTTCAGTGCATAGGAAACACAGAGTAGAGCCATCCTTATGCTAAACTGTATTGGAAGCAGTGTGCAAGTGTGCCGCAAAGGAGCGGAATCAAGATACTACTTCCTGATGACCTCACTGCAGCGTCACTCTGCTTTCTGCTTGCTGTTGCTTGTAAGAGTGAGTTAACCTATTTTGACGATGAGTGCAATGCTAAATCAAGTATCTTGGTTTATCTAACATAGTTAGATGGAAAACAAGAGTAAGAAAATCTAATTTCATTTTAAATTCAATGGCACTTGAGCCAGTTTGTTGACCGTCGATACACTGACCAGCTTTATTTTACATATGCAGAAAACAAAAAAGGCTCGCAGGGACCTTCTGGTCACCTTTCTGACACTGTGGTCCATCACAATCAGTCAAATGACTGTAATTTAGAACACAACGTCCCTTTAAGTTGTGCTGTCAAGACATCATCAGCACAAATGATCTACTGTGAGTGTGTGTTTCAGGTTGTGTGTGTGTGTGTGTGTGTGTGTCTAAAAAAGTAGTCTCCAGATCTAACAGCGCAGCAGCCTGAATGAACAGCCCGGTGCAGCCCAGCAGGCGTCCGAATGGCTTTGCAGCCTTTTTAAATGTGACATGACAGGCAGACAACTTTTACTTCGTGGGCTGCCGACCAATTATCGACACAGTAACACCACGTTGCCACTCAGAAGCAATTAGTCCTTTCCACGCTTCGACCAGTTGCATAACAAGTTGCGTAACCGATCGGCTTTGTTCTGCTTTTAACGCCGCAGGCGTTCACTTGATGCCGCTGAGTGGTTCGAAAGGAAGTTGCAGACATGGATGCAGTTACAGTCGCTCAGAGCTTTAATTAAGGGTCTCCCGAACCATTTCTCTAAGCCATGTCTTTTCATGATCTTGACATGAAAATAGCACAGATATGATTTTAGAGGTTGTAAAAAATAAGCAAAAAAAAAAGCATAATCAATTAATGAGCACAAAAGCCCTGTTGTTAAATAGCTTGCTTACTCCACTGTGTTGCTTTTGTTAAGACTTAGTGCGTTTAGCTCTATTTGTTCAAACGTGATAACAATGTGTGTCTGTGGATGCTCGTGTGTGTGTGTGTGTGTGTGTTTGTCTCTGTATTAGTTTTTACTGAACTCCACTAAACTGTCAGAAAACAGATGTTTGCATGGTCAGTCTCAGAGTAAATCGCTGAAAGAACCAGAGGAGATTTACAGTATTTCCTTTTCCTTGGCCCCCTCGGCCCGATGCTCCCCTTTCTCTGTTGTGATGGGCTTGAGGATCTTAGACCACCAATTGTGAACCTGAGCTGATTTAAAACTGTTAATGATGTGCTCAAAAAAAAAAAATCAATCCAATGGCAACCATTTACTTGAGAGCAGGCTGGCATTTAAAATCATGTGTTGGATGTAGTGGACAGTATGCTCTTTGGAGTAAGACTTGAATGACGAAAGCCTTTCATGCCCTGAGATAGATTTGAATGATCTCCTTTATGGCCACAGATAAATAGCTATAAGTTCTGTGTTTTGTCTTTCCATTTCTACCGGGCTTTTCTGCTTTTGGTTTGAGGAAAAAAAACAAAAAAAACAGCTTAGGGTTCAGTTAAAACCACATTGCGTCATAAGATATACCAGCGAAGAGCTTGCATGTGCAGTTTGTGTTGCTGTAACCTAATGTCCATGTACAGTAATCCTTCTCCTTTCTCTCTCAATAGTATAAGTCGATGCATGTTTTCGTCAGGGAGCTTTTCGTTCTACATAATGTTAAGAAACATAGGGTTGTACTTCTTACAGAGAAGGACGACAAAAGAAAAAAAAAAACAGGAAAATTAACTGTCAATTTGCTTTGCCTGCAAGTCAACTTTGGGCAGTATAGGTAACCAAAGAAAGAGTACTGTTGTAGTGAAAACAGAAAACAAACTTTAGAAGAAAAAAGGAATGTGTCATCTGCGTATAGGAGGTTGAGATACTGCCATTCATATCCCACGTAGTGTTCCTCGATGTTTGCCAATACGTTACAAAACATCTTCAGGTAACCATTGGCCTTATAGATGTCCTCTATACTATTGTATGTATTTCAAAAATAACACCACAGAATAGCTTATCGTCTGTCTCATATGGTACAAGTATTCCTATTGTTGTCTGTTGTGTCTTTTTGGCACTTTATTGTCTGACCTATGAATGCATAGGTTAAATTTCTAATTACTTGAGTAATGTCATATATTTCTGCGTGTTCTATGTGAGGTACTGCTGCCTATGGATATAGATATGTGCCTCCAACAACCCACGACATCTTTTTGATTTGAAAATAGAGAGTAGATATACAACACAAATGTTTTAAAATAATGAAAAAAAGAAAAGGATATATATAAATCATATATGTGAAATGCATTCATTTATTTTCAGTGTCATCAATCTTTGAGGCCCTACCTCAGATTTTGTATTTATGTATAGAAATGCAATTGGATTATATTATCTTTGCCAATAATAATATATCGCTATTATATCATGAAATGTATAACCTATGAATCAATAAATAAATGTTATTGTTTTCTTTGTTGTCACTGTCTTTAAGACAAGCCTCCTGCTGTGTAAGGGGAGCTGTAAACAATGAAGACAAGGATATTACGAGAAGATAATAAGTCCCGTCTCTGACCTGTCAATCAACTTCTATATTAAGCTGCTAAATGACTGACGGCATCGCGGCTGTTTGAGAAATGTTACATGCTGTTTGTTGTTTGCAGGAAAATCATGATCAAAGAGGAGGAGATTGACAAGAAAGACGCACCTGCAGGCATTTTGTTGGTCGGTCCATAGCGTGCGCTGCTGAACACCACTGACTGTGACAGACAAGCTGCATATTTCATGTCAAACTAATTTGCAATTTAAATGAATGTGGGTGGAGCACACCGGTTTGTACAATGCATCATGTGCACACCTTCTTTGGGATGAAAATACAATTCCAAACACACATTTGACTGTACATAACTTAAAACAGGATGTGAGGCTAGCAGCTCTGTGAAGCTCTACTTAGTAACAGAGGTGGTAAAAGCTTATATGCTAATGTTTAGGTGGTAAATATCAAGTATTTTCCAGAACTTTTACTAATTGGCACAAAAAAAGCAAAGAACAGCTGAGGGGCGTGCCAATGTCATCAGTTCTGCACGTATCTGGTAATACACCTGACATTTTAAACGTCAGAGGATCACCAAAGTCAGCAGGAGTCATCCTCTGGGGACCCTGCATATCTGTACAAAATGTAATGGAAATCCATCCAATTGTTTTTTAAATATGGACCAAAGTGGTGAACCAACTCTGTCATTCACAGCTTATAAAATGGGGAAAAGAAACAATTTCTGAATCGGCGTATGGCATTTTAAAGTATTTCAATTCTGTTAACTGGTTCATACCAATTCCATTGTGATGAACAGCTTGAGTAAAGTGCCATATCGGGGGAGCTGATGTATGAAGTCACTTTGTGTAGTTTGTGGTTGAAATACAAACCTGCACACTCTTATCCTGCTGTGGCACATCTGCCTAAGGGAATAGTTAACAGCAATAAGAGATGGATCACACCCACACATCCATGTCAGTCAACACTATGAAAACACTTAACCGACGTAGTTTCACTTTACACTTCTGTCATACTGTTGAGGTAAACAGGACGACGGCTCTTTGTACTGCTCACGCACAGCGTCTGTCCAGCATGAAGCAGAAAAAAAAACCATGTACCTCATTATATTTGGCCTTGTCCTGCCTGACAATCTTTTGTTCCAGAAATCCCCAACACTCACCCTACAGGAGCAAGGAGACGCTTGTTTCAGGAGGAATTAAACGTGTGATTTCTGCATTTTACTACAGAACGCTGCATGAGTATGAGATCCAGCTCATTATTAGATTTTAGCTGCTGCAGCTTTTTCACCAAAGGGGTGTTCATTTTGACTGTACATAACTTAAAACAGGATGTGAGGCTAGCAGCTCTGTGAAGCTGTACTTAGTAACAGAGGTGGTAAAAGCTTATATGCTAATGTTTAGGTGGTAAATATCAAGTATTTTCCAGAACTTTTACTAATTAGCACAAAAAAGCAAAGAACAGCTGAGGGGCGTGCCAATGTCATCAGTTTTGCACGTATCTGGTAATACACCTGACATTTTAAACGTCAGAGGATCACCAAAGTCAGCAGGAGTCATCCTCTGGGGACCATGCATCTCTGTACAAAACGTATCTGGTAATACGCCTGAAAGTCGCTACATGAGTCCTGAATTTACACCTAGAACTTCCCCCAGCTCCTTCAGCTGCAGCTGTTTGACAGTCTGAGGATGATCACTTAAATACGGACAAATTTGTGCTGAAAGACAAAAAAAAAAGCTACAAATCTATACGACAGAAATTGAACAAAGTTCCGTTATTTGCCCAACTAACACAATTTACTTAAATGATGCAATTTACCCAGATTAGCATGGGACTATAATTATCAGGGGATATTCTTCAGAAGATCCAGAGAACAAAATACCTGCAATTATTACAAACCAGAGGGGAAATTCTCTGTTTTTTAATATATAACTTCATTTACCATCTGTTGAACACACTTAGACCTGAAAGTTTTGTTGAGGAAAAGTGCTGCCATCTGCGCCGTCAGCCCCGTCCTCCTCTTCTCAGCCTGCTAATGTGAGATCAAAGATCTCTGCAGGAGTGAAAAATAAAGTTTGACGAGTTCAAGAACACTTTGTCTCCTTTCCGCAGGTGGTGACATTCAGACATTTATCATTCTGACCGCGGCAGTCTCTCCGACAGCCTGTTTGTTTACTTCACCATCAGTTAAAAGTTGCCAGGCCCCCCCCCCCCCCCCCCCCCCCGGCTTGAAGACGCAAGACCCTGCTCACAGTTTCCTGTCTGTATTCAGCTGGCAAGAAAATCCTTCATGATCTATCTCATGAGCTGTTGAAAGCTGATGAGATGAGGCAGGAAGTGAGCTGACCTTGAGGAGCAGAAAAGCTCCCCACCACACCATCAGTCATGCTTTTGTGCTTTTAAATCCCCCTTTCTGTGTTACGATGACAAATAAGAATGCTGCCGAGACAAACGTGACATGATTAAAGGGTGGCTGTCATTGTGAACTTTGCTAAAATGATTTAATCACTGCTTTAAATATTTAATTGTATCTTATCGTCTCTTTCTAATGGCCAGCAGGGGGCGACTCCTTTTGTTGCAAAAACAAGTCAGATTGTATAAAAGTCGATGAGAAAATGACCCTACTCCTCACCTGATTTATTACTTCAGTAAACATCGTAAACATTTCCACCAGGAGAGACGAGTCCTATTATCAGATGAAGACAAGATAATTGTTTATTATTAACAGACGACATGTGATGATAAAGTCTTGACAGAGTCTTTGGTGCTTGGAGTCTAGACACTGGTGATGATGGTGGCAGATAGAATGATGAGTTGATGAAGCGGATGAATCTGCGAAGACTGGGCGGTGATGGGGAGGTGGAGGGGCGCATAACAGCAGCATGAACGTACTGAAGGTCGAGAGACAATCATATTTAAAAAGAGACAGCAGCAAGATGACAGGCTAGCTGATCCAAACAGCCACTATCATGATTGACAGCCCGAAACAATGACAGCAAGGACATTAATGAGTGAGCATGCATGAGGAGTGCTTTGAATATTTAATTGGATCTTATTGTCTCTTTCTAATGGCCAGCAGGGGGCGACTCCTTTGGTTGCAAAAAGAAGTCCGGTTGTATAGAAGTCTATGAGAAAATGACCCTACTTCTCACTTGATTTATTACTTCAGTAAACACATTAAACATGAGTTTATGGTCTCAATCTCCAGTTTCAAGTCTTCTTCAATACAGCATGATGTTCATTTCGTAAATTCTTTGTCCCATTTCGAGTCAAATAGACCATAAAGCAGGGTATGCTTTAGGGCGGGGCTACCTTGTGATTGACAGGTCACTTCCAAGGCGTGGTCAGCTTTGTATGTTGCCTATTGTGATGTCTTGAGAGGCCGGGATCAGCTTGTGAGGCGTGGGTGCATAAATGACGACAACAAGCAGTTGTGTTCTACTTCAAAATAATATATTTAGCATCTTTAAACAAAAGGTAAACATAAGTATCTTCCTTTACTTTGGGTTCGTTGTCTTTAACGTAAACTAAAACTCTCTTCCCCCTCGTGTGCTCCTGTCCTCTCCCCAAACATTTCCTTTCTCCCGGGTAATCAGTTCCCTCTCTTTCAGCTGGGCCGCCGCCTTGGCCCCGGCTGCCCTGCTGACTATGGGAATTGTAGTTTTTTACCCAGCTGCCATGATGGGTTGTAGTCCTTGCTGCAACCACCGGGAGGGGATGTATCTCCCGTTGATGACCCTCCCTCTCATGACATCACACTACGTTAAACAGTGTTCGGTTGTACTTAGCTAAACCATCTCGTCTGGTTGCAGACGGCCTGAATGCCAAACTCAACAACCAATGAATGATGTCACGGTTGCTACACTTCTTACGAACAGTCTGTGGGTCTATTTGAATGATCTTGGTGTGATGCTTAAAGTAACACTTGTGAGATTTCTGAAGAGGTGTATGCATCATACATGTCACGGTATATGTAAATGGAGATGGAGTGCGGAATAGCCTGTGCACACACTGAAGCAGTTGCAGAAGAAGAAGTTGTATAGGCATGTTAAGGCAGACTCTTCAAATTGGCCAAATGTGTACATTTTGGTACCGTCTGTCAATCAGACCTCTATTCATGTTCCCATTCAAGGAAAACAAGGCATTGGTTGATTTGACCAGCGCATGTGTTTGATTCAGCCAAAATATATACGATGCACTCTGTGATTCAGGGCAGTTAGGTATGTGCACGCAGTGAATGTATCTGCATGTGTATATATATACACACAGTAGCCTATACTGTATACGATATTTATCTTTAGTAATTTATCTTTAGTAAAGGTCATTAGGTACCCTTTAAGAGTATTGAGACCAGAAAGCTGCAGGTCTGCTGAGACCCTCAGCTCCTTTAAATCAAGATTGAAGACTTTTCTGTTTGCTGCTGCCTTTAATTGAACCACATTCAATTAATATATTAATCAATTTCCTGCATTTCTGCATTTTACTATGAAACTGTTTACACTGTGTTTTAATGAATGTTCTTAATTGTTTTTAAATCTCCTTTTCTTTTGTCTTATGTTTTGATGCTTTTAATGGTTTTATGTGAAGCACTTTGAATTACCTTGTTGTTGAAATGTGCTATACAAATAAACTTGCCTTGCCTTGCCTTGCCTAAACCAAGGTGATGACTTGATCCTCATCCGTAAATAGTTGAGTCTCAAGGTTTGTTAGATGTGCTAATGCAGAACGTGAGACTGGACGGTGAATTCGTAGGAACATATGTGTTGGTGTTGGCTTTGATGATGTTGCCATTCTCTCCCTAGGCTGGTCTTAAATGCGTTGACTGAGGAGGCACTAACTGTTGCTTGACTCAGGCTGTTCCATACTGGTGGTGTTCTACTATATGTATTATATTTTGTTATTTTTCACTGCATTGAGAACAATTGTTATTGCAATTCTGTCTATGTTGTATTTTTCCCACCCAAATAAACCTGAAATCCATCCCCCAGAAATAGACATAGATGTACTTTCACTTTTATGCTGCAAATAGGCTGTTCGATACTGGAAGAGTGCAGCGTGCAAGTTCTCCTCCACACCATACAATTTAATGCAAACAGCTGAAATGGAGTCAAAAACGAGCCACACCTGGAGAAGCCACAGGCAGCGTGATGTGCCCTCGGTCGGAAAGAAACACAAAGGTAAGACATCATGTTCAGCAGGTTATGGCTGCGTGATGTTGTTTTCTGTTTGGCTGCAGGTTCTAGTGAGTTCAGGTTGTCGCGTGATTTATACTGTTGGAATCTGCGGAGTTCCAGCTTTCACGACGACGTTTCACTGTATGCATGACGTCACGTTAGCATGAAGTAGCTAACTTGCAAGCACCACTATACGCACCGCTAACGTGATTGTGCTGTGTGCTCGTTTCGTTGCTTGGTGTTGGCATTGCGCTTGGTTAAACTTAAAGTTGCATCCGAACTGTCGTAGACAATAGAGTGCCTGTACTTTTTTTTATTGAATTATTTATTTATTTGACTTTCTGCTCATACAACATATGCTCAGTAATTAAACAGCAGTGAAGTAGAGAATGCTTTCCTGTCTTAACACACTTTAAAGCCAGTGGTGAGTTAATTGTTTCCTCTTGACTTGAGGGCATCATTCACGAGACACACTGTGGGAACGTTGCTTTAATTTGCACCATTGTCAGATTCAGCGACAGGCGCACAGACACGTTCTTCCCCTTTCTTTTGTTTTAGTTTGGCTGTTTGAGTCGCAAACCCTCCGTGTTGTGTCAATCTAAGCCACGCAACCCCACAGAGCAGCGGATGTATTTTCAGACAACTCACCACATGCAGTGCACGCCCATGTTTTGATTATGATTATGGTATTTACATTTAGCCTTAAATACATACTGTAACGTCCCATCAGATGAAAGTTCAAAACACCTTTTGAAAAATGTGCATCCTAAAATAAAGTACTTAATTTTAGAACAATGTATTTAACTGATTCAGTTCATTGAGGGTGATGTCAACCAAGAAAACCATGATATTATATTTTTCTCATCGAAATCGAAACTTGTGTGCAGGGACTTTATGTGTGGTTATTAAACCACTTGTTTCAGCTCTATTCGCTCTGTTAACATCATTGTTGGTGAGTGAATTCATGTGTTAGCATTCTGATCATATTGGGCTCTTCGGTTTATTTTTCTGTGACTTCATTTTGGATGTGAGTGGGTACGTTTGTGCTTTGTCTCGTAGTGCCGCTTATCATTGCTGCTTTTAATAATCGCCACGGTCTCTGAACATAATGAGACATACTGGTTTTAAACTGCCCGGAGGAAGAATGAAGATATAAGAGTCTGTCCACATCTGTCCAAGAGTCTGTCCACATTTCTCTTTTTGGAGAACGCCATGTGAAATAACTGCTCCCACTCGCGTAATTCTCCTGTGGGGTCTCTCTCCACATCTCGCCCCCGTGTGTGTAAATCTCACAGGAGTTGCGATGCTTATCGGATTAAACATATTTGATTGTCTGAGTAGCATCACGTGATACGATGATTTACAACGCATGTCATTGGTTGGTGCGTTTCGTGCACCGCTGAACGAGTGCCGTAAAGGCTAGAAAATAGGGACCGGGTAAAATAGAAGAGCTCCTTCAAAAGTAAATAAGTCTCAATTATCTATCGGTTTCAGGTCCTGACAGACGGCATCGTTGCGTACGCTTGGGGCCCACTCCCTGGTTCCCCATCAGGGAAACACTATCAACTCTGGCAGCACTATTGCCAGTTTTCCGCTGTTGGCACCGTTAGCCGCTGGCTCAGCCGTTGGTCTTATTAAAAGGCAATAGACGTTCTCATTGTTGCGTTTAGCACCTGTAACTACTTCTCATGGCAGCCTCCAGCTTCCATCTAATCTTCATGTATGATAACTAGGGTTGGGTATCGTTTGGGTTTTTTCCGATACCGGTGCTAAAACGATACTTTTAAAACGATAACGGTGCCTGAACCGATACTTTTTTCTTCAAATTGAACAATATATTAACTGTTAAAGTACACTATAAATATAAATAAATACAAAACACTTGGCTTCAAACTTTTTAACTATGAACAATATGTTAACTGTTAACAGTTTACAGTATACTTAAATAAATATAGAACACACACACACTCTGTACACACACTGCAGCTTCAAACTTCAGCAATTATTTTGCAGCAATATGAGCATATTTTCCTTCTCTGGCAAAATACGACACGTCTCATGACTTATTTTATTTTACCAGTAGGTGGCGGTAATGCGGCAATTCGTCGTTTGTCAACCGCCAGTTGGTCTCAAAGAAGAAGAAGAAGCTTTGGCGTGCCTGTGTTGTTGTGCTTATAAGCGACAGCGCTATGTACCCCGTTGTAATAATACTATGAGTGAGGAGCGGAGGACCGAGTCCTGCTGCCAGGACGGAGTCATCAGAGTCGTGTCAAAAAAGTATTTCAATCTGCGCAGGCACCGAAATGAGGCACCGAAATCTGCGTTACGTTTCGGTCCGGTAGGTACCGGACGTATAGGAACCGGTTCCATACCGGCACCGTTTTTCGGTACCCAACCCTAATGATAACCTAAGCCGTGATTGGCCTGCTGTAGGGTAAAAGGCTTTCCCGATGTTTAGATACAATGATCACAGGGTCTTTCTCACTTTTGTGTCAAATCGAAGCAAAGAGCTGGCCATTATCGACAGCCTTTTCAAAGGAACGAATGTATTTCAGGGAGGCTGCACTCTGAAATAGTGAAAGGTTTCTCTGTCTGAGTCCCAGATACTCACCTCTTTGAACCCATCTTTTTGTCTCCGCCACTTACATTCTGCTGTTAGAATTTTATCCACAGGTCCCGAGATTGGGCAGTGATGTTTTCGTTGAAAAGGCACGGCTTGTAGTCTGCGTTCCAGCTCATTCGAATGGTATTTGTTGGGGTTGAAATCGGGGATCTGTGCAGGCCAGCCAAGTTCTTTTACACTTAACGCTGAAAACAATTTCTTCAGTCATGAGAGGACTTGATCAATGTGTGCTGTAGCATTAAGATGTTCCTTTTCGGACCTAGAGAGTCTAGCCTAACCAAAAAGCCTGAGAACATAACTACACAAAAAGCTGCATTTAAGCAGAAACGAGTTACAATTTCTGCACTTCTGGTATTTTTGAATGGGCTTTTGGTTAGATGCTCCAGTTAAAGGTCTGTGGTTAACAGAAGCTTAAGAGATTTTAACGTTATGTAAAATATGTCAGTTAATACCCCCACCTGCTAATTTTGAAGCCTTTACGTGTCTTGATGAAGACTTGCCAACAAGTGGCTAAATGCTTTCACAGCCTCGTCTGCTGATTGCATTCACGATTCAAAAATCATAAAAGTGGTGATCAGTTTTGAAGATTGTCTTGCTGAACAAAATGTGCAAGTATCATAAACTTGTTTGCCACAGAGCTTTTTTTACTGCAAAAATGCAGAATCCAATGAAAACAAATCCCTTTGTGTTTTATTGTTGAGGGAACAAGTGCTTCTGGGGTTTTGCCTACAAAAATATGTCCTCCCTGCAGCACTCCATAGCTTACGCCTGAATGCATTATGCCCCTTTCTGGGGGAATCTATAAGAATACATATAAGAAATCATCAACTGAAGCAGGAGTAGACAGGGTGGATGGGTACAAGTTGAGTACATAGGAACATACACAAAGTAGCCTAACGACTAAATCCAGTGAACATCACAAATGTAACAGTGTAAGAGTGTCTGACAGCTGATTTCCTCACAATGTTCGTAAACAGACTGTGAAATTGATCTAGCAAGAATGAATTGCAAATCAGTCAAAAATAATAAGTTGCTCTAAAATCAAAGTAATTCAGAACATCACAGTTTTAAGTCAGCAGCTTGATTGGAAACGTACTTGGCAGCACGCGTGTTACATCATTGTGGTTTCTCCCTGAACATGCAGCCACAGTCTCCTCTAAAGTTGTCCTTCGATCTTTGTAGATATAATCTCCACTGTGTAAATGAAGGTTCTTCGCTATGCGCCCTCTCTGCTAGTGTTAAAGCCATGTATGAGCTAGCCACAGCCCACTCGGCTGGCTTCATTCTGACTGCTGGTGTTTAACCTGCAAAGGCCCTTGGCTTGTGGGAAATGGATCGTTAAAGGACAGTAAAACCAGAGGTTGTTAAATATTTATTCTAGACAAATAGAAAGACCAGCATGTCACAGTGAACGAAGTAATAGCTTGTACGTCTGGATTTTTTTTGTCATTTGCATTATTACAAATGTGGTTGTGAACGAGGTCTTCTTGCTCTGAAGGCAACGATGTTGTTGTCTGCTCTCAGTGGGGCGCCTCCTTCTTGCTTCTTTTTTTATTTCCTCAGATAACTCTGCATATTTCTTATATAAGAAACAAACAAAGACGGAGCGCTCAGCAAAAAGACGTTGGGTGCACCGTGTTTTCTGACGCCTACGATCTCTCCTCATTGGAAACGATTGGAAAGAGACGCTGGTGCTCAGAAAAAGACGTCATGTGGACACAGGCTCTTAATCTGCAGTGCACATGACATTGGGGCCGTACTACTGTGGGATTGACCCTCCTGTTTCAACTGACGTGTGTTGTCTGTTGAGATGATAATTCATTAATTTCCTTAATTTCTCATATTGACAAGACCGGTCAATGTGACGTGGAAGTGGAGCTTTGTGTATCAAAGCTGCATTACATTGTGATCTGTCGAATTGAAAACAGTGTGACGTCTAATGCAGGCAGCCGGCTCAACGTTTCAAAATACCTTTCGGGCCGACTTCCATCATCCATATTTTGTTACATCTGTGAGCTGCTTAAAGAGACCTAAAGAAAGCAGAGCGCCTCAGATATCTAAAAATATGTGTTTGCCACTGATCCAATAGAGCAAGACAGACATCTGAGGTCTGCCGCTGTGTGTAATGCAGCCCTTCAACAGACTGCACCTGCTCTGCTGACAAAAGCATATTAAATCTCAAATAAAGTCTCCTTTAGTAACAACAACAGAGGTGCAGATGTGGCCATCTCATGCCGCGCTCAAGCCGTTATGGAGGCCAGTGCTGTGCTTCATGCTGTTGTTGTTTTCTGAACTAAAGACAGTCTCCTTTGTCTTAAAGCGAGGCCGCGACAGAACTGTCAGACTAGACCACATCGCTTCTTGGTAACGAACACGGTAGTATTTTCCAGCAATAATCCTGAAAATTGAAGAAGGTATTCTTGATCCAAACGCAAATTAAACGACTGCTCCGCCAAGAGAAATCAAATTATACGATCCGAGGCGTCCTTCCAATGTGAAATTGACTGGCAGAGCTCCAGTCATTGGCAGTGACGGTGAACATTTACTGAGATTTAAACCATTAAGCTTTCATGAAGTTTATAATGATTAGTTCTGAAGTGGTCCAGATTTGTCCCTGAGAGGGTTTAGACAAGCATCATGAGGAGAATAAAGTCTAGTGGGAACAATTGTTTGTAAATCCTTTGGCTTTAAAATGTTGAAACGGTGTTCAGTGAAACCCCAAAGGATTGCCTCAGTCTCTGAAATATCAATAATACTTCCGTAACCTCAGTCACGGTGTCATGTCTGAATACTGCACAACTGTGATAACATGTTATATGGTCAACATAATGTGCTTTATGTGATTTAAAATAAAAAACCCGCTGCGTCTTCTCTTTTGGATTAACAGTGGTAACGTTAGCTGTGCCAGCGGCGCTAGCGGCCTCTTTGCTAACAATCCCGGAGACAAAGTTGCTGTACAATGTTTTCCCGATGTCGAATTATGAATGTTAAAATGTCGGCCATATTATCTGCCCAAATACTTTTTTTTTGTTGCCGCTGTTTACGTTCCTTACGATGCAAATTCAAAAAAATGTTCCACAGGAATGCATATTTTGTTTTCTTCTGTTTGACATGTTTTTCTTGCAAATGGGCTACAACTGCATTTCGTTGCACATCCCTGTGTTGCACAATGACAATATCTCAACAACGAAATCCCTCTGTTTCATGAGTACTTGTTCCTTCCATAGTCCCCTCTTGTTCGATTGAGATAATTCAGATAATTTCGCTCGTTAAGAGACTGCTGCAGTATTTCTTTACCTACAGTCAAACTTGGTGTCAGTAGGCTGTGCAGCATTATTGACAGCTTCCTCAGCAGCTCATTGTACATACACAGAAAGCTTAACCCAGCGAGTCTGCAGTTACTGTTGGTTATTCTGTGATTTTCCTATCAATAGTTGGCCCACATTTCACCACCTTTGCTAAAATGTTACTCGTCAGGACTCGTCAGCGCTGTTTGCAACGAGCACTGCTGTAATGCTTGATTGCGTGACCACAAACCACAATTGCAAACTAGTCTAGACTGCAAGCATTACCAGACGCCTTTTGGGGGGTTTTGTGTGTCATGCTTCATGTCAGCCAAACAGACCGTAGGACTCCCACCGGCAGCTAACGGATAGTTCTCCTCCTGCCGACATAAGACATAAGTCATTTTGTTTGAGTGGAAGAGTTTGAACTCTTCCTGTGACTGCTGACACATGGGACATTTAATCATGAAGCAATATTGCCAGTAAACAAGCTGCTGCTGAAAATAAAAGATGTACCACCTTAGGCTTTCTCCTTTGCTGGAACTCTAGTAATTACAATGATATTAGTCTGAGTGCTTGACACGTCCTTTTTAAAGCTTTATCAAGGTTTCTTCTTTTTACAAGGGTGTTTGTATCGTAAACGCATCAATAAATCCTTTGTTTCTGAGCCTTTTAAAAACCTTTCCATCTGCAAGTGAAATAGGATTTTAAAAAAACAACATAAACATCGTATACTTTAAGTTTTTCTGGTCAGATAAATTACAGGTTGTATCCTGTAAATTCATATGCTCTTCCAAGGGAATGATGATTTATGGTTGTACAGCCGAGCCAGGGGTGTTTGGTGAAAATATCCCAGGGAAAATAACAATGTTATCCTTTAATGAGCCTTTCAAAATAAATTGCCTTGGCAAAACAATAATGTTGCCTCTCTGGAACTGACAATTTTTGTCAGTGCTTGAAAAGCCTTGGCAGTGTGCGAGTGGGTGCTTGTATTTGAAAGTAAACAACAGTTAATTAGTACACAATGGTCTGTATCGTCGGTAGGAAACGACTCAACGATTTTTGGAGGAAAGGGGTATAGGCCTTTACACAACGTGAGCAATTATCGACACGAAAATGCGAAAACTAGTCAGCTGTGAATATTTTGCATCAAAACTATTCATACTGGCAGCGATACAAATTTGCAACTCTTTTGCCACTTTTTAAATAAAAGGGACGAATGGATCAACCAATAAAGAGATCGGACCGAACGGTATCCTATTCGCTCAGAGCAGCGTCTGTCTGAGGAAAATAGTTCGTTACACCTTTTCCCGTCCTCTCCTGTCCAGATTTGTTGAGTGTGCACTCGTTGTAACCTCAGTGTCCTGCTCTTAGCTGACAGCAGTGGAACCTGCTGTGGTCTTCTGCTGCTGTGGTGTACTCAAGGTTCCTCGTGTTGTGTGTTCAGAGATGTTCTTCTGCACACTAGCACTGAGGAGACGCCTGGTTATTTGGGTTCCTGTGGTCCTGACGGCTTGAACCAGTCCAGCCAGTCTCCTCTGACCCCTCTCTTTATCGCTCGTATCCACGGAACCGACGCTCACTGGATGCTTTTGTTTTTTCCTCTCATTCCCACAACAAACTCTAAAGACTGTTGTGGTGGAAAATCAGGACGTCAGCAATTTGTGAGCTACTCAAATCATCAGCAATCATTCCACGGTCAGAGTCACTTCACATTCTGATGTTTGGTCTGCTTAAGTGAACCCTTTCACCATGCCGGCATGCTTTTATGCATTGAGTTGAGCTGATTATTTGACTGATTACAGAATATTTTGTACATTTCAAAGATAATGCATCTATCTGGTGCACTTTAAGAGCAATATTAAGAGGCTATATCTATGAAGAACTCTGTGCTCCTGTAAACAATGTTGTGCTCCTGCTTCAGCAGTGGTGGAATGTAACTAAGTACATTTACTCAAGTTCTGTACAAAAGTTTAATTTACTCATAGTAGCACATGTCTGGTAAAACAACACGGGCGGACAGATTTGCTGTTGTGACAATGTTGTCTGAGAGAATGAATGTATGTAACCGGAAGGTGGGAAAGGTGTTGATGGATCTTTAGCACAGACCGCATTTAGAGGCTTCGCCGACAGATGAGCTGAGTAAGTGTGAGGAAGGCATGTAGTGAGGTAATTAGTCGAGACAATGTCATTGCTTCACTTTGTGCCGTCCACCATGAACCTCATGGTAGAACATCTCCTGAAATGTTTTCTGTTTGTATCAGATTTCTTTTCTTCTTTTTAAAAACAATTTTAATTAGACTTCTAATAGAATTATTATGCTGGCAACCTCACATGTACCAGCAGGAAAAAAACATTGTCCAACCTGTGAAACTGATGCTCCGGTAGATTAAGAAATAATTAACAATGTACTTTTGCCATATGGTGAGAGAAATCCGAGACTTACTCCCAGTTCATTATCGGGGAAATAGTTACAGATGCACGTTTAATGAAGAATTATTGGCGTCCAAAGTGATTTACACGTGTTGGTGGAAGCTGTATTGCACTAGTTTTTATGGCTACAGCACAGTGAAAGCCTTCATTTGTCACCGTGAGGTCCAGGACTGAGGCAGATAACATCCAATATCCAATTCTCTTCGGCCCGGGGCTTTACTGAGGTGTGTGTGTGCCTTTCCTTTAGAATTAGCACCCGTGTATTACGGTGCAGTACTCAGCAGCAACAACAGAGCAGGAGAAATCAATGACCTTCTTGCCCTCGTGAAAGACGTGGGTTAGCGAGGTCATTCATCAGATCACAGAGGTGGATCAAACGGAATTACAGCCGGTGGAGACATGGTTAAGACGCAGCAGACCTTTGAACCTCACGGTCGCCATAATTTTGTCTCACACAAATACCATATTCTGAGAGCACAAGCTTTACAGAGGTCGGGTTATGTAGTTAATGGCACACAATCTCAGTGATAGTAATATTTTTTTTAAATGGACTGTACTTGTACAGCGCTTTTCTCGTCTTTCCGACCACTCAAAGCGCTTTTCACTACATGCCATCATTCACCTAATCGCACCCATTCATACACGGATAGCAGAGGCTACCATGCAAGGTGCCACCTGCCCATCAGCACTAACTTAAGTTTTTCGTTTTGTTGAAAAATGAGACATTCCTGATTTAAAAAATTGGCAGTTTTTGAGCCGCTTTCAGTTTATTCAGTCTCAGTCTCCCAGCTCCTGTAGGGGCTTTAAGTGGACATGTATACAGAAACACCAGCAAATGAATTCAGTCTGAAGGAGATGCCCTCAGGTACCTCCGGGCCCTGACCTTTCGGACGTTTCCTGTGTCTATCAGATTAGGGGAAGCTGTCTGTAGTAGCTTAATAGCCTGCATACATGGAGTGTCTGGCTGTATGGCGGGATTATGTTATTGATATTGTCAGATTCTGGTGAACATGTGGCGTTTTAAGTGTGATGAGAGAACATACACACACACAGAGACACTCAGGTTCTTTAAAAGCTGATTACAGAGAGCGCTGACAATTCAACAACTCAACTTGCATCCAAAATCCAATTAGTTTCGTACCTTTAAACGTCACGTTGCTCTGGTTTAAACACGATTGTAAAAGTAAAGCGGAGAGCCGTGATAGAAGTTTCTTTTAAATGTCAACTCCACGTTAGCCTTCGCCGTTTTTTTCTTCAGTCATAATCAAGCGGGAGGTGGCTGGTACATTCCACTCTGTAACTTGAGCCAGAGGGCATACAGCAGAAATCCGATGGAGGTTTTGACACAAGAAAACTGCCTTTTCTTTACCACCACATCCCCACTCTAGCATCATGTACAGCTGTAGAAGCACAGCGTCTAAAAGTAGCTGTCAAAACACAAAACAGATTGAAAAATAATGATTTAGTGCAGATGTTAACCGTGTGTTTTTAGTTTAGTTGGATGTATGAAATCGCTGTGCATTAGATGTTTAACTTTGCCTTCTTGGCCAGATGGTCATTGCAAAATTGATTCTCTCAATGGATTTTATCTGGTTAAATAAAGGTTAGATTAAATTAAGTTAAAATGACTAAGATGTAGAATCAGCTGCTCATGTACAGTTTACCGCTAAAGGAGGACTTTCAGTATTTGCCCGACAGTTTGCTTTCACCCGAAAGCCCTCGATAGAGTTTAGATTATGCATAAATTGAATTTGATCGCTGTGTCCCTGAAGGGAAATTGTGTGGACATTCTGTGCACATTTCGCACAGTGTACTGTGTGAAATGTGCTAATTACATTGTAATATATAACCTTGTCTTGGAACATTATTTCTTGCCATCACAGGCGGAATGTGTGAATGGAATCAAATATTTGTCCGCATCGGCGCAGAAAGGGGTGTGGGCAGACAGAGGACAACATCTGTCTGCTGTATTATGGACTCTTTGATTTGTGCCTGGTCCAGATGGGCCGTCGCGCCTCGTGGTTTCACACGGCAAACGCTACAGTAACAAATGACTCGGGCTGTGATCCAATGACGGGGCCTCTCACTAGGACAAACAAAAGGCCAGATGAATGGGCATCTGTGGCTGACTGCGGCACTAGATTGTCCCTCCTGTCCTATGAAGCCTGGCGAAGGAAAACTTTAAATGTCAAAAACGTGGAAGAATGAGTGATGAGAAAGTACTAAGGTGCAGGCCAGTTATTGATACACCCTGAGCGTTATAGCTATTTTTTATACAATCGTTATTGATGGAGTGTCATTTTCATAGCTGAATTTAGAGTTTCTAAATCAGATATGCTTTATTCTGAACCTAAAAGAAAACCTGTTTAAGGAGCAAAAAAGGATAATCTGTCCGGGAATGATGACTGTACCTCACACCTTGTTTTAATAAAGCAAGTCAATTTGGAGTATTGCTGAGGGTGTTGGGTGAAAGTCCTTATTGTACCAGGGAGCCACTGAACAGTCAGCGGCTAGCAGCTAACAGTGCTAACTGCACTAACAACGGCAACAGTGGGGAAAGAGATAACCGTTTTATCCTTGTGGAAACCAGGAGAGTGGGCCTTATGATTCAGCAACAACCCGCCCCACCACCGTGGGTCAGGGGGGCATTATCAGCTGCATCCAGTGTATGATCGCTGTGCACTGACTTCAGCCAGAGTTTGATGGGCAGACGGTTCATCCAGTCACCTGCGTAGTATTTTAAGTGCCTGCACTTTTTCCAAAACAGCTTCCAACGATGAATCTGTGAAGCCTCAGCTTTCACAATGACACACGTGGAAACAAGAAGTAACAAAATCTCCAGGTTTCATGGCTCCTCCTGTGTTGGATTTACTGCGCCAGTTGTTGTGGAGTTGGGCTGATGCTTTAGTACCATGTCCAGCTGTGTTGAGCCCACCAGCAGCAGCTGGATTGTAGCAAGAGAGGCCTGCAGGAGTCCTCCATCTGGATCTGATGCACATCTTAAAGCAAGCGAGAGCATCTGACACACTTGTATTCTAATTATAGAAGCAACAATGTTGTAAGATGGAAAGCAATTTCATCAGTGTCATATTGTGTACACAATTAAAGTTTACAAAATTCGGCGGGGCGTCTTCCACCTGCGGACGGGAGAGAATGTTGCCATCTGAAATTAATTTACTCATGAACGCAGGCAGCTCCGTCATCACATAAAATCCCCATTGTTCCCCCGTGTTCTCTAGATTATTCTGTCGGATGCAATAATTATTTATCGTTACGATCAACATCATGCGGTATTGTGAATATTGTGAACTTCCAGCGCTCAGGGCGGCACTCTTTATTCTGTGTGTGTGTGTGGATGATCCTCTGAATCCCATTCTAGCACTTTATTATTTTATTCATGAGATCTGCTGATACATTATCAGGGTTGGATGGAGACATGTGAATCCATTTGGTGTCGTTTCCTCCGCTGGAGGTTGATCAGTGGCATTGGGCGTGCGGGCCATTGTCATGTTTCACAGTGCCTGTCGTGGCTTTGCTTCAGCGGAGATCTTCATTTCCTTTTTCGCTTGTGTCACTTGTGTCTGATGCTTGTCTCCTGTCTTTTGCTTCCTGACTCTGGAATATTCATACATTTTTAAATTCTGCTCCCCTTCTTTTTGTTTCCTCTTTTAACTTTTTGGACCAAGCTGAGAAACATTTCCATGTTTTGTTCTTCCCTTCTCTTCATCTCAGAAGGATTTTTCCCCATCGTGAGTTTTTTTTCCATCCCTACTCAGAATTAATAATTCATCCGTACATAATTATGGAACAAAACACAACACACCAGTTAACTGCAGATATACCTTTTTATACATTCCATGATCTGCAGTACTTTGTGCAAGTGGTGGTAATTGAACATGTTTGTGATCTTTAAACCATTTAATGCTACTTTCCTGGAGTTGCTCTGTAAGAATCTAATGGCTTTAAATAAATCCAGTTACATATTTCCCAGGATGCAATGCTTGCTTGATTCGATTTTTGGAAAACATTTCCATCCTTTATTAATAACTGAAATGAAGAAATACTTACCGTATGCCATATGAGTAAGTTGTCTCACAAACTTATTTCATTAAAACAAATGACGAGAGCACAATTGAGAAACCGTCTCCCTCTATCCATCAATTCAATTGAAATTTGTGTCCAACAGAGACTTTTACTTATTCAATTGACTGGATTTCAGTTTTTCAACTGGAAATACCAAGCTCGCCTCATAGGCTCGCCTCATTAAGAAACAGGTCCATCTGCTGCATCTGCAGCTGTCATATGTTAATTAAATCCATTGAAGCTGATTTCAAAAACCTTCATTAATTACTCCAGTAATAGATGAACCCAACAATAGATTATTGGAGATGTCTTCTTATGCAACGCTAACCTTTAAGCGGTTGTTTCCCTGAACAAGTAATCTGTTCTTCAAAGAGTGCTCCAGGAAGCGCGTGTGCTTTCTTACAGAGAGTTGGATGAAAGTTGTGTTGTTATCTGTTGTATCTTTGTACACAGTAGTGGCCAACCTCTCTAATGCAGCATCACTAAAAAATACTTTCCCATCATGACAAAAAGCTATGAAATGTTGAATACATGTTTCTGAGCATCGCAAACAGAAAAAGCTGCATCACAGGATGTACGGTTGAAACGCGTGAGCGAAAGCCGTGGAAACTTTTCCGGGACCCAGTGGAAATCATGGAAGCTTCACATATTCTCTATCAATTTCTCGACAGAAAAGAGATATTACAGAATTGATATTTGTCTCCTCATCTAATTCCCAGTGAGACATACTTGTTTCCCCGAAATGTCAGAATATTCCTTGAAGCTTCTGCTCGTCTTCCTTCGTCTCATTGCCCAGAACTCTTCTAAATTATATCAGAAAATGTAACTGGACGTGCAGACTGAACAGAAAGCAAGTGGGTGGGGGGGGGGGGGGGCAAGAAATCAGTTCTCTATTGTGTTGCTGTTTGCATCTCTTGAGTCATCAATGCAAATCGCACAGAGAAGAGAGAGCATTATTGGCCTTTTCACCTTTTCCCTCTCAAACAGTCATAGTGTGAGAATCTCATTAATGCCGGTTTCATCATGGCTGGTATTTTTTTCATTTTCTTTGCCCTCATTTATAGAGGTGTAAATCAACCCCTACACCTCAAATCCACCAAATTGAGCTCCTGATGCCGTCTGGGCCCCAGAGCAGTGAGCACAAATGTCAGCTAGATTACCAGCCTAATTGGCACGCCGTTAGCCGTGCTTTCCGAAGCAGAGATCCAGCCTGAGAGCTGAAATACTGCAGTGAGGACAGTAATTCACAGGAGCCCACATCTGAACCGAGCAGAGCAGCGAGGGGGAGGAATCTCCCCTCTCTCGTCTCGGTTTCATATTCTGCAGACACGGATGCACATGCATGCATAAACGATGACACACAACACACACAGGATGTTGAACCCACACCCTAACCCCCTCCGATTTGCGTGCTTGGTCTCCTGAAATTTCATGAAATGAGAATAATTCCGAAAAAAAAAAATGCAAATATCTGCCCTGTGTGGAATGTAGAGAAGGGAAGGTAATTTGATATCTTGTTCCAGGCAGTAAAGGTTATAATATTTGCCTGAATTAAATTTTCAGTTCAACACACTGTTTAATAAAACATTTTATATTCCAGACACTTGTTCCCTACCTCACTAATGTTTTTTATTTCATAGATATTAACTGTAATGTGATGTGAAACGGGACACTTGCAGTAATAAACTCCCAGAGAAATATCACGAACTCTGCAGCTAGCTTTTTTTTTTTTAGCAAATTGTTTTCTTTGTGCAGTAAATTTACTCGACACTTCGGTCTCGGTACACTCGTCAAGCCCATTGCAGCAGCGGCAGACAGCTGTTTTCAGCAAACAAGTTCTGATAAACCAGCTGTGCGCTAGCGGACCAGCACCAAATAAGTGCTGCAGGGATGACGTATTTCCGTAGCATCGCACTGGTTCCCTTTAACAAGCCAATGTAACATGGGATTATGGCAGAAAATACAATCTGTGGCAAACAACTGTTTATGATACTGACATTTTCTTGTTCAGCAAGATAATCTTTACGAAACGACACCCACTTTTATGATTTTTGAAGTGTAAATGTAATTGCCAGATGTAAAAAGCCAATGGGATGTAGACAAACTACTCCACGGTGGCATGACTTCATTCATCACCAGCACAAAGCTAGATTTGAAGTGGAATGACGTTTAGCTTCTTTTAAGACACGTGAAAGCTTAAAATTACCGAGAGGGGTAATCATTTTTATTTACTTTTTAAAAAAATTTTTTAACTTTTCTCTGTGTATATAATTTATTGACCCTAGGGTCACATTGTGTTTTTTATGCTTTTAAATGTCTGCTCTGTTAAGCACTTTGTGATATTATTGTCTGTGAAAAGCGCTATATAAATAAATTTCATTCATTCATTCATAATTGATGTCTTTTAAGTCGTAGAACCAAACGTTAAAATCTCTTAAACTTACGGATCTAACCAAAAACCCAATAAAAAAACCCCTGTCAGAACTCATTCATGCAGCACTCTACGACAGACGGACACAATGAGTAGCTAGCTGGAGAAGGATGAATAGCGCTGGAAGCAAACGATTTTAGAACTAAATCCTCCCACTATGCATGTGGTGATCCTGTTGTCGGTGCTTCAGAGTCAGTCTGCACATTTCACAAAGTAGGAGACTGTATTGTGTTCGTACAACAATCCACTTTGTCAGACGGCGGCGATGGCAACGGGCTAAGTCCCATCAGCTCGTTTGTCAGGGAAATCAAAGAGCGAGAGAGAGAGAGAGCTGTCGGGGAAATTGCCTCGTTAAGGCATTACAGTTTGCAGGTAAACAAACTGACGCGGATAATTTGATGCAGCGGACTAATCCAGTGATGCTGGCAGCGCAAGGCCACGAAGCAGATCTCAGTACAGCAAGCTTCACTTGTTTACCTGAAATAGGAAGACTGGGAGCAACACACGACGCCATGTTTGTGGTGGGCAGGTTACCGGGATGCTCAGCTGTATTTGATCAAGTATTTTCATTAACTGTACTGTGACTGTAAGTGGTTAATATTCGAGGAACTCCAGGAGAAATCAAATTCACTTCCTCTAGAGGAAACATCTATTATTTGTACAGAATTCAAGAAGAATACCTCTACTGTTAGATATTGGTTTTATGTCTATTGGGAGAGAACAAATAACGTTTGCATTGTTTGAGCAAGGGAGCAAGCTCTTACAAATATGAAAGTAATCGCACTTATACTTAAAGTGCAACAATGGATTTCTTCCATTTGGCTGCTGAATGTCAGCGCTAAATGGCTGCACGAGAGGAATCGGCCCTGCTGCTAAAGATGTTTATTTCGCTGAAACATTTCCTGCTGTCGGGCTCCATGCCGAGAATCTCTTGTGTATAGGAGCCGGGGTTAATGCTGTCGCAATATTGGAACAGATAGACACTGATGCATAACAGGACTCAAACTACGTTTAAAAAAAAGAAGTACTGTCTGTACTTTGACATGCTCGTTGTGAAAGTACGTCCGGTATATGTTTATTCGCCTTTTATCACTTCACATCTTCCTGTGTAGCCTGGCATTTGCAATGGCTGAGTGCTTCTCTGCAGGTGTTCTCGTGATACCAGACAGCTGCATGGAAGATTAGACGATTCTCTGCGCTCTCCATTACCTGCCACTTGTGGTGTGTGTAGGTGCTCTCAGAGGTTGTAGCCTCTGCCAAGCAGGACCAGTAGCCCTCCAGTTCCTCACTCATCTGTTGGGGGTAATTATTAGTTTATTGTGATCATCAGAAGTATGAAATCACAAGTCCTCTTTCAGATCGTTTCAATGACACTACAGCCACCGACCTGTTTTTTTTTTAAAATGAATCAGTAGTTTCATGAAAGTAATCTGTATTTAAGAACAGCAGTGCTAAGAGCTAAAGGCTAACTTTGGCCCGCTGACATACTCCCAGTGACAACGCTAACATGGCGATGTTGACTTAAATGTCTGAATCATAAATTGCACTCATTGTCTCGCGCTGTAACCTCGGCTGCACCTGCAAGGATTTGCTGCCTCTTCCCACAATGCATTTGCCCAAGCGAACAAACCGGCCCATTGCCCCTGAAGTCTCTGCCAGTTAACAATCAAACTCCACTCAATAATTTCTGAGATCTGATGGAACAGCAATTTTGGTGTGACGCAGACATCAGCAGTGGTTTTCAGACTGCTGGTAAACGTGTAGCGAGCAACAGCGGGCAAAAAGAAAACCATCCCGCCTGCAAATCTCAGAGATTTTCATGGAATTCTGAGTGAGTAAAGATTGGAAATGAATCATAATATGGAAACGGCCCCACAGATGAATACAGCTGCGCACAGAAATAGAAGTTCACAGTTCACTAAACTAGACGATCTAGTGATTTTTGTTTGTGTCACTGTTAGTGGTTTAACGGACCACTGTCCATACGAATCCCCCGTCCCGGTTCAGCATGCATGTGAACCGCAGGTTAATTACACAGTTTAACGTTAACCATCACAGTGGGAAATCAAGCTTTACTGACGATCGTTACCCCCCCAATATTCAGTCAAATATCCAATCAGGACATCAGCGTTTAAAAAGAAAACGCCCGATAGATAACAAAGTAAAAGCACAACATTAGAATTGTTGTTGGTTTACCCAGATTTCAGAGCAGTTAATGAGTTTTATGACCCGTTGCACCACTAGTCTCTGTTCTGTGTTCACTCATCAACACATTAAAAAAGCAGATTGCACACTGAATCTGCCGTCAATCCGCTGACAACAGAAAGAGTATTTTATTCTCCGTTGCTGAGTCATGGAGGTCAATTGTTTGTTTGTTAAACGACAGCACTATGATTCTGAATCCACTGAAAGGATGGATTTCCTCCTCCGACTTTGGAAGAATGGCAGCGTGAGTCCACTACAGGAGTGGGCATACAATATGTGATGTGGGTGTTATTTACATGCAGGCGCCGCGGTAGGGGATCTGAAAAATGGAAAGATGATGTGGACAACACCACTGACCAGACACAACAACAGCATACAAATAAATGTCATCATTAATTCTGATATATCCAGCTGCTGCATCCTCCATGACCCTCGGTGGACACACGGTCCTGCAGAGAATGCAGAGAAATTCAAAACAAAATAATTGTTTTAAGAAGGTTATTCTTTGACATTTTCTTCCTTAAAATTTGCCCCATATTTTTCCAGAAAAAAGATCACATAAAACTTAATTTGCAATAAAAAAAAAATAACACGGGCTTGGCTTAGAGAGCAATTTTAATTTTGCCTCAATCTTTATTTTTTAAACAATTTAAATCCCAAGAGCTTTCAAATTGACTTTTAAGTGTGTGTGTATCAGATTTTATAACAGGCTAAAAATAGAGCTCTTCTCTCCCTTATGTTCTTTTCAAGCTAACGCCCCCTCATCCTTTGTCTGAGACTATGGCATGTTCTCTTTGATATATTAGCTCTGACACCCGGGTCATATTTTCATTAATTAAACATGGCTTGTAATAATTTCGTACTGATAGAGACCCATTTCACCACCGACTTTAGGCTCACAAGCTATGCCTTTGCCACGTAACGTAATTAGAAAATGATAAATGCCCTCGTAGTGTGTGTCCATACATTTTCTAAAGGTCAGGGGCACCTTTGTCTTTACTCATTTTAATCCATCACACATTTGCAAAGGAGTTGTTGAGCGTATGGAGGCATTGTCTCCAACTATTACATCTGTGTGCCTTTTAGGTCCACTACATCTTTAACATAATGGGGGCCGCTGACTATATTTGTGTGCATGTTATTACCGGTATTTATTTTAAAGGTGCAGCTCCGGGAGACGGACCTTCACTTAGCGGTGCTGTAGCAACTCAAAATCAGCCAGCACAAACCCCGGTGTCTGATCCCCGGGGTCTGATCCCAGGGGACTGATCCTGGATCCTCCAAACTTTCGGTTTGAGCAGTTACCCAGGTTTTAGACCCAGCGGCAGCCTCCTGTGACTCCCAGCGTTTGGGTTATGCACTGGGGAACGCTAGATGCTACAGCTAACTGCTAACTGGGGGTCCGTCTCCCAGAGCCGCTGCTTGCCCCCCTCCCAGTAGTGTCCTGTAGTCTCTCCTAGGTTTTAGTAGATATCCCTGCAACACAATAAATACACATTTTTGACACGTCTCACTGCAACCTCTTCACATTCTGTTGATAATGCTTTAAATTAAAATGCTGGCCGTATCTTACACATTGCACCTTGTTAAACTTTAAAAAGTCCCATAGCATCCTGTGAAGCTAAGTATTGCTGCTCAGACTATGAATGTGAGAAAGTAATCCCAGGTCACCATTCATTCCAGACTACAAGAGTGTGACGTGACTGATACCATCCTTTTTTTTTTCTTTTGCAGTGACATGCCCATCAGTGCTTGTTTTGTGCAAATGAGTTTTACAGACTTTCAAGGGCTTGTGCTTTTTTTTCTTTTTTAATTTCCCACAGAATGATGGGCGATGCCCTGCTGCCATCACTGCATGTCTTCTAATTTCCTGCTAATAAAAAAAAAAACATCACAAGAAAATGTCAAACTGTAGTCTTGTCTATTCATCAGCTGACCATTTGCAGGTTAGGACCATGATAATCAAAGCAGCTTGCATAAACAAGCATGTCAGACTTGTCTTGTGATTAGGGACACAGCACAATTGGCAAAACTTTTTGTTTTTTTGTTTTTTGGAAGGCCTAGCTTTGGAAGGCTGCTAACTGTTGCTGATACTGATACTGGGGCCACACCCAGACCCAGTTCATTATGCAGACCAAGCCTCGGGAATGGCACCAGGATGTGAAGCGTATACTTAAAACAATGTATACATTTTTTCTTTGCGTGATGGTCCAAATCCATGTCAAAGTTCACCAAATTTGCTGAGCAAATACTCACAAATTTACAGGTAAAACAGACGGGATACTACTGTTTCCATCTTGGTTTTTTTTCTGACAATGATCACAATCTCCCCTAAACAAAGTAGTTTTTGTGCATAACGTAACCAGATAGTAACCTTAGAGCTGGACATGGGAATAGTTAAATAACCTCTTTTTCTAACGGTCATTTATAACTGTGTTGGAAGGCTCTGATAAAGATGTTGTCCTGCTGAATGGAGCGACAGATCAGTAAACGGTCACATCGATCCCTTTGGAAGGCGATGACTAATAGCCCATTCTACTGTTCAGTGTGGAGGACTTGTGGCTTGTGTGGAGGGACAGGAAGTTATAAGGAGAGGAAACCAAACGAGCGTCTCACTCTGTTAATTTTGGATGTCCCTCTGTCCCATCACTGCCTCAGTCTCCCTCCTACCCAGTAATCCCTGAAAGAGAAGCATGCCAAACATGTGACTATACAATCCGCACATACATTTTCTTCTGTGACGAAAAAAAGCCAGACTTTTTACCATTTGCCTCATTTTTATATTTCTGGTGTGACTGTCTTGATGATAATGTTTCTTGACAATTCATTACATATTTAGCACATGACTTCAAGACATTTGTCGAAAAAACGTTCATGTTGATTCATTGCAACTGAAGAATGCTGTCACATGAGAAGAATGGAAGTCTGGTATCTAAAGTTTTCATGGAGCTTTTTCACATTTCTGTGTGAAGCTGTTTCTTGCTTGCAGTAAGGCATGAGCCCATGAGCCCGTTTTGAGCAGGCCGATTGCTTCAGCCCCCAAAGTGCTGCTTGCAGCATTGTCGAGAACCGATCCTCTTTCGTTGAGCAAAAGGGAACTGCTGTTAGGGATGTCACGAGAACTGATACTTGGGTCCACAGGTCCAGGCCCAAATTTTGAAAACGTAACCCTGACATAACGGTGCTGCAGAAAAACGAGTACCGTTACTTCAGGGCTTGAGATTATTGCCGTCCAAGACACAATAGATTGTGTTTTGAGACGCAGTGCACCCAATATCGATGCAATATCCAATACGGTGCACCCCCTGTGCACCGTATTTTTCCCCTGATGCTGACGCTGGACGAGAGTTGGCTGAAATTAGCTAACGTTAGCGGCAGTTGCCATTGTTTTTACATTACGATGCGTTCAGGTGCTATTCCGTAAAAATGAGTATTAGACTGTAACGTTATCACGATGTGTTCAAATGTAATCTTGTAAAATGTAGTTTTTGGAGTAAAACTTGAAGAAATGCAGTTTTGTTTGTCACAGCAATATCAAATAGATATTAGAGAGGGAATGACCTGTGTGCAAATGGTAATAAAGGAGCGTGTGTATGAATATATATTGTTTTACTTTTGTTTGTGCCGTGGTACCTTCTAGTACTCTACATGTACAAACAATTTGTGCAATGTATAAAATGACAACAGAAATGTCTACATCACTCAGAGAGGGACCTTTCGGTTTGGGTATTAGCTGGAAAACTACACCGCAATTGCCTTTGGCTTGGGTCATCTTCTGAACAATGAGACGACATCTGTTCATGAAACCCGTGCATGACATTTACAAAGAAGTGTGAAATGTGTAGGTAGTGCGAGGTGGAGCCGGTGCTTTGTGTTCTGAACAGAGCACTGACTCCAAGCCATCCATCACTGTAAGGGATTGTTGTGCGCATTGACATTTTATATGCTGTGAAGGGAGCAAAGTGGGCTGCTGTTGCCTGTGATTCATTCGTGGTTGTTTTTCATCGGGATCCTGCAGAGGAGTGGAGGAGCCAGCGCTTTGTTTGAATGTCAGCAGCTCAGAGGGAAAGAGACTGCTGTGCCCACTGAGCTATGTACAGTATGCCCCCATGATTATGATGGAGTGTCCACTGTGAGTGCACATTTATGAATGCTAAGAGCACCTTTTATTCCGAGTGCATGTTCTGAAAGTCTGGCTGTCACAAAGAATGCTGAAGTGTTTCAGTCTGATCCATATGGAGGAGATGGATGAGAAGACGGAATTTAATACTTTCAAACCGCCGACAGCTCGGCCTTGTTCCTTCTAATTCAAGTCTCACATGAAAGTTTATTTGGGACTGATAGACAATCTCTCATAAGTCATGTCCTCACTCAGTCCAGGCCTTGTACTTGACCTCATGGCACTTCCATCGATGATTTCCTTTTATATATTACAAATGATCAAACCACTAAAAATGCAGTATTGCAGCTCTTTGAAATTGAAATTGTCACTTTTTAACGAGATAGGTGTTAATTGTTTTGTTGTACTTGTAGAAATGTCATCAGTAACGCCTCAGTGTTTCCCTGCTGTTGTTTTATTGTATTTTATTCAAATGTTTAACAGTTAAGAATTGTTTTTCTAAATATAAATTACTTCTCCTGTGCGTTGTCTCTGATGTGTAAATGAAGCGTTCATTTTTTTGAGATAGACTTTAGAGAATAGCAACGTGCCAACCTCCTGTAGTGTTACATACAGCCTGTTGTTTTGCTGGATTTCTCTCCTTATATTTATATGCATCATGTATTATAACCAGGACTCGATACAAACCAACCAAGCGTTTCTAAACAAGAGTCCGTGCCGAATGTGACATGGCAGATCCACTGCTGCCTGTTTGTGGAGCTCAGCAACAGATGAGTGTCTCTAAATGAGGTGGGAGCTGTCGGTGTTCAAATATTTTACTGTTAAATAGACTGAACAACTAGACCGCCACACGTTTTATTGATATATCCATAGCTCCGTGTAGATGTGTAACGTTAAACAGCATGTCGGGCATCAATAAGCGTACAATTAAATACGGGCCATTCACTGGGTTGTTGTTGAATCAATTTGGGGCACTTAACGTACGGTCGGCTCAAATTCTAGCTCCATAAGCATTCAGCACATTTCAGTAAACACACTGTTGTTGTTACTGTTCTGGCTCAGTCCTGCTATCCTGCTACTGAACTAGTTGCTTTGGCTACCCTTTCTGTTTACATGTACGTCCCAGATTGTGCCTTTTTAGAAAGACTTTGACAACATCTCCCTCGGTTTACTGTATCCTCTCAGGCATGGGATGATAAGAAAGAAATCGGTCCGCTTGGCTGGGTTTGGAAACGCTTCCTAATCTTGGAAGAAACCTGTGAGAAAGCAGTGTCTTCAAAGGCCTCGAGATTGGGCGCAAGCTTTAATTGTTCTTTCATCTCAGCTGATATTATCTTTCATGCTGTCCAGAGACGAAAACAAGCATTTGCATGGGAGTATCCGAGATGACGCTGACAGCAGAAACAGCTGATCGTGTGTCATGTGAGTTGATTGATTAATTGTTGTTGATTGTAATGTTATGCACCACCCGTCATGTCAAATTCCTTACATGTGCAACATACCTTGGCAATAAATGGTTCCAATTCTGATTCAAAATTTTCGCTGTGTCATAATACTGTGTATTTGAAAGGGTGTTGCCATAACCCATTTTGCCCATTTAACTCTTTATCGACAAAGTCAAAAACCACATCAAGCTAGTGTAAAATTGTTTATTTGCAATTGAGGAAGTTTTATCATATTTGGCCATTTCCATAAATATTTTCTCATGAGATGGTTTTAAAATGTGCATGAAAATATATAAACGGAAACACATCTTGGGTCTTAGAACGATAAAGATATTTGGTTGAAGATTTGGAAAGTACAAGGCTTTCAGATGTCTGAATGAAACGAGGATACAGAAACAATTCATCAACATTTAATAAACTTTACTTTCATGTAAGGAAAAAAATAGCACACAAAGGATGCATTATTCTGTCAAAACCCATCAAATTACGGGTTAACTACGGGATTTTTTTCACAATGGTAAGACCTTCAAGAGCTCTTCTTCATTTTTCAGAAAATACTAACAATAGTTGCTGATTAATGGCGTTAAAGGAACATTAATAAGGACAACTGAAGCTATTTCTGACAAATAAACCATGATAAAATACTCATTCAGTGAAATAACTGTCACAACATCACTCAACATACCGGGACAATGTTTTAAGCAATTGATGTAGCAACTAATATTTAACCCTGAGCATAGCTTACACAGTGATGCCCTGAATAAATAAAGCACCATTTTTGATTTGGTCTGTTTTCTGTCTGGAGGGAACCAATTTAGTCATATTCTAGTCTCCCCGTGCAGAACATCTTTTTTATTTGTGGCCCAAAAGGTTCAAGTGCTCATTTTAATATCACTCACTCATATTACACCATAAGATTGGTGTTCTTTGACTTTCTTGTACTGCCCTCAAATGGGGTGAAAAATGTCTCTGGATTCTTCTCTTTCACTCAGATAGCGTCTACATAAACTTCTGCTCATAGTTATTACTAACCTTTCAAAATCATTGCGTTTAAATGTATCTAATTTTGTACTGAAACACTGCTAACATAGTGGAGGCTATCTACATGGATCTGAAATTATTGATACAAAAGCTAATTAAACCTCGTACTCATGTTTAATATTCTCAAATTTACATCAAATTTATCCTTAACTCTCAAATAAAAAAAACATGAAACCACTGCAATCCTGTCCCATAAATGAAAGTACGAAATACGAAATTCAAAACATAACGGCACGCGGCTCTCAACATGGCCGCCGGCCTGCGCTAACGGTGCTAACGGCGCTAACAGTGCAAGCAACGGAAGCAGTGCTAACGATGTCAACCTGAAGGGGAACCGGAGGGTGGGCGTTATGCTTCTGTGACGACGCCGTTATCAGCTGTGAGCTAGCCAGTGGGGCGCGCTCACATGCACTAACATGCACCACAAGGCACGCACGGCCGGCCCGGCTATGTCAACAAATCAAAGCACAGAGAACATGGGATTACAACACACTCAGAGGGAAAGTGACTTTTCTGCTCAGGTAGACATTACACATCTATATTATTACACAGCAAATGGTAGTTAGCTGCTGTATTAATGCTCTGAGTGTCATATAGAGGATCTTTCACAAAATATCTATGCATTCATGAAAAAAAGACATATCTAGAATCTTGCAAGTGCAACAACAAAGCAGTAGGTATTGGGTGCACGGACTGTATGCGTCTGTAAGCGCATCTGCCATCTTGGTTTCATGTGCAGCAGCACAAAGTACAAAAAGGCTGGGTCAAAACTGAATATAGATTGGAGGGTGTGTGTTAATAAATAAATAAGTACGCTCTCAGCCACTCGCATCCCTGCTCTCGTCTCACTGGCAGCCAGGGCACATTTCAGGGTCAGGAAAGTCGGGAACATACCAAACAGTCGGAGCGCTGCTTCTGCTGATTGTTGTGGAATTATTGACTTTGTTTACAATTTTCACTCACAAATATTCCTGCCTACATGTCTGGGTGAACCCCGGCGCACATCACCACGGAAACTGACATATTAACTTTGTTATTGTGCTGAGTGTCCTTGTAAATAATGACGTGTCTTATTTAGGTAGCTCGTGATTGAGATAAGCGATTCACATTGTGGTGAACACTGTTGTTGTTTTTTTCGATCCTCGGGGGAATGAATCAGTGCCATTTCGCTGGCTGCCTCCGTCCACTGCCTCTATTGTTAGTGTGGCCATTTTGCTTCGCCTTGCGGAGCCAAAGTACATAAACACCATTATCAGAGGAGCAGTTGGAGGGAGTGTGGTGCTGTCTAACAAACAATGGCCCCGTGGAATTACCTGCCACGACTCATACATGTCGGGGAGCCACTCTCGTCCTCCTTTAGACCTCAGTCTGGGAGCCCTCAAGTTTTTGTTGCGTTCATTTGGCTTCTGAGTGATTGAGGAGGACCTGACTACAAATTAAGAATGTTGATTACTGTAATTTGTAATCATTCCTCCTATAATTTCTGCCGTGTGCAGCAGTGCACAGAGGGAGGTCCATGAACAGAAACAATGTCCCATTTTTGATTTTAATCCTGCGCGTGTATTTTCTTGGCCCGACTTTGAATACCTTGATTTAATAATGCAGATAATTAATTAGTGGTATGCTGTTGGGGTTTGATCAAACCAATTAAAGTAAAATTGAGGTAATTGTGTTAAGTGGAAAAGTACACACAATTTGCATCTGTTTTAAGCCTCTGTGTTACTCCTTGCAATCAGACATCAAGTTTTTTTGTTTTGCGCAGCTTTTATGCTCAGCTTTTAACTCTAAAAGTTCAGAGCAGCAGACTTTCACTCGCATAACTATAAGCAGATCATCTGAGGACATTGTTTTTAATCAGAAGCCCCAGCTGCCAGGTTGTATCAGGCTATTACCTATTCAGTCGGCCCTGCTCAGTGGCTTGTTTTATACTGCTATCATTCAAGGTTATGCTGAACCTGATTTGTACTGTCATTAAACGTGTTCTGTTGACATTTCAAGTACACTCGCTTTATGAAATGCCCTCCTGTGGAAAGAAACAATAACTTGCATGAAGATTATTGTATGGTGATAGTGCAAGCCGTGAGGATGTGTTGTTTGAAGGTTCAGGTTCACTCGAGTTTAATCAGATCTCAGGATCACAGTTCCTGTTTCATCTGAAATGATGCATTATTTTAACAGCTGTTTCACTGTTTCTGGTAAGTTTCCAGTCAGACATGATATCTCACAGTATTTGGGGTTGAATTGCCCCAAAGCATTATCGATTTGCTCGTCTTCTGTATTTACAAGCTTCCTCTCTGCATTAGTCCTCCACACGGTTTCTGCTGCAGCTCAATAATGTTGTCAGTGATCCTTTGTTTTTTGCAGAGTTGAGCTAAAGTTCATCGTGACAATTGAATCTATGTATAATCATCAAACTGCAGAAAATAAAAGGCACGCGCAGATTTGAGAAGAAATGTTTTGACACCTGAAGCTTCGCGGCGTGTCGTCGTCTTAGGCTATCTGTATTTTTGGCGCTGGGACGAGCATTTGGCGGCCAAAACGGCTAAACGGACAAACTTAGTGTGGTGAGATTCTTTACCGTTACGCACCACCTCCCATTGATTGTCTGTGAAGAGCACTGGAAGGATGTGGCTAAAACAATCACACACACAGACCGTTTGTGTATACAGTGTAAATGAATGTAACTGGCAGCCTTTTATTGCTCTGCTGTAGCCCTCCTCTGGGACAGGCCTCTGCACCAAGCTCTTTCACCGACCAAACTATAAGAACTAAGCAGTCAGCACTGCATCTGGATCTTCATGACAGTGATCCACCCTCTAATGATCAAGTCTGAGAGGCATTGGCAGAGCCCGGTAATCTGGATGTACTGTTACTATTTTAAAAAAAAGAACTACATCTGTATGTAATATATTCCATATTGGTCTAAATGTTCTTCTGCAGTGGCAGTTGCCGCTTGTTCTAACCCTCCTGTCCACACATACAGACTCAAAAACACGAGACGAGACTTGATGCTCTTTTGAATTTAACCTAAAAAAAACACCCGCCAGGACTCAAAAACACGTTGAGGCTCGTAGAAGAGCGATATAGGGAAGCTGAGAAAGGTTCAACTTCATGCAGGTGTCCACGAACATGCAGGGATGACAACCAATCCGTGTTTGGATTCCCTCATCACCTTTAAACAACGGCTTCCCATAGTAAAACTTTAGCCAGCTACCAGGACTTGAAGAAGAAAGAAACGATGGATGGAAACACATCACTTGGGAAACTTACTGCTTTGTCTTGTGCCAGTGTAGTGGTGCAAGACGGCGGCGCTATTAACTGCCCAAAGAGATGATGAGATTGTAAATTGCAAACACGCCTGCAAGCTTCAAACTCATAAAAGGCAAGAGAGAGCCCGCCACTTTGAATCCATGCGTGAACAAGGCGTAGCTCCTTAAAGGGCCAGTGTGTAGGATTTAGTGGCATCTAGTGGTAAGGTTGTTCGCCTCGCTCAAAGGCCGTCCTTACCATAATAACACTACTTTTAATTAAGAGTAACGGAAGTCAGACGGCGGTTGGCGGTACGACGCTTTCGCACTCTGTGGCTCAGAGTTATCGCAGCTTCACAAGGGTGTCAGAAAACTACGGTGGCCTTCAGGTGATGTAAAAACACAAAAGGCCCTCTCTAAAGCCAGTGTTGGATTTTTTCCGGCTGCTGTAGAAACATGGCAGTGCAACACGTTGGACTCCGCGAAGAAGACCTCCTCCCTACGTAGATGAGAAAGGATCACTTTAAGGAAAACACTACGATTTCTTAGTTTCAGGTGACAAATGAAAACATAAAAATATATATTATATTTAATTTCTGCTAATAGAGCCACCAAAATCCTTCACACTGGCATTTTAAAAGTGTCATTAACTGTTTCTAATTGCCAAGATTACATCAGTTACTAACATTAAATAAGGCAAGAAAAAGGGAGCTGAATGTCATGCAGAATTACAATTTGATACGCTTTATCATCAAGATTAAAACGTTCAAATTTCTGATCTTAGCGACTACTAATGTTAAACCTTACCTGCGTACACAAAGTAAAACAAACTAATGCCAACAGAATTTAAAAGCATCACCGCATCCAGTCCATCACTGTAAACACACATGGAAAGTAGAAATGAACAACCAAGCACTGTACAGGACCGTGTAGTGGTGCAGCTAGAATCCCTCCCACTCTAGCCCGAAGGGCGTAGAAATGTTTCTCTGAGCGCTGGGGTTGTCTAGCTTGCAGGGAAACGTATTTCTTCATGTAGCCTATTTTCTCTCGGCAGTCTGTGTGTTTGTGTGCTGTGATGGTGGAGGGGAGCGGATGCTGCTCTTTCGTTTGCTCTGAGATTTCGGCTCCCAACCTGCCCAGTGCCAACCTGCCCAACTCCCAGCGCTGCGGCCCTGAATGGGGAAGCACCAGCAGAACCCTCACTGCGAGGTGCAGACCTCACAAGCCTGCATTGACAGATAAGGCAGAGCGGCTTCGGTCAACAACAGAGCGGCACAATACGAATGCTAATATCAAACTGTAGGGTTGTACCAAGACGGGTTCCACTGAGATTTGATTGAATTCCACCTCAAGATCCGACATGGCCAAATCAGATCCCCACTGCTTATCTGTGAGAGCCTTGCTGATGGCTAAAATAGGAAATGATAATCATTGTGGCCTTGATCAGCACAGGGTCCAAGTGCAAACATCTCCTTCTGGGAACAAGCTGGTCCTCGGGGCCATTACTGGCTGTCCTCTCTTTGTTCCTAATGCGTCTTTTGTGTCTGCTAAAGAGAAATGTCATTCTTTAAACTCTGTCCCCGCCTTCTCCGTCTGACTTTTTAAACATATTTTTTTTAAGGTCACTTAAAGGGCTAACTGAATAAGTGAACCACAGGTTCCCGTGTCTCTATAAAGTAGAGCCGAACAGGCTGATATTATCGGCTGATATTATCTTGTCGCAGATAAATCGGCATCGCCGCATATTGTCCGATATCAAACACTGATTTTTAAAGAATCTTAGAGCGCTGCATGGGCGTTTCAGAAACGGTATCATTACATATTTTATCCAGAAGAGTGCACTCCTACTGATAACACAGTGACAGTCCGGCTGGCATGAAAAGCAAGACGGGTGCTTGTCTGCGTCAACCCAAGGTTTCACAACATAGAGCACAAAACCTCTAGCAGTCATCTGTGAGGAGCTCTGGATTCAAGGGATTGAACCAATCCCAACAGAGACCACTTGTGGATGCAGTGTTTAAATGAAGGTGAGGCGTGGTCTTTACTCACTGCAGTGAAGCAGGCACGAGGTGCAAGAAACAAGACAATGAGTGCAAGTGGTAACTAGAAAAATGAATGTAAACTAGCGTAGCGTTCATCCCATTGGAGAGATGCGTCCAATCTCCGCACGCAACCGACTCCCGCAATTGGGTTGAGGTTTAGGGCTGTCCCGCTGTCAAACCGTCGAGTGTTTGAGGGCTCTCTCTCGCGGAAATTTATGAACCCTTTCCATAAGTCAGCATTGGATGCAGACTTTACCCGAGGGGATTACCCACAATTCATTGCAATGGGGCGTTAAACAAGGGGTTACTAGTGGAAGCATGGCGACGTAAAAAAAAAAAGGACGGCACATGGGTGTTCAGCCCGGCAAATTAAATTTACACAGAAACATAACGGATTAAAGATGAATAAAAAAACAACACATGAAATCAGAGGATATTAATTTATTTATTCATCAAATATTTCATTTTGTCATTGAAGCTGTGTCAATTGAACCAGTAAATATGTTATTTGAAATGACCTCTCATCTTGTGAGGAAAGCGCCTGGAAGGCGTTCAAATCAGGGAGTACAAAGTACAAAATAAATACCCACAATTGTACATCATAATCTTTGACGTTGTCATGGTAACTCGATATGTTGCAGAGTAGTGCTGTCCCATTCGTATTTACACCATTTCAAGGCCTCACAGTCTCTCACACTCAACCATTTATGTGACGTCAGTAAGTCCCTGAGGCTTCAACAATCTTAGAAATGACGTTCCAACACAACATAACTGGATTCTCAATTACGTTTCGACGGAAATGTATCAGAATGTCCTGGTTCTCTCTGAGTGACACCTTGAGGTGGTCTGCTATTAACCAGTAGTGAGTTACTACAGTTTGTAACTTTGCACCATTTCCTCTCAAATCTAATCGGAAATTAGACAAATTGACTCATGAAAGTGATTTGAAGTTAGCTCATGAATTACATTTTGAAGGGCTTTAATTTTGAAATGCTACATCAGAATGTCCTGGTTCTCTCTCAGTGACACCTTGAGGTGGCCTGCTATTAACCCGTCATGAAATTATTTTGTAACTGTGCACCATTTCCTCTCAAATCTAATCTGAAATTGAACAAATTGACTCATGAATGTGATTTGAAGTTAGCTCATGAATGAGATTTTGAAGTGCTTTCATTTTGAAATGCTACATCAGAATGTCCTGGTTCTCTCTGAGTGACACCTTGACGATTAAATCACAAATACTATGTTAGGTTTCGTAAAAAACATCACGGTTTGTCTTGAATTAAGTACGTTTGCTACATTATTTAAATGATGGAATTAAAATAACTTGTGGTTTCTCACGGGGACACAAATAGCGGCCTCATGGGTGAAATCCTGTGTTTGTTTGACCCATCTGTCCACCCCGACCGCCGCTGCACGTGGACGTATTTGTGATACATCAAAAACAAAGATAATCTGGGAGAGTTGCCCTCGAAAGAGACCAATCCTTTTTTGTCATATTAACCCCCCTAACACATAATTGAACAGTACTGAGCATAGTGTAGATGTAAGGTAATTGAATTACAAATATCAGACCAGATAATGAATAGTATTGGGATTTGGATAAGTAAAACGTTTGATGAGAGATCACATGCATTATCACAGTTTGTGGGTATTAAAACACCAACTTGCTGCATCATTTCGAGCTGTCATTAGAGTAATGGTAATGACTTGTATTGAGTTCAACACAGCAGCTCTGTCTCTTCGCTGCCTCGGGCTGCAAAATGTCAGTATGTTAAGAGCCTTGACTTCTTGCATCTATAATAAACTCTTGTTCTCATTATTCGCAACACTTGCAGAAAGATTCAACTCTGAGTTATTGGCCCAAGATGAACACAAATAAATGTCTGTTTCAACAAACTTTGAAATCAGTCGTTCTGTCGATACTAATTTGGCGGCACATATTGGAGCTGTAATGCAAGAAGTTCCTGTTTTATTTATTAGTACAGTCTCAATCTTTGGTGTGTTTCTGCTGGGATTTCCTGCCAGTCAAACAACGTGGGCATGGACTGCTGCATCTTTGTCTTTGGATTTTCTATTGATAAAGTTTGAGTTTCTGTATTGTAGTTCACGCCCGGCCAAAGAAGAGCCAGGGAGAATATACTACGAGCAAAGTATTATGTGCACAAATGAAATGAAGTGAAATTAAAGACACTTTTATAAGACGGACTATCCTTTCTCCATGTCCCTTACCTCCATGTAGCTCAGGGGAAACTTCAGAGCACACTGACAAAGTGATCCCTTTCACATTACAGTCATTTGATCCAGTGTTAGAACCCTGAAAACGAATGCTGATGTGTACACAGCCCACTGCTTGCTGCCACATTAGCCACATCAACTGTATACGGTAATAATATGTTTATAGCTTGTTAGGCTACCCCTAATAAGCCAAAACAAACAAAACCAAAAAAAAGGTCAATGAATGAGTCAGACTACAGGCTACGGACATGTAACAGGTTTTTACCAGTTCCCAGGTCCTTGTCTGCAAAAACTGGAAGCATATATTTACGCTTCTGATGCACATATACGAACAAAATCCTCACAGACCAAAAGACAAACATCAGAGTGGCTGGCACTAGTTGGCCCCCATTGGCCCATCGGTGCCAGTGGCAACCGGTAAGAGAGAGAACGCTCTGTCGCTATTCAGCTAAACTTTCACCCGTTTTCTAAAGTTTCTCCTTCGCGTTTGCTTCGCCGTTGTCTTGTCTTCTAGCACAAACAGAATACCACAGAATGACGAGCAAAACAAAATGTCTCTGTAGCAACTGCAACTTTATCTCTCAATCTGTTTTTTTCAAAGCACACAACAAGACGGTTAACACATCTTGACAGCAAAACGGTTGGCTAGTTTGTTTTGTTTGCCCCTCTGTGGCGTGTTTTTAGATTATGAAAACAGACTGCTGATTAGAGAAGATATTTCTTCTCACACAAACACAGAACATACATTTCAGCAGTCAGCCCGGCAGACTGCTGTAGCGCGTGCAATCAGCTGAAGTGCAACTTATAACAGAAGAGAGAGAGAGAGTGTCGGCCTGTGTCGGCCTGTGTCGGCGCCGGTTTTATGTGGTCGGCTTGTCAGGACCTCGTGTTACTGCGCTCTGTTTCGGAGAGGTTGAGACGTTCTCATTAAAAGGTTTTCTTGTCTTGCTGCAGCGCACAGATGATTATGACCTGGACACCAGATTTACTTCCTGTAAATCTGGTGTCCAGGTCACGGGGATTACTTTCCGTCCTTTTGCCAACAGCGTGGAGACCGTTGCATGTTCTGACAGAAGAATGGGCGGCACAATACATTTCTATGAATGTCAAAGAAAAGAGTATCGAAACAAGCATATATTTCTTACAAAAGTGTCACAGGTTATTACAGTATAATACACATGCTTTTTGCCCCCCTAGGTTGTTGCTCTGTGATGCAGCTTGTTGTTTTTGTTCATCATTACTGCAGACAGCCTGCACTTTGGCTCTGCTCCGTGGGCACCCTTGGGGGTGGTGGGTTTGAAACCCGACTTCTCGCTGTATGGATAATTATGCCCTCTGCTTGTTATGCTTCAAGCCTCAATCACACGGGCAGCTGAAACGGAACAGAGAGCAAACATTTAGCCTCACAACGTAAACATCAGGCCTCTTGTGTGCCGGGAGTGTCGTGGTTCATCTCGAGCAGATGTTTCACTGAGCTGGAACCAGGCTAGGAATTCTAAAAAATATCCCCCCCCCCCCCCCCCCCTGTCTAAACAATTGAGGCGTTCACAACATTTTGGAGGCACTTTTTTGTAATTAGTGCATAGAGTTGGTTATTGTTTATTAACGCATCTTGTTTTGTCAAATTGATCTATTAACAAAATGCTTTTTTCTTAATTTTCTGTCAGTCTACTAATCGGTGAGTCAACTATTTGCATGAATAAAACATGAATAAAATAAAATCATAAAATTGGTGTTCCAAGTGTGGGGCGCTCTGTATGTGTAAGAGAAAACAGAAGACAGCTCTAACTATTTCGGCTTTTATTTAGCTCTTAATAGCCTTCGTATGTGTGTAATGCATTAGTTTATAGAAAGTTGTTGAAATGACTGCAGTTTATAATTTAATATGCTTTATTTTCATCCCCAAACTTAGCCTTGCTGACATTTTGAGCATTGATTTAATATAATTTTAGACTCGACTATCCAGCACTGCATCATTGGTGAGTAGACCGAAAGAATATGTTCAAGCCAACATCCCATCCATCCACCAGACAGCAGGACCCAAAGCTGTGGCGTTTGTGCTCGCTAGCTAATCTCTACTGCCAACTTAATGACACTGTTGGCCACCGCGCCCGACCCAAGACATTTTAAAATCTCTAGTTTTAATGTTACTTGTACACAAAAAGATGACTCTTGCTTGTTTGGTGTCAACATTGTCACTCGCTGCCCTCCGACATCATCAGCCACCACTTAATGCGTTTCACAACATGAAATCATTCAAATGTTTTAAAGTGAGTGCATACATTGAAGTGGAGCGGCATGCGAGTCACGTTGACATTTTATGTACAAGCAAACACGGTCCATCAAATAATTCTCGATGGAGCAACATTAGACCTTGACTGAAAGCGTTGATTGGATAAAATATGACCAACAGAAATATTGGCCTGTAATTATTATGCATTAAACAGCGCGTGCTAACGCGTTAATCGCACCTGTATAGACTTATGTGATGCTTTGAAGATGGTCCCAGACTTCCGGACTTTAAATGATTGTCGGGAGCCAGTCATTTTGCGTTGAAAACACTCCGCTCTGTCAGAGTGAAGGTACTTTACGCTGAGCCACTGAAATACACATTGGCTTTTCATGGCCATAAAACGTCTTTTCAGTTTCAAGCCTCGCCACTGCTGCCTCTGTACGCGTTCGTCTGCCCACCTGCCAGCTGCTGTGAATCAGGGCTCCCCCAAATCACTAATCCCAATGTAGCCCTTGGCAATAAGGATGTTTTTTATTGCCCCATACCACAAAATGACCGCAATACATCACCAGGAGTTGAAAGGAGTTTTGATCAATCCCAGTGAATCAAAGCTCGCTTCCTCTGAGGCTAAGCTATCTTGTTTGTTTTCCTTTCTGAAAAATAAAAATGCTTTGACTCAGCAATTGGAGGACAGTGCTATAAGAGTTAGTGGGTCTTCAAAGGACAACAGCGTTATTATGACAATAAAAACAGACTTTTAGACGAACTCACTTCTGTAACCACACATGCAGGACATGCAATAGAATAAAATGCAAGGAACAACCCTAAAGCGAGTTGCGTCGGGTACATTCTTTTTGCTATACTGCAAAAACACTGCCATCATTCTCACACTTTGCCTATAGTACGTGCAAACTCATAATGTTGTCAATGCTTTCTTTTTTCTTGGATTTCAGGTAAAAATCCCAAACTGAAAAAGAAGCAGGGAAAGCAGCATTCAATTTGAAATAAAAGTCAGAACACAGCAAATGTACTAATCACAGCATTGAATCACAATATGGATCCTTGAATGCATTCCTTCAGAAACGCAGAAGGAGGTCTGAGAGTTCCTTGAGCCGCGGTTGATTATTAATGTGTAACCTGCCTGCACTGTGGCGCGCTCACACCGAGGACACTTCAGTGAATGATTCACCTCACGGTGCAGCGACGGAACATCTTCAAAGGGTGATTGGTTGTATTGAGTGCTGCTTTCTACGGCAGAGTTCTGTATGTGCCGCAGTCTCTGAAAAGAGGCGAACACGATGTTGATGCACTTCAAAATCACAAAAGGTGTTAGAAAGGAATGTTTACCTTGTCAGTATAGTACTTGTATGAAGTAGTGCATATGGTCAATTGACATATGGTTCAAACACCCTTGAAAATACATTTTGATGCTGCAATCAAAATGTTTTTGGCTTCTACATAGCAGAAGAATCCTCAAACAAGCTTTCAACCCCGACATGTTCGCCTTTCAAAGCTCATATGGCTGATTCATTAAAAGTCTGACCTGCCCATTTCCGTCTTTTGGCGATTCCCATTTTCTTTCGAACAACTATAATGACAGCAAGGCTCCAGATTTAACTTCTTTGACCACCGTCCCAAAAGTTAATTTCAACCGTCGAGAAGTTTTACGTTGAGCTACAATAAGCTCCGACTGCAATGTGCATGATTCTTGATACAATGTAATTACAGATTCCTATCAGACAGAGAGGACTTTGATTTTCAACCCCCACGTTTGTTGTACGATGATGAATCCCATTTTGTTGAATCTCCAACAAAATGCTGACAAAACAAGAAAAGACCATCAATAATAGCAGCGATCGTATCGGTTTCCCTTTTCCACCTTTTATCTTTTCTTTTTATTGTCCTCAGTAGGAGCAATCTGATAAGATAAAGTGCATCTCCGCAAAAATGATGACGCAAATGTTATTTCCTTAAGGTCATCCCCGGCCTATGGAGACAAATGGTCTTTGTTGTCATTTCTTTGTGTTTTGCTGACGAAATTGTTTTAACTCTGAGAATTGTGCTGCAAAAAGTCTTCGAAAACGTGTGCCTGTGACAGAAGCAGTTTGCTTTCACTTCAATCTGCAGGAGGCTGTTTGCGTTTTGGAACAATACTGACAATACTCTCAACATGGGCAGGACTGGAGGTACAGGGACCTGGAGGGCGACCAGCGGCTTCTATTGTCGCCTCATTATCTGCAACCAGTGTAGCATTACTATAACCGCACAGCTCAAGCACTTTCTCTCATTTCTCTCATATCAATGGGCTTTCCTACGCTGGGACTAGAGTGTGTGGTTGAAGCATTAAGCTGTTAAATTGGACGTATTTAGCGGCTGGCTAGTTAGCTAGCTCGCTTTAATTGCACCGTGCTGTCATGCTACAGTTCCAGAACAAAGCACCTCATGAACTGCTGGCCTGGGTTTACGTTACTTTAACATTTAGTGGGACTGTTTTCAAATTTCCATTCATGGTAGCGTTTACCCTTTCAGTTATCTTGTGCTAATTGCTAGAGCACTTCCCTATATCAAATTCCTAATGCTAATCCCTAATGCTTTTCCCAAGCATGCTGACTATTGTTATGATTATATATCATGTATGTTATGATGGTAGGAGTGCTGTAAAGGGTAGTAACTGTAATACAGTATAAACTCGTAAATATTTGTGAAGGGGAGTTGACTTATTAGGTATATATTAAGTATATATAACAGAGTTATTCGACTTCAAAGACCTAAATCCTTCAACATTGCTAAGTACACACATGCATTGGTTTTAGTGAGTTAAGTTACTCAATAATCCGCTGAGATGTACTTTAAAGATGAGATAAAACTGTTGGACCTTTGAGTGCAGTCAGTGCTCTCACTGTCTGCAGGTTGAAAGGTGGAAACCATGTAAGGGTCCCACAGTGGAACCCATATGTGCTGTTTATGTCTGTCCATGTACTTTTGGCCATATAGTGTATTATTCTATGTTGCACTTCTGTGGGCATTTTTCATGTGCACTGACCACTTGTCAGTAATACTACAAGCCTCCAAAAATACTGGGTGAGCCTCTTGATTCTTCACATGTGTGAAATTGTAAACATAGTGTACTGTCTGTTGGATTTCTGGATGGAACAAATAATACATTTAATACATTTGAATATAGAATGGGGGGGAAACAAATTGAATCGTGTGCAGCAGCATTTTGGTGTCATCCAGCCCCTCTCAGCCTGCCCTCTCACAGGCCGACGCCAGGCCAAACTGACTGCGAGGTTCAGAACAGGACACAGAAGGGATGCCAAGCTGGGCACCTGCCATTACAACCCGTATCTCTGTCTGGCCTCGCTCTTCTTTCTCATTCCAGCTATTCTTTTTGGTGATCATCCAACAGAATTGGAGTAGTTGGACAGCTGCAAAATGTGATAGAATTTCCCCAAGTCACAAACGTGTTTTTGTGTTTGCTTGGAGCATTTCATGTAGCGTTTGCTGCTAAATCAATTATGGGATGAATGGCAGTGGAAATTAATTTATTAATAAAGGGTAACTTAACCTTTTTTTTTGTGTCTCAGTGAAATATGAGGACAATTGTTCCAGTATTGAGGGACAGCGCTGTAACCGACAGCCACTAAAACGAGCTGCGAGGGCAATTTTGCAGCGTCAATGTAACGGTACATTAACTAAAAGTGCTTGTTGTTGCAGCTGACGGGCTCAGATTGTGATTATAAGTGTCTGGCATCATGGAGAGGAGCCTACAGAGAAATACAACGTCTTTCCTTACCTCTTGATAGATCCAGTCCGTTTGTTTTTGTGTCCAAGTCCCGCTCAAGGAGACGTCTCGTTATGAAATATAAATATTGGGCAGCAACACGTCCCACTCTTTACAGCATTCTTCCTCTGTGGTCTTATAAGGTCACAACACCCACAGGAACACCAGCTGGTTTTCTCTCCCCCCCCCCCCTTGTTCTTTCATTTATAGGAGCTCTTCATCTATAAACTCTGGCTCAAATAAATAGGGGTGGCCATGGAGTTAAAGGCACTCGCCTTTCCTCTGTTCCGACAAGAAGTCACCTCTTGAGATTTCGGAACGAGACTTTTCCCTGAGTGCACTCTTGCCATAACAATCAGAGCCTGTCAGTGGCAAAAACAAGCGCTTGTAGTGGACTTAAATGACGGTGCCAGCTGATAGGATTAGTCCGTGAGCAGCTGCTGTCTACAGCGCTCTTGCTCAATACTGAAACTGTTGTCGCTGTTAGTCACAACAACACGGGAAAATATGGTCGAGGTTGAAAAGTTAGTGTTTAAATATTTGATGCAGCCCAAACAAGCATTATCTTCGCACAGCAGAGTAAAAGTGGCATCAGATGTCCTGACATGTCTTTGGTGCAATCATTGTCCACTGCAGCCTGCCAGAATCTTCAAACCTGCTGTGCCAGTCTGTTTTTGGCCCAGTTTATGGCCAACATGAGCTGACAGCAAGTCAGAAAAAGCAATCATTGAGTCTTTTCTTCTTCTTCTGTTTTTTTTGGGGATGTCATTTTAGTTTTTAGGAGCCTTTTATATGACCAAACTGGTACTAACGCCCGTCTAGTGTGCATACGTTCGGCTCGACGTTGCTGAGGTTTGTGGAGTCACACGTGTCCAGTTGATAATACCACTGCTGTCTAACTTAACCTCCTGTCAATAGTTCAGAAATAATTATTCAAATATATTCCTTGAAGACATTTTTACAATCGATCAACAACACATTGCAACACTAGATCATCTGCAGAAAGGTGTGGATCTCCAATTTAGAGAGTAACTAACTGTGGTGGTCAAAAGAGAACATCTCACATCTACAGAAGCAGCAATTCTTAGACGTTACGCTGCCTTCAATTGTTATCTTTGACAATATGCTGAATATTACTATTTTCCCACTAGGGATTAATATATTTTCCAAAAATTTGACATTTTCTGTCTCGAGAGCAAAGGCTATATAGTAGTGTAGTATTTGTTGGTATTAATCATTATTAAGGCAAAAGAAAGCCTTTCATGTGAGTCAACATTAAAAGATAAGCAGTGTTTTATGTTTTGCAGAGACGTGGTTGGATCCTGGAGTGCCGGTGGACAGCGGCGTCCAGCCAGGTGACTCTTTTTCTGGTGGAGCAGAGACTCATTCAGAAAGGCAAAAGGCGGCTCATGCTGATCATAAATAATTTACAAACTTCACAGATGAAACAGAAATGCACACTGTTCTCAGTTCATGGTTCGTGTTAATAGAAACAACGTAATGTAACAACAGCAACAATGTAACTAGCGTAACTGCATCACAAATGTCCTTAGCAGACTTTCTTAACTTATGTAACAAACATAACAACTTTGAGTAATGAGTAAAGTCAGCATTTCCTTGTGGTTCCACATGACATGCACAGCGACCTCCTGGGTGAAAGTCCTGTGTTTGTTTGAATTTAACTGGACTTGTTGTCACAAGACTTTTCAAGGTTAACATCAAGCTGGAGTGCAATCATGCTGCCAGTCATGTTTTCTACTCTCCAAACTTAATCTCAAATAATTCAATAAGATCAGTTTAGTTAGCTAGAATCGCATTAGCCTGGATGAATTAAACCCCATGAGTAGAATTTGAATATTTCTGACTTTGGTGACACTGTCGCAAAAAAGCACATCTCGCCAATGCGTGTGAGGCTTCCGTTAGGCCAGACAGCGATGTTCTGCCAACTTCATTATGATAATACATCAAACATAAAAGCCAAAACGGCTTGAATACTCCAAAAGCGACATAAACACAAGGGCAGCCAGCAGAGAAGCTTGAGGTCCTGTACACATCACAAAGGGTGTCTATGTACATGATCCCCCATGTGCAGGCGTCTGTGCCACTCAATCTTTGGCCGCTGCAAGGACGACCAAATAAATGACACGAACAGATGATATTCACATCATGCCCACCTTTGCAGGTACTAATTCAGTAACAGGAATGTTTTTTGGGGGTCAAGAATTACAACAACAGAACCAAAGCTTAAGCCTAAGCTCTGCAGTTGAAAATCTTACATTTCTAAAAATGTTGCTGGCCAAGTAGAAGAGATTAACGTTATTTGTCACAGTATGGGTGTATAGGCCAGTGGTGGCAAGGGCAGCTTTTATATTACTTTGTATTTATTTGGTAAAGCTCTGTGGCATAAACTTCTGAGCTCTATGTACAGGTATTCTATTCTCATCAGCCTTTTGGCTGCTTTCACGCGTCATCACAGGAGGGTGATAATAAGTGTGAATTTAAATTCCACTATCGGCACTTTAAAGAAAGCCTCGCACTAGCATATTGAAATATTCAGGAGCTAAAATTAATCTTACAGATAATGAGTTGTTAATCACAGCAGCTCTGGGTGTTTAATCCATCGAGTTCTCCAGAGAACAGAGAGGCCTTTTCTGAGTAGTTTACTCTCTGTCCTTCCTCTGAGCACCAGCATACAGAAGCGTACAGACCTCGAGCTATACCTTCAATATAAATCTGGCCTTTGTTTCTATCCTACCTGTCATTTCTCTTAACCTCGTGTCTTTACCAGCTGTGACAGCGGCACTGGTGTTGTTCTCGTCCTTGTCGGTCTGTGTGCGAGTCATCATGGCAAACATGTGGAGCTGGAGAAACCTACTGAAGCAGTTTTGAGTGGCGCTTATATTTCTGTCAATGGACAGATTTTGTCAGGGCCAATCGCAACCGTGCAAGACGCAGTCACGAAACTTTACACATGTGTAGAGGGCTGAGTTTGAAGATGGATGCGGTCCAAGCAAGGGCACCGGATGTATCTGGAAGGGGCCATTGGCCCACCGAAAAATGGTCTCTAGTTTTCCATTATTCTGGCACAAGTATCTGTGTAGCATCAGCATATTGCCTCCAGAAAAAACTCAATCGTACTTATTGAAGGAGTCCCAGTTATTTCCAGATAACGAGGCAGGAAATGCCTGCCACGACAGCTGATTTGATCTGGTGTGATCTGTAGGATGGCAGGGTCCTATCAGGAAGCTGTCACTCCCAATAAACAAACAACTCCTTTAATTACATTTAATCCAGGAAAAAAACAAAAACGTAGCCAGTCATACCACACATGTCACATTTGGCAGCTAAATATGCTTGTCCTTTCAACAGGAGAGACATTCAGACAATTTTCAGACGTTGCTCATGTTGAAATCCAAAGTGTGTGTTTCTATTCAAACCACTCAGCTGTCACCCTGTTTACCAGAGTGTGATTTGGTGTTGCTGGAGAGGGACAAAAACACATTTTTTAGAGACCTGGGATGCGAATGGGAGGAGGGGAAATGTACATGAGAGGGAGGAAAGGCAGATTTATCCTTTTCACGGGGTGTGGACACGGACAAGAGAGATGCACCATTGAGTGGTTAATGGTAGAGACGTGACATACAGCGCTGTGACACCTTGAATGAAAATTATCAAAAGAAAGAGAAGGAAATTCAAGAGACAGAAAATGACGACAACAACAACGGAGATGAGGTTAATTCTGGTTTATGACATCTTGGTTGTTATTTTAATGAAAAACACATCATCAGTCTGACAATAAGAACGGTTGTAAACAAGGCACCATTTAGGACAGATTATTATTATTATTACTTTAAGTAAGAACTCCTTTGAAAGATTCCAGGAATTGAACCGAAAAGTAATCGCTTGTTCTTTTGCCGGTGGCCTGACGTTCTACCAAAAAATGCATTACACTTTCTGACTTTGAGATATCGAACTCGATAGCAAGAAGACAACATTGAAACCGCTCGGGCAGACGTTTAACCCAAACGCCAGTGTTTTCACATCAAAAAATCAATGAAAGAATAACTTCTACAGAGCTCAAACCAAACATTTTCGATACTCAAAACCTCACATTATCATCTCGACTGTAGTGGAGATTGGACGAGATGACATGTTGTTAGTCGGCTTCACTTGACTTCTGGTGTCATTTCCTCTCTGATGGTCTCAGGCTGACTGAATAACCGAGGTCCGGCTGTGGAGCTTATGGAGAAACGCAGCATCCGTGTTCATCTTCGGTTTTCTCTTCAATCAAAGACGCCATAGAAAGTAGAAATACCATTTTTGCAAAAGGCGCATCAGTAGTGACTGGCAGTGATGTCACCATTGCTTCCGTTGTGAAAGGCATATGGGAGAAACATTGACGTACACATGTGCAAGGAGCTGAAAATCAATCAGCTGAGAGACAGATTGGTTCCAGAGCTGTCATGTCGTGCGGGTTGTATTTCATTCTGTGAAGTCGCAGTATGCTCGTCGTGGGTTTATATCTGGAGTATCTGCTCAGTAACAGTGCTCAAACTTCGGCTTCACCTGTCCTCGCCAAGCCTTTGCTTTGTGGCAAAAATATTTGAATTATTATGAATTCTTTCTTTCTCTGAAAAAAGTCTTTCTTCACAACTTATGGCACAGAAAAGCCTGCTCACTATTACACTGTAACAATTTTAATTATCAACGTTTAATGCGGATTCTTTTGTGGGTTTTGAAATGTATTTTTCATTCTGATACGACAACGACAATGTCTGCTGATGTCTGCATTTGGGCGGTGGTAAATCAGCGCCGTGTGACAGATGTCACTGTTGTGATGAATGCCTGCATCGCAGAGCGAGACATGTGGGGCTTTGCTCTTCTGTCTGTGGATGCCATGGCAACGCAGACAGAGCGGTGTGTGTGTGTGTGTGTGTGTGTGTGTGACCTGCCCACTTTCCAAACCAGATTAACTCCTGTGTTCTGTCGCTGCGTCTGCCTGCCAGCATGGGCTCGGCTGATAGGCCGGATCTGGCCTGGTCATCGACTGTTAGAGAAATCAAAGTCTTTTCACTGACACAGTCGCACATAAATTGATGCAGTTCAAAGAGGACTTTGAAATTACTTGACGTGTGTGTGTGTGTGTGTGTGTTCTACTTTTGAGTGTTACGCCTCGAGTTTTGCCAAAGTTTTGAACATTTTTGCAAGCAAACCAAGCGATCCTCTCTTCTTTAAGGGTCTGTTTCAAAAATCACTCACAGACACTGGCACTTGAAACAGATCTTAAAGTAAAGCATCGTTAGAATTTAACATTCATTTATTACACATGCATACAATTTGAATAGTGCAAAGTCTTTGGCGATTGGACGCCGTCCTGAAGTAATATAACTGAGGGGTAGTGGTGCCGGGGTCAGAGGAGGCAGAATACCCCTGGAGTCCAGACACTGGTGGTGATGAAGGGAGTTGCTGCAATCCGACGATGAATGAGGAAGATGTCTGTGATGCCGACTGGAGGCGACTGGGGTGGAGGAGGGTCGCATCGTTTGACAGCAACAATGTGATTGGCTTTAGGAAACTGTGCAGAATCTGGTTGGTTCATTTAAAGTGAACGCCCACAATCAGTTGATAGAGTAATCACAGGGCGAGAGAGAGAGAGAGACAGAGATTATGAATAACAAGGAGAGTAAAGAGAGTTTCCCTGGTTCCTATCTGGTTCCACTGGGCACACAGGAGTTTGGTTGGTGTTACTGCTCAGCAACATGATTTGGCAAAAAGGGTTCAGTTTTGTACATTTTGTACATCTTCGTCCTCTAGCAGGACAGGCATCTTTGTCCCGTTGCTGCTGTGCACCTCGCCCACAGGGGTTAGACTTGTGCTTACTGTTTCTGGGAAGCCTTGCATGCACCTTTTCCCACTTTTTGTGCTCTTTTGTGAAGACGGCGTGTGCTGCCATGTCTGTTTGTGAACCCAAACGTGTTCTTTAACTGTTTCTGTGAGTTTTTAATGCGAGCTGGCTATGTCTATGTTTTTTTCTTTCAGTGTTAAACCTGAGGCAATAGGCTTAACAGTTTGCCTCTCAGCTTCAGTGAGTTGGTGGCGAATACAATCCTGTATTTCCTCACTGTTATACTGTCGCCACACTGCTGCACAAGTAGCCTTAACTGACAGAATCTATGCTTTCGGGGAAAAATACTCTTCAAATCTGTCAGAATAGGTCTGCAGCTTCTTCAGCTGTCAGGACCCGCGTGTTGAATATCTCTATCCTCTTTTGGCTACCCACAGAAGCAACTAACTGCACTAGGGCTGCTCATCTTTGTCGCACAGCGGAAACATCAGTCGTACGTGCTGATTAATTCCCGACCATGTGGGGGTATCCCACTCAATGTGCGGCGGAGGGACTCCCGATGAATCCACCGCGCATTTACTTATGTAACCACGGAAACGTTGAATGTGGACGATGTTTTCTTTGTTTTCTATGTGGTGTAATAACGAGTATAACAAGTGAGGAAGTCCACTAAGGGTTGGATGGGTAAAAGAAAAGACAGGACTTTGACCCAGGGGACCGTTGTTCGTGTCCTGTGTGAAACCAAAAGAAAACAATGAGAAAGTCCGCTAAGGGCGGTTGTTATTTATTCACGCTAGTTACGGTGCTTAAGTACATTGTCATTTGAACATGAGGCTGATATGAAAGGTATTTATGAAACATATTTCTGGTTCAGAAACGTCGTCATTTAACGTATCTCGTGGTTTGCACTGGCAACAGTTTTTCCGGCGACACGGTTGACTTCTGACACTGTGTCGTACTTTTGATCTGCGTTGTTCTCCAAAACAAACAAGCTGTTTTAATATGCATCCATGTCGTCCTTTATTTCCATCATGCTTCACCTATACGCCACTTCAGTGTTATCCTACTGACACCAGAGAGGGACATGTGTGCCATCTGGTGCTATTAGTTGTAGGGTACAGGTAATGATGAGGGACAAAAGGCATCTAGCACATCCCTGTTGTGATATAACAAAGATACGTGACGTAGAAAGGGAGTGGAGGTGGACAGAGGGACGACGCAATCATCCAGAGAAATGAATTAGCCTCCTGCGAGATGACATCTCCAGCTCTGTGGCCACTGGAGCACAATGACGCTCACACACACACACACACACACACACTTTTTGAATAGGACACATATTCAAAGGGAATGTAACATTAAATTGTAGGTTTTAAAAAAGGAAATTATAGTGTTGTGTTTATTTTTGAAAGGTAACATCATTTTATAAAATCACCAGAGTGGATGTCTGTAAACATTTTAAGTCAGACAACGAATCTTCATGTATTCAAGCCGTAGCTGAGGAAGCACAGGTTCATTTTGTAAAAATGTCCACCCTGAACATATCCATACATTGACACAGGCTATACAATTGCATCCATTTATTCATGACAGAGGAAATGTGACAGGAAATCCTATTTTCCTACAAGGATGAGCATCTGCATTTTGCACGCTTGGGCACACAGGAAGGGTGAGCGTTCCGCAGGTAGGAGTGGGTAATAAAATGTGAATGATGCGGACACAAGGTCTTCGGTAGATGTCTGATCACAGCAGCTCTTATTCTGACTGTTAGCTGTCGTGCCTCTTTGAATCCCTTGTATTAGGTCCGTGACGGCACATACGTGCAGCCGTGTGGCATTCAAGTTGCATCTCCGCTCTCCTCTTAGCCGAACACGCCGCCGTAATTAATTCACACATGTTCACTTTTGTGCGTATTGTTTTTATTCATCACTAAACACATATATGTGAGACATAAAGTAAAACTTAAATAAATGAAAATCATCTTGTTTGACTTGAAAAAGGTGTACTTGTGTTGTGGGCTCACTGGCAGACAATCACATAGAGCTTTGAAATATCTTTTATAAAATCTCTGTTTTGAGTTTGGTATCAGGTCTGGGCTCCGGTAAATATAAAGCCTTGCAGTTTGCCTTCGACACTCGCTCGTTCTTCTGACCTTCTCCCCGCCCACTCGCCCTTTTGTGATCGACATGGAAGCATTACGACCTTAAACAGAGGTACAAAATGAAATGAGTATACTGTGGCAAAGCGTGGCCAACTTTAAGCAATGCACGTGATGACTGACATGTTTTAACCCCTTGGTGCTTGCCGTAGCTGTGTGAAAGATGTAGTGTTTGCTGCTGGGATCGTTCAGTACTGCAAAGCCGTACATGCTGATGATACAGCTACCACACATACTCTATGTCCTCGACATTTCCTGTTCAAACCCAAACTGCCGTCTCGTATGCTGAGTCTCACCAAAGATGCTGCTTGGGTGTCAGAGAGTACATTCAGCGGCGATTTGACAAAAGTATTGCCCGGCATTCTGCCACCTCTAAACCTGCACAAGTAAGACAAAGAACATATATATATTATGTCCATATATTCACCCGTCGCTAGCTCTGTGAATACCATTCCTGGGTGCCTGGGTGTAAATCAGTTATGCTACTTATTGGGAGTGTTAGCGTAATTCATTATTGTGCGTATTGATTTAATAAATACTTTGTGCCTCCATTCAGTTCTTACTTCTGGTACGTTCATGAGCCAATCCTCATTCATTTTTTTTTTTTTTTGTTTGGGTGGGGGGAATTATTTAATTATTTATTTACTTTATTTACTTAATTTTATTTCATTTATTTGTGTTTAGTTTTTTTGTTTAAAAAACTATTTTTCTCTTAACTTGTTATGTAGTTGTTTGTAATGTTTAATGTTCTGTGTTCTGTATGCTCTCTTGCATTGTTAAAATAAAATATTATAAAAAAAAAATAAAAAATCCTCATTAATTTGTAGGTTTTTGTTTTAACTACTGGAAAAATAATACACGGTTGGAATCGACAGATTTATCAAAGTAAGCAAAGTGAAGAATCCCATTCAATACCAGCACAGCGGAGCACCCTCTTTTGGCCTAAAAGGTGCGCAGCGCCTATACTGTAAGATTTGAAAATCTGAAACGCAGTTTGGACTTGGTATGACCCAAAGCCTAAACTTAAGGGACCGGAACGTGAGATTCAAACTAGTTGGCACTAACCCCAAACAACAGTCCTGTATCCGGGCTATGTCCATTAGAAATGTGACAATAGAATCAACAGAATCCTCTCACTGCTGATTGCAGTGCGGTTAATGTGGTCAAGATGTCAACACACTGGAATTAGTTGCTGTTGTAGCTCAGCTCCTCTGTTGCTTTGACTTTCCTCCTTTCTTTTCCAATTTTGTCCTCTTATTCATTTTTATATGGCAACAAAGCTTTAAATCTTGAATCGCTTCTTTGTTACTTTCGTAAAATGAAGCCTCAGCAGAAGTCTGTTCCTTAAATTAAATGACGACACGGGGTGGCTTAAAAGGGTACGAAGCTACTTTAAGATTGCATCTCCGTTGATGCTATGATGCTATGATGGTAGAATGCCTTTTACTAATTTCATACAACCATAGAAGTGCTGCATTAAACAAACAAGTCAGCTCGGTGCAGTAGATGTTCTCTGAATGTACGCGTAAGTGGTTTGCATTTTTATTACGCACCATTATTCCTCTTCCAATAAAAAAAAAAGTCTCGCGACTAGAGATATTACTCTAATGGTCTATTAGTGAGGAGAATCTGCGTAACAGAGCACTTTACTGGTGCGTTTCCTGAAATGTCGAAACGCAGATCTCATTTCTATTCTGAAGTGGTGCAAGTTTTTGAGGCTTTCAAACCGGGCCCGTTGTACCTGATGAGGATCGAGTAGTTAATTCTCCTCTGCTCCACAGATCCTGGCAGGAGACAGTCTTGGAGGTCAATTTGTTGACAAGGCGGGAGGTAATTGCAAGGCTGGACCTCTCAGCTCAGCCGAGGAAATATCCAGGCTGGTTTTTAGACTCACTGGGTGTTGACAATTAGCCACCTCTGAAAACACCTCTGGTGAAGCGAGCGCACCGTGGTTTCTTGCTTCCGAGCTGCGCAGCATATCCGGAGATGCTTTTCGTTGATTACCTCAGCAAGTTGGCAGTCGAGACATTTGATGTATTTTTCTCTTTGCAGAATATCTCGACTGAGGCTCAAGCCACCGAGCAGCATTGTCGACCTCAGCTGGGACAGAGCAGATCAGTCCTGCCACGTCTTCCCGCTCTCTGTACTACCACAATCAAAGGCACGAGGCTTGTGGTCTCGAAGAACTGGATTCTTCTCTCGTTACCTACTTCTTTAGATTTGATCTTTTTTTCTTCTCAAGTAATTCATTAAGTTGTGTGAAAACAATTCCCTCTGAGACCACTTTGTATTCACTTTGTCCCAGAATACGCAGACGTCTCAGCTCTTTGATCACCGAGCCATTTTACCAATCACAGATTGGTATCGGCTTTGTGCTCAGTTTGGAAAACAGATCCAGCTGAACTGGAAACTACATGAAGTAGCTTTTTGAATGTGCATTTTTGCTGCAAAAGCAGCATGTACTGGTTCAAACAGGCACAACTTGTATCAATGGTTAATTGCTTCGAGGGTAAAAGGTAAAGCACATCAAGCAATTGATGATTAAAAAAGAGTTTTTTTGTTCCATTATTTCACTTTCTTTTTCACTTACTTTCTGCATGTGAACATTGTACAAATTGTATACATTCCCTCTCTTTAGTGGCATTCGGTAATCTAGGATGGAAAGTTAATTGTATTTTTGAGATTATGGGAGACGCGTATGGGAACTTTTTCGAAAACTTGAAATTACTTTTTCAGAAAAAACATCTCTTTCGTTCCTCCTTCATTCCAGAGAAAATGTCTGCTGCTAATCTCCACATTTTCATTCTCAATGATGTGCAGCAGTGAAGCACAGAACAGCGAGGACTCGGTACAATGGGGAGAAATGAGCGTGGGGGCTGAAATAAGCCGCATTCTGCCTCTTGGGATGCTGTGGCAAAATACATCTTATGTAGTAGTTTATTTTTTAAATTAACACACACACACATATATTTGATTGTAGTTTGTCCATTTGTAGTTGATGGAATTTCATTAGTGGAGCGCACATGCTAAAATAAGTGGGACTTTTGAAGGTAAAACACCAGAGTCTTGACAACCTTTTTCTGATAATCACATTATGGTCTCATTCAGCATTCGTAGCTATACCGACGAAAACTAATGCGAATCCCACGAAATCATGTCATGTCTTCTGTCCACGTAATCAGGAACGAGGAAGTATAAAGGCTGCCAAAGCCCACACATGGAGGGTCAAACGATCTTTCATCCAGGAGACAGCTTGTCGATGTGAAATAACAAGTTAATTCAGTAACTGCACTTCAATAACTTCCTTTCCTGGTAGTTTTGTTGCCTAAACCTATACCGAGTTTCCTGTGAAGACGGAATTTTATTTTGAAAAGACTGTATGCATGTAACAAGTGGAAAACGCACGAAAAATGAGGAGATATCATACGAACCGTTGTGTGCATTGTCGTGGACACGTAAAGCCACTTTAGTCTCCACCACATCAGTTAGTTTAGCGGTCAAGAGAGCGCGCGCTAGTGTGGCGATGAATAGGAAACACGACCATTATTGCTGTGAACGTAGCAGTGCAGCGTTTCCACTGACTATGAAGGAGGATGAATACCAACATTTTTGGTGACATCCATGGTCGTTCTTTGTGCATCAGCATTAGGGTAAAACTCGTTTTCTATTCATCTATGGAGCTGTAACAGTATATTGATGCTGCAGCTGCTGGCATACTGGTGGCCTTGCAGTTGTGTAAATTATGAATACAGGCTAACTAATAGATTTAAACTCCTCTGCATATTTTAAAAGCTCCCTTCATGTCTTTAAACTCCAATTAACATTAATGAGTCCATATGCAAAATAGTCCTTATTTATCCAATAAGAACGAAACCATAGCCATAAAATATCCTTTTATAAATATAGAACATATGTTGGTAGAGGACATATTCTATTGAAAACATGGAGGGCGCCTCTGGCTCTGCAATTTGCATGTTTCATTGCATTACTGTTCATTAACAGTCTCTCTGTCATTAGATTATTTCCCCTGGTTGTTGTAATGCCTTTCAGTAACTTTTGCAGCCCAATCTTACTGCCCAGCAACACCTGCACAGCCTGTATTTGACTCCGGGACAGGTGGGGACCCAAACCGATTGAGATGTAATTGTACGTAACAGATTGTTTCCAGAGTTTGAAGTCATTGGACTGCTAAACTGTAGCCTGATAAGATGCTCAGAGTTCTGTCTCCACACAGCACCCTTGGTGCAAAAAAAGAAAGAAAAAAGGTTGGTAACGTAAGCACACCTGACATTTTGTTTTACTGCAAGAAAATATGATTTATTTTGATGTAAAAATGTAAAGTTTTGCATTTTCTTTTCTTTCCTTTACATGTATTGTTGAAAACATTCACAATATAACTGGGGATCTGATCTAAAAGGGTGAGAAGGGCATTTCATCTTGGCATTAACACAAACCAGACATGATCCCCCCCCCCCCCCCCCCCCCCGATTGTATTTCGCACACTGGGTCAAATGTGCAATACAAAAATCAAAATATAAAGGGCAGATTGCCATTAACTATAATCCATTAGCGGAAATGGAATAAAATATTCACAACTATGTTTTTATTAGTGTATATTAACCGACTAAAACTAAGACTCTTTGTGTATTCGCTTAAAATGAGCCCTTCATATCTCCATATGGGGCGGGTCTTCTTCACGGAGTCCTCCATGTTGCACCGCCATCTTTCTACAGAAGCCCAGAACGGACAAACCAAACACTGGCTCCAGACGGGGCCTTTTAGGTTTTTATAATACCTGGAGGCCACAGTAGTTCTCCTACACAAGCAGAGTGCAAAACCGTGGTAACGGCAGCCGCCGTCTGACTTCCGTTGCTCCCAAACGTCTACGGGAAGGATGACCTCTTATAGGTCAACGACCCCCCCCCACGGCTTTGCTCCGTTAACACCAAACCGCTGCGTTAACCCGGCAGCTCACGTTCACGCAGTCTTGGAAAGGGAGGAATGAGGGGAGTAGTAATCATTGGTTGAAATCTGCAACCACACCGCTAGGTGCATCCAAATCCTACACACCTGTACCTTTAAGCTTGTATAGGTCTTTTTAGGCGGGCCTTTCTTCTGGGAGGCTGAAATACGTTTCGCTGCTGCCCCTGTCCACAGCAGTACATTGCTTTGCTCCCGTGGTGTTACTCCTGTCTGCTTAGCCAAGCTGCAACCTCACACACACACACACACACACACACACACACACACACACACACACACTGAGGAATCGATGGACCTATGCACTGCTACAGCAGGCACCTGCCTCTTGAACTTATTTTGCAGCCACGAGAAATATTCTCTCACTGATCCGATAGAAATCAATATTCCCTGAGCTAAGTGCAATGACAGTCAGCCAATAGCAGTCAGCAACAATGTTCCTATACAACGTCCGCAAGTGGATCTCTGCAGAGCTGCGATTGATCAGCGAGGCTGGATCTGCATCAGAGTTTCACATAATGAGCCTGACTGTGGGAGGTCTGCGGCAGTGAACGAGCAGCAGAAACTCTCAGAAAACCTTGCAGAATGTTTCGTCTGCGACTGCCTCTGGAGGAAGACGATTGTTTAAAGAATTGACAACCTTAATTCTATTTAATTGTCCTGTCAATGAGGATGCATTTACTACAAACAACTGTTTAGTTAACTCCTTTTTTTTCTGTAGCTGCTTTAAAAAAAACAACAGAAGTCAGTTAGTGTATCCTCCATTTGGTGTACTTTCCCCTGCAGAAAATGATTCAGTGTTTTGAATAAGAATTCAAACTTTTAATTTACCTTAAAACACCTCTTGAGCTTGACTGAGTTAGTTATGTCAACAAATAGGCCCTTGGAAAATCCCCGAATCCTGTGATGATTCAAATGTTCACAATCATCTGCTTTGATTTAAAAGCACATTGACTATGCATGTCCTTTTCTTCCACAATTGATTTGCTTGTAAACAGCTTATTAGTGCAAAGATTGCTTTAGGACTCGATAAACTCATCTCATTAGGAGGGAAATGCATTAGTGCTGATTAATATGAAGCTCGAATACTGATGATGCGTCACGCAGGAGCGTGGAGGAGCTTTTTCTTCTCCACCTGGAAAACTCGCATAATCCTCTTTTCTTTTTTTTTTTACCCAAGACAAACAAACAATGCATTTTCGGCCTGCGTGGGGCGTCCGAAATCATGTTAGCATCCATCTCAGCTGTTCAGTCCATCTGCGGGCTCTCTTTGTCTCCAAGCCACACACACACACACACACACACACACACACACACACACACACACACACACACACACACACACACACACACACACACACACACACACACTCACACACACTCTGCAGTATGCCAGTGGGCAGCGCCGGTGTGAGAATGCCATCTGTACTCACACCATCAGATCCACCCTGGCGGCTGTCCACGCCATGCCCTGCTGCTTATTTATCACCGCCTGGCACATGGCGATGATGGTAATTGATTTTTATTGAGGCCTCCCTTGCTCCTCAACGCCTCCCCAGCTTTCTACCGAGCTCCTCTTGCCCTCCCCGCCGCCTCACCACAAGCAGCTTCGGCAACCGCGAGATTCTTTCTTTTCTTTTTCTTCTTTTGCGTCGAGGAGAGACGTGGCCTGGTGGCATTGCACAATGATGGGTTGTGGAGAGAATACGCTCATAGCAGCATTGATTGCATTGCATGTGCATAGGGTGTGATTTTGCACTCTGGCTTGAGGCTCTGTACATCTGAAGGAGAAGGAGGGCGATGGAGGAGTGACAGTGCGGCTGCACGATGGCCGGAAGAACCAGGACGGTCAATCACACTCGATGACATTCGCAGAGGCTCCGCGTTAGGGTCCTCGTGGAGCCCGAGGACACTCATTAGGAGTCAGGTACACTGACTGATAGAGCGCTTCCCCTGGCAATTAACTCCATGAAGCCGACTCCACTTTGTTGGGACTTTGTAAAAGTGCAGTAAAACACTCTCTGCTTGTCTGAGTTACCCTAACAACCGTGATTACGTCGTAAATAACAGCAAAACAAGACGGCCGGCGCGTTGAATCCTGCTGAGCACAAAGAGCGCGACAGGCAAACGACCTGCCCTCTGTCTCCCGCTCTGCTCGTCTGCACACTGCAGCAAAGTCAGCAGTTCCATCTTTGAAAGATTTGAATCGCTGTCGATAGAGATGCACCGATCGGCTGGTTTCGGCCGTCTCAAGAACATGCACCGCTTGATGCTTTTAAGTCAGCACACGGTGGCACAGCCTGAAGAAGACATAGAGCTTGCAATTTGTCACAACTGCAAGTCCCAAAATAGTGGGAGGTTAAAGGTTGAACTTAATCAAAGACTTCATTTGTTTTTGGCGATAAACTTGAAATAAAGTACAGTTGTTTGAAGGCGATGCTTTCACAGCAATATGAAATAGATGTAAGATAGAGAAGTATGACCTGTTTTACCCCCCCCCTCCCAAAATATTTTTATACATATATACATATATATATATATATATATATATATATATATATATATATATATACATTTATAAAATTCATCATTTTTGACAGTTTACAGTGACTTCACTCAGACTATAAAAAAATCGTGATTTGGCCCAGAAAATTGCAAGCGCTGCATCTGTAGCTGTCAAAGTTGCAGGCGCGAGAATGTGCGCGCTAACACATGCACAAGCTTCAAGATGCTAACTGCTATCTGAATGTCATTGCACTCGGCTCAAAGAACAGATATCCATCAGATCCGTAGCAGAATATTTAATTGCTCGGGGGGACGTGGAGGAATCTCTGCTGCTCGTGTCACTGCTTACGTCTGGCAGCAGATAACAGCTTTTATAGGCCAATAGAGCTGTTTTTATTGAGACAGAAAACTGTTTTAAAAAACAGTTTTGTTAAAATAGTATACTGAAAGGACTGTGACAATATTGTCCAATCACACAAATGTGCCTCAGAGGGGCCTCCTTCTAATTCTTGTTTGGGATAAAGAAAAACAGACGTGCAATCGATGTCATGTGTACAGAATAGACCAACTTAATACAATTACAATATAGGTGAGTCCTTATGACAAAATTATACTCGGGATGTGAAGATATATGAAAAAGAAGAGATCCAGGAGAATGTCAAGCACCTTCCAGGTGTCATCAATCAGCTCTCGTCACCACCATGTAACCTGAAAGAGGACACTGAAAAACGCATATCCACAGTATGTTACTTCTTAAATGTTGGATATAAATATAAAGTGCATTGGAGTATTTGTTGGACAAAAACACGCAGAACACCAGTTTCATCTTTGAAATATATAATAATATTCATATTCAGATGCAGGAACTTCTCTTAGCACATGTGCTGTATGCACGTGCGTGTTCGACCACGTGCACGTGCATTGCTCGGATTTTTTTGTATCCGAGCAAGTGCCATCTCAGGCTGTCATTACCTATCTCGGTGCACAGCGGCGGAGAACGAGCCATGCATTAGGATGGGCGGCAGGTGGGAGGCAGGTCCGGGGGAAAGATCAATGCAATCTGCAAAGTGCCTTCCATACCATTTGAGGGTTGGATCGTCTCCAGCAGTAAGAGCGAAGAGAGAGCTACACTGCGAAGGAGAAAAGCCATGACTCAACTTCACTTCAGCAAAACTTCAGCCGTTTTGTTTTTTTTTTCTACCCTGGCTGTCAGCGAACGACACGTTCTAACTTGATAGAAAGAAAATGTGTGATCTGCATCACTTGTCTGCCATGCGGGCGTACAGCGTACAGTACATCTCTACTCGTTGGAGAGAAACAGGGCAACTCTCAGGACATCCTGCACCATCGACCTCAAACTGTAAATGACTGCTCTTCTCCTGCTTCGCCCCAAAGAGTAAATCTTTTTTTTAAATCTAGCTTTGTTCTCTCTTCACCTGTAAGAGGGGACAGGCAATGATCTGCAGTGATTTCTGTTACCGGATCCTCATCCAATGTGACTCTTAATAGAGAACAGCCTGCAGGGTGTCTTTCTAAGTAAAAGATAATGTGCATTAAGCAAGTGCCTTATGTTATATCAATGATCATTGTTTCCTTAAAGTGTTTTTTTCCCCCCCTGGTGGTCTTTAGCTCAAATTCACACCTGGGAAGAGACTCAATTATTGTGGATAGCTTTGTGATATAATTCTCTCAAACCACCTTTACTGTTTCTACAACATACAGTTGCTGTTGGAGTCTAACATGCTATTTTCAAGTCGTATTACAACCTTGAGATTGGGAGCCATCATTGCAGATAGGGACACGACTTCTCAGACTATTATTTGATCGAGTTTAAGTAAAACTCGGCAGACGTGGCACCTAAGTTCTCAACCGGTTATTTCTAGGTCAAGGACAGACACCATGTGGGCCTCCCCCTCCCCCAGTCCGTGGCTGGATCTTTGCCTCACAGATCTCCAGAGACTGGAGCCGCAGTCGGACTCTAAAATAAGTCAGATGTGCTCGGGCACAATCAATGGCCTACTTTAGCTGCCTCGCACACAAACGGCATCTAAACACATGCAGAAGCCCCACACTACTCACCAGATCTCATTTATTTTTCCTTTTCTCTCCATCTTTCTGTCAGTGTCGCGGTTCTCAAGCACACGGTTTGGGAATAGTTCACTTCACGCAATTAACATTTTTTTTTCTTCAAGGTTTATGATTTGATTTGGTTTTGACATTCTGAGTTGCAATTACTTTTGGCTGTTGGGAAAGGGAGGGGACTGCATATTATTCTGATTCTTTTTTCACGCTGTATTAATATATTAAAAGAATACTTTATCAAGGCTACTTTATTTGACTCAGTTTACATTTTGATTTGACTTGATTTATTAGCACACACAAGACTTAAAAAAAAAATAATAATAATAATTTGACAGGAGAGATCAAGAAGCCGCAAGCTTATGCAACGGACCTCACACCAACATAGGAAGAAAGGCAAGTCAAGTTTATTTATAGGGCACAATTCATACACGAGTGCTTTACAGGGAAGCAGATAAAATAATGATCAAAACAATTCATATCAGGTCAGCTACATCAGGAAACGGCAAGAATGACTTCATACGAACCAGAGGAATCAAATAAGTTGCATCATGTAAATGGACCTGTGAGCCCTATTCTTAGCCGGACTCGCTGCAATAGCTCACGCTGTTAGTAATAGTCTGGTAAGATTGAGATTCTCTGGGTGAGGAACTGCAGAATGAGTTGTTTGCCTGGGAGGGGAAGTGTGCCGCGGCGTTTCATCTTGTGACGAAATTGAGAGGAGAAAGACCGGCAGAACTGTTGATTGGAAAACTTTCTTGGTTTCCTTTGTGTCATCCGTTGTATTGTTACACATTGGTACAGCGTCTCACTGCCCACATCTGATAGAATGATGTATGATTGTATATGCCAAAAGATACAATCAAAGTAAGGAAATGTCGCAATGCATAATCGACACGATTCTTAGTTTACAAAAAATGGCTCATGGGCTGGAAAAAAAAGTTTTTAGCACATTCTTAAGGTTTCAAATAATTAATGTATTTGATATTCATACATTTCAGCACAAAATCTACTACTAACCAAAATCCAAAGAAGTCTGCAAGTATTTACAAATGCATGAGAGCAAATCTATTTTTAATTCTATCTCTTTTATCCATCCCGAGCAGCTTTTTATTTTCTACCAGGAGGCAGCTCAGGAATGGAGCATAATATAAATATATATATATTTATATATTTATATATATATATAATACATATATATGTGCATATATCTATCTATCTACCGTACGCACACAGGTGCTTGGGTCCGGCTTAGGCAAGAAATAGAGTAGAATAGTGCCAAGATTTCACATTGGAGCAAAAGTGTTTCTATTGTGTTTTTTTTCTCTCTCTCTCTGTCTCTCTCTGTCTCTCTCTCTCTCTCTCTCTCTCTCTCTCTCTCTCTCTCTCTCTCTCTCTCTCTCTCTCTCTCTCTCTCTCTCTGTCTCTCCCTCTGTCTCTCTCTTTTTCGCTCACTCGTTTCTCTGTTGTGTATATATATCATACCTCTGGGGATAAGCCCTGCACAGTGCTCTATAAGGTATCCACAGATGTGTCAAAGCAAGCTGAAGAGAATTATATAAGGTGTGATGGTGTGAGTGCTCTACAATAGCGACAAATGAGCCAATGAAAAGGCCGGGAAAGAGCGGTCGTGACGGATGAAGAAGAATGGGCCAGATAATGTGTGCAAAGTCTGCAAGCTCGACAGGATTGTTTGTGAGGATTGAGATGGGACTTGGGAGTCCTCTGGGGACCATGAATGTCTGTGCAAGTATAGTCTGCATGCTAGATTTTAATTTTAAAAAGCTAGTGTTTTTAAGTCATCCATTAATTAAAAAAAAACAAAAAAACTTTGAAGGTGGCCTTTATTTTTCCCAAATCCATAGACTTTCCAGGTTTGTCAAGTATTACATGCTTAGTAACTGAGCAAAATTCTATTCCTATTGATGTGTTACTCTCACTCTATGGGCTGGGGGACACTTTCAATAAGAGAGAGAAAGAGTAAGAGAGAGGGGCATGACTGGCAGCCATGAGAATGTCATTAGGATTAGCTGTAAAATGTAGGCCATCCTCCATTTTCCTGGTACGGCCCGCCGAGCAGAGAGCAGCAGAGAACACCTTATGTGTGCAGCAAAGCAAATATCAAGCAATTCACTATTTTTTTTAAAGAGGTATCGCTTTGGTTTATTACTTTCACTGTGTTTTTATAGATTTTAATCATCATACATCTTTGGGAGGAAGACAGCTAAGAAAATAACATGGGTGTGTGTCCTTGATCTTTTAAGAGGTACTTCATTCTGTTCAATTCCAGGTTAACTGAACAATGATATAAAACATTTGCATTGCATTTTTGGCAAGAAATCACCAGCAATAAGCCACGAGACGCCGTGATTTATAGTGATTTTACAACAGCTAAGCGGCGTTTATTGCACGATGCGGAGCCTTGAGCGGCCTGTTGTTACATGCACGGCAAGGTTTCATAAAATACACACACGGCAACAAATGTAATAATGTATCGATAACAAGTAATCACTTTCCACCAAGCAATGTAGTTCTCCAGCAACATTTAGCAGAAGAGTTGCCGAGCAACACACGGACGCAGTGGGAAGCATGCTTAAAGATTGGGCTGATTACGAACATGTATCTGGATGTGAGCATTAATTGTGCACTTGTTGAAGAAGTGTTCAGTCATGTTTGCACTCTTCTCTGTTAGTACAGGTGTGTTTGTGTCTCGACAGGTGCTTTTTATGAAAGCAAAGACGAGGCTCCAGCATCGTCTCTCGCTGAAGTTCTGGCGCCGGTGAGATTGCGGGGATCAGCTCACATTCATGCCCCGTCACTGAGGTGATTTCCCCTGCCTCTGAGCAAGCATCAGACAGTTTTTGCACGGTGGTGCTTTGCAAGTAGCTGTTGGTGTAGACCAACAGCAAAAACCCCAAAAGTTAGACTTGATAATAAAAATATCCCCATAGTCGAAATTATGAGATAGAAAGTCAGAATTATGAGATAGGAAGTCAAAATGATGAGATAGAAAGTCAAAAGTATGAGATAGAAAGTCAAAATGATGAGATAGAAAGTCAAAAGTATGAGATAGAAAGTCAAAAGTACGAGATAGAAAGTCAAAAGTATGAGATAGAAAGTCAAAATTATGAGATAGAAAGTCATAATTATAAGATAAGATAAGATAAGATAATCCTTTATTAGTCCCTCAGTGGGGAAATTACAGGATTACAGCAGCATCGCTCACAAGTAATAAATGAAGATAAAAAAAATCAAGTAGTATAAATAGACTAAACAGTAAACAGCAGTAAAAATGACAGTAAAGAAGAATACAAAATATACCAGTATGTACAGACGGAGTAAAAATGTGAAATGTAAGATAATACTTAAACGTATTGGATATTGCACGGGATTGACAGTAAGAAGACTATTAAATATACCAGTATAAACAGGCGGAGGCAGAGTAAAATGTAAGATAATACTTAAACGTATTGGATATTGCACAGGATTTACAGTAAAGAAGACTATTAAATATACCAGTAAATACAGATGGAGTAAAATGTAAGTGTAAGGTAAATACTTAAACGTATTTGATATTGCCCAGGATTGACAGTAAAGAAGACTATTAAGTATACCAGTAAATACAGACGGAGTAAAGTGTAAGTGTAAGGTAAATACTTAAACGTATTTGATATTACACAGGATTGCACGGATTAGGTATTGCACCAGGTGAATGAATTAAAGTGTTCAGAGTGTTCATGTTCAGTCCAAATGTTCGTGTTCAAAGTGTTCAAAGTGTTCAAAGTGTTCAAAGTGTTAGTGGTCTCCCGAGAGCAGTTTGTTGTGCAGCCTGACAGCAGCGGGGAGGAAGGACTTGCGGTACCTCTCCCTCAGACACCGGGGATGGATCAGCCGGTGACTGAAGGAGCTGTGCAGAGCTGCCAGAGTGTCCTGCATGGGGTGGGAGGCGTGGCTCATCAGGGATGAGAGCTTCGCCATCATCCTCCTGTCTCCCACCACCTCCACAGTATCCAGTGGACACCCCAGCACGCTGCTGGCCTTCCTCACCAGTTTGTCCAGTCTCCTCCTGTCAGCTGTCGCGATGCTGCTGCTCCAGAAGACCACTCCATAGAAGATGGCTGATGCCACCACGGAGTCGAAGAAGGTCTTCAGGAGATAGAAAGTCATGAGATAGAAAGTCATAATTATGAGATAGAAAGTCATAATTATGAGATAGAAAGTCATAATTATGAGATAGAAAGTCAAAATTATGAGATAGAAAGTCAAAATTATGAGATAGAAAGTCATAATTATGAGATAGAAAGTCTAAATGATGAGATCTGTGCGATCAGCACTCTGTACTCCCTGCTGTGATGAGTGTGGTGCTTCCTTGTTTGGTGTGACAATGTCAAGAGACCGGATGCCAAATAGCAATACTGAAGATTTTCGATATTTACGTCATTCCATTCCACTGGCTAAAAGCCATGTGTTGCATTGCATCCCTCATATTAAACGTATTGGATAATGCAGGCCTCTTCCAAGAGGTAAATGAATGTTCGGTTACAGCTGCAGGCATCGACCTTCTCACAGCAGGGTGCTGACGAGACCGTGTCAACAGTCCACAACTCAAACTGCCCCGATGTCTCTCTCACATGTTCCCAAATCCTAATAACAATCGCAACATGGTGGCTGTTGATTTCTGACTTTGAACATGAGAGTACTACTACTACTAAGTTGTTGGAGATGAAATGTTAGTGCTCATCTGAGCATTCAGGGAAGATGTCAGTGTTCATTTCACACCATAATCAGTTGTAGAGCAACAGAGGCACAGGACTTGTCTGTCGAATGGAAAAAAACACACCAGAGTCAAAAGGACAAAACGCCACCGCAAGTGTTTATTCTGCGGAGGCTGAGAGAATATGCTGATCTCAGTCAGACTTTAGTAAAGCTCAGACACGTATAAATTAAAACAGCAGTATGTGACGGAGACACTGAACTACAATATTCTGTGGTTATGAGTAATGCTGACGACTGAGAAGTGGAAACAGCAGATTATTCACCCGCTAAGAGCTGAGTGAAAAGGTGTTTCAACATTGTTAGAGCGTCTGTATTCACGTCTAAGGCGTTGTGAAAAATGCTATGCTGTATTATAGCATGCAGTACAGTAATATTTTGATATATCGTATGCTTGAAGAAGATGGCTTGGAAGAATCCAATAACATTTTTACAATGGTTTGAAAAATGTAAAAGTTAGCATTACCCTGAGCATTTTCCCACAATGCTCCTGTGTCTCTCTCATTTATCTAATGTGACAATAAAAGTTTAGCAGCAGCAAATAATCCCTTAAAAAGCCTCAAGTGGCTCATTGAATGCAGCCAGGCCCACAGAGTCCAGCACTGGATGGAGGATTTAGAACGTTTTTCAACCATCGGTAGATGAATTGCAGTTTTATTGTAAACTTCTACCTCATTGAATTGACTGTAACTGTATCTGTGTGACAGGCTACACCAATGGAGTCACATTTTGATCGGATAGAATGCGATAAAAGGTATAAATAGAGCGAAATAGATCCAGTAAGGTCTGCCATTAAATGATCTGCATGAGACAGTTTTTGCACTCTTACTTTGTGATACTGCATTTGCAGCTCATACGATCGACTTTGCTGTTGTAATACAATTACTGAGCTGTGAATGTTAATTAGAACTGCTACAATATGCAATTGTTTTTTTTGGAAAGTTTATATTTGGTGCTAGTTGGCGAACTACTGTAGCCGGTGAGCTAACACACTATCGAGTCTGGGACATCAGTAACGCTGGCTCTTCAGGCTTCTTCCTATTTTCTATGAACTGTGGTGTTTACTTCCCCCGGGCATGTTGTTCCCAGGATTAAACATAGTTTATTGAAGGGCGTAAAAAAGACAACCTCTTGTTGACTTGATCGCAAACCATAACTTCACACAGTTTATGATATTTGTGCTATCGGCTCCTTTCCTACTCCGAAAGAGCATGTAAGTGAAACACGGCAAATAAACTACGATAACTTTCTTCATTTGGGATTATTCAGCCCTCCGTGTGAATGTTTTAAAAGTTTCAAAGTTGTGTGTGACCGGATACACAGACATATACGGCGAAAAAGCGATGAACTATCTTTTCCAGACAAAAGTCACTTTTTCCGAGCGGCTAAAAGCATCAACTAATCAAGTAGTGCAGAACAGATTGAGTTGATATTATATGTATGGCCCCCAGGTGTGTAGAGGCCTTAATACTGTACTAAACACGGTGATAACAAGCTACAATAATGTTGCAAACGCACTGCGTCGCTAGTGTCTTTTAGCTGACTGTGCACATTGTTAAGGTACTCTGAACTGAGGTCCACCGGAACATGAGACTCATGCTTGAGTTTTTCCTCCGTACCGCTTGCATCTGAAGTGAATGGGAAACAGACATTTGTAGGACAGAACTGTAATGTGACCACATTGTAGCAGCACATCTAGTCTGTTTCCACTTGTGCAGAAGTCTTCTCAGCCTGTATAACTGCAAACACCTGCACACCCACTGCTCTCAGTCAATAGGCCTTTTTTTTCACAGCTGCTATTTTGACATGTCATTGCAGGGTTGACACGGGTGTAATTACAAATATTAATTACGGTCTTATTCCATTAAGGTGGGCCGGGGTTCTGGTGTTGGTGCATGCTGGCTCAATTACACCTGTGTTTACCCTGCTATGACATGTCACAATGACTGCAGTGAAAAGAGCCTGTTAGCACGCTCTGCATCGATGCTGTTGCGTTGCACACACAGGACGTTTGACTGCCTCAGGTGTAGCTCAGCCCAGTCACCAGGGAAAAACGTTGGCGTTGCACGTTTCTGCAAACCACGGATATTGAATGTCTTACATTCGGTAAAAGCAAGTGACGTAGTACAAGGAGAGCGACGTTATTAAGTGTTGTGAAAGGTACGTGGTATAATAACAATGGGCTCTGTGGCTTATAACATGCCCGGATTACTTCTTTTGCTCGTCCAGTTACATTGTTGAGTGCCACTCTTAAAAAACATTGATGTTGGTGCATATTCCCGGGGTTAGGATGACCCTAAAGTGTGTGACTTCATTTCATGATTGGATCGTTACCTGGCTGAATTATTTGGAAGAGAGAACACCATATTGGTAAGAAAGTAACAGTTGAATGAATTCCTCCCTGCCTGCCTGGCTTGTATCGTGGACCATTGGGACCGCAAAGGGGCTAAACCCACATAAACTAACCCTATCGCCGCAAAGAATGCACAAGTATTTGGGAAAATTGCTTTTAAAAATATCTCAAGGGTTCTAAATAATACATATCTGAAATATAATTTCAAGTCTCTTTGCATTTATGGCTGGAGTGCACTGAGGGCCCTTTTTCTTGCGACTGGATTGGTGTTGCAGCTAATTAAAACAAAGCAGCGTGTTAAAATACTGCTAATACAGCTCGGGAGTACTAGTTAAGTACGAGGAGTCCTCATGGTTTTCAAACATTAGGCAAAACCTTGATGTGTGATGCACCAAAGGTTGCTAAACCACACCGGTAAGGTTATATTAGGCAAGGCAAGGCAAGGCAAGTTTATTTGTATAGCACATTTCAACAACAAGGTAATTCAAAGTGCTTCACATAAAACCATTAAAAGCATCAAAACATAAGTCAAAAGAAAAGGAGATTTAAAAACAATTAAGAACATTCATTAAAACACATTGTAAGACAGTTTCATAGTAAAATGCAGAAATGCAGGAAATTGATTACCAGTATGGACATTTAAAACATGACTCTCCGTGTTTCTGCCGCATTAATTCAATTTTTGCCACCCATGTTCTTCTGGTGTGGACGTCGACGCTATCTTAGTACAATGCAATCGTCACTGCAAAGTTGAGGTTCTTTATGCCTGAGGAAAACTTCACAAAACCTTTGACGTTTCTTTTATCCTTAGGTCAAAAACACTTAGAAAAACCTGTATGACGTTTCTTTCATCCTTAGGTCAAAAACACTTAGAAAAACCTGTATGACGTTTCTTTTATCCTTAGGTCAAAAACACTTAGAAAAACCTTTTTACTTTTTACTTTTATGACTGAGATCATTTAAGTCATTTAACCTTTCCGGTGAGCCATTTAAGTTAAATGGCCCATTATTATACAACAAATGAACAATAGAATTATTAGGAACAGGTTACTTGAAGTGAAACTCTTAGGCTGTCTCCATTAAGTCAGAAATGGAATCATGGTCATGGAATCATGGTCATTACTAGAATAATAGCAGACCAGCTGTGAGCACTTTCTTTTACAATTAGCATTGCCACCAAACAATAAATGAGTCCAAAAATAATCACGCCTCCCTCAGCTAGAAGCGTTATGAAGTGATGGACGAAGGGCGTTATTTTCCCCACGACTTCAAACGAGGTTTTTCGAGCGTTCTTTTCTTGCTCGAGGACGTGTTCAATGAGTCACAGTGATGCTGTGCTCATGTATCCTGCACTATATGAGAAATCCCTGTCATTCCTCACTTCATCTTACAGTGTGGCTGAGTTGCTAAGTGCCAGTTGAAAAGGGAACTTGCTGTCTGTTTTCGAGACAACGTGCCATCATTACAGTTGATGACATAACTGCTGCATTTGTGATGTGTCATCCGAATCCCATTTCTTTGATTTCCACCAAATAAAACTCTCAGCCGGGAGTGCTTCCAAAACTGCTAAACAAACAGATTAGTGTAGCGATGGTTGGTATTACGCACTTTGTCAATTAAGAGTGTCGGCCGCAGGATGAAGAGGTCTGTCAAGTCTATGAAACGAACAGAAACCAGCCCTTTGTGATGCACAACCCATCCCAATACAGCTGTTTAATTATGACTGCTGCAGAAACGCAGGTCAGCAAAGAAAACCCATTGAAGAAAACAGATTAGTGGAAGTCTGTTCCTGCCTATTCCAAAGATAGAAGTTACATTAAATGTACGGCGATAATAATTGCTTTTTGCAAAGTTGTTCAGAAATCATAGTCTCCGGTTTTTTTTTTTTTTCTTCTTTTCCTCGGATGATTTTAAACCCAAGAATTTGCACTAATTCCAAAGGACCTTATAATAAGATGAAGAGGGGAAAAGGCAATTTGTCTCAGTATGGGTTGCTCATATGAAAGAGCGGTCCGGCTTCATTGTGCCATCAGAGGTCATTTAGTTTCAGATGGCTCCATTAATCTTAAACTCTGGTTATGCAAGGGCCTTATCGTCACAATACTATAGAACAGTCGTCCTACTGGAAAGAAGCACTTACTGCTTGGCATGTAATTATTGTTCGTTCATTGTCGCTCACCATCAGGCTGTAATTTGTTTAGAAAGGTTTGGATTATGGTGATATTAAATAAGAAAGAGGAGAGAAGTTGATCCGAGGCACAAGGATCCGTCAGTGTCATTTATGTGCACATTTGTAGTCAAAGGCCGCTCACATACCAGAAGCTACTAGGCCAGGAGAGAGAGAGATGAATTGATCTTCAAGAACATCTGAAAAATGTTCTTTTTAAAAGGATGTCAACCTGGCTATGTACAGTAGCATTGCATGCATGTTTTGTAATTCTGTGGGAAATATCCACTGACTGCTAGATAAGATAAAAATATCTAGCTTGATCTATACTTAGAAGATTGAGGCAACTTTTGGCATCAGATTATTATTTAGATCAAGCAAGACAATGATTTTATAGGCTTTTAGTTACTTGAGAAGATAATTCAAACCACACGGTTTGATTGGATAATTGATTTTGTCCAATATCGCTTTGTCAATCTAAACCCAAATGTTGGTTGACCCATCCTGGGGGCCATGAGCTATGTGGTCCAGTGTGCCCTATAAAGATTCATGGACAGGTGAGAAGCTACTGCTGCTTTTATATTGGAAGGACTAATTTGAGGTGGATGGGACACGGATGCCTCCTTAAGGAGATATTCTAAATAGATCCAACTGGGAGGAGACCTTGGGGCACACCCAAAATAATTGTATAACTTATATATCCCGTCAGGCCTGAGAATGCCTCAGGATCCCCCAAAATGAGCTGGAAGATGTGACTTGGGAGAAGGACTGTCCTGCTTAGCGTGCTGCCATCGCATTTCTGGACGGATGGATATTTCCACTGCTAATACGTGGCAGCAAATAGATGGATGGCTGGATGGAGCTATGGACAGGAGTCAATACGGTCTTTCTGGTGAACTGCACGCCTTGACTCCAGCTGTTGGAGTGACATGGCTTGTGCAGATTGAAAGAGACATCAGGTAACCAAATGATAGATTTGTCTTTGTGTGAAGCAGAGTCTCTGGCTACCCAACCTGACAATTCCTAGTACCTATGAAATATATTGTGAGTAACTCTCTCAAAGACCTAGATGAGCATTTATTCAATCCATGGTAGGATGAAGACCAGTGGACTAAAGACCCACCCATCTCCTGTGTCAAAGACTCTGCTGTGTAACACCATCAGCACCTTTTGCTCTGCTACCGGACGTAGTAGACATAGGACTTCTTTCAGCAGTCTGGAGTCTTTTCGTTTGGTGCATGGTTCCACGTTTTGTGTGTATTCAATGGAGAAACACTGGAGTACTTTCTTTTTTTCCAGGAATGTAGCCACAGACACCTAATTTGTAACACTGCAAATATATAAATACTTTCATCAGTGGGCCATAATCACCATTGTGTTACCTCTTCAGCAATGGTGACATTTATTTAAGTGACTTTCTTTTAAGGTTGCCCCTTTAAGTTCTGGCTCAGGCAACCAAAGCTACTTGGTAAAGGTCGGGGATTACTCGTGGTGCAATGTTATCCTTTTACTTTGTTTTAGTCATCCATAGTGTTTCATTTTTCTTCATAATAATACACAATTCAAATGATAATGAAATTCAGGATTGCATTTTTATCTATTAAAACTAATCTTGTGATTAGTAGTTTTAATGATGTATTATAAGCTGCTTAGAGGTTCATAATTCCCTTTCTAATATCTATTCATGTTGTTGTGAAAACAGCCCCTTCGAACAACTGGATTTATTCAAGTTGTATTCATCTGTACAGCGATCCGTTCCACCAGCAGTGATTATAAGACATTGGGACACAAACCGTGGTCTCCACTTGTGAAGTCAATCACTTTACGTTTCCTTCCCAAGTCGTCCTGCAGCAGTATAACATCACGCCACGGCCACTTGAGCGGTCGTTATTTGCACAACTGCAAGAGGCCGCTTTTACGGTTTAAGCCATTTGACAAATGGCCAATGCTCTTTTATCTTGCGAGCGCTATCTTGTCCTATTTTTCCTGAAGAGATCACACCGAAGAGTAAGGGTGCCAGAACCCTTTGATGTTTCATTTCATTGCCAGTTCCTGACACTATTTCTGAGGCCCCTGTCTTTCAGTGTTCTTCCACTTTCTGCAGACGATGCCTGTACCATCTTTAAAACATCATCCTGCACTATGCCGAGACTTGATGTCATGATGACCTACTCCATCTACTTCATGTTCTTCTGTACCAGAGAGTGACTACAATGAAAGCTGCAAAGAAATCAGTCGATGAATACAAATAAAGATTCAACCTGCAGGTTTTTTTTTACAATGACGTAGCATTATGCTGAACTCCACATCTTTGCACAGGTCTTGTCTCATGTGCATTTAGCTCTTTCTCGTGTCGCATCCCATTATTGCTGCGAACCCTCTCTGCTGTGGCTGTTAAATGCCACTTTCATTGTAAAACTCATTTTGAACTACACATTAGCATCAGATGAATGCCTTACTGCGGTTATTGACAATAATCGGGTTAAAACGCCAGATCTTTGCCCACCGCTGCTGTATATAATGAGTAACGCTACACAGAGGTGTTATTATCTGTGTGTATTTCACTTCTCTTCCACACCTCTGCAGGGTGTGAACTGTCTAATTTGGGGGGTTGGGGAGTCCATATGGCCCTTAGTGCCACTCACATGATCTAATGAGTGCTATTTTAGCATACGGCACCCTGTAGCTCATTTGAGTCTATGGAAATGAAATGTCTGCACTCGGTATTTACTGTAAAGCACTTCTCCATTTGCACTCTAATAATTCCGCCCAGGAGAACGCCATCAAGACTCAATCAGCTTTAATAGCGCTGCTCTCAGTAGCTAATAATCAGAACTCCATTTCTGAGCATTGCAAGTTGTAGCGTTCTAACGATATTCAAAACTGTGAACCAAACGCCATGCTGGGTACGTCTCGCGCTCACATTGATCTTGTTAGCTTTTGCACCCAAATAATATACTTTAGCACTGCTAACGGATGTAACTATGTCATGGCAGGTGTACTGCTGTTGGGATCAATAGGGGCTTGTGTTTGAGTTATCGGCTTTTAAGAAACTGAATTCTTGACATCAATAGAATTATTAATGTGAATAACTATTATTAATGATTATTAATAATAACGGGGCACCACCCTGTGAACAGGGACCGATAACCAAACGATAAAACTAAGTCTCATAATTAGTAGTCACTCATCAGTGACAGTGAAGGTGTGAATCCGAGCGCAGGCTACTACATACAGATCATCACATACATATGCACCATTAATCACAGACGACCGCTCTTTAAAGTATAATAGAGTTTATTAAATTAGAATAATAAAAGATCAGATCAATTAATATCGCAATCAACAAACGCCATCATACAATTTTATGTACCTAATATCTAAAGAAATGAAATAAAAGAGGAGGAGGGTGTGTATATAAGTATGTGTGTATGTGTATGTGTGTGTGTGTGTCTGTGTATAAAAGGAAGGGGGGGTGAGGGCCCTTAACACTCACAGTCAAAGACTACAAAGATGGCCGCTGGCCACCAAGCAGAAGGGGGGTGAGACTGTGGGTTAAAAGGGGAAGGGCTTAAGGTATTACCGCTGAACACCACCAGATGGTGTAGTCGAGGGACTTAGACAAACTGGGGGGGGGGGTGAACCTTAAGATGCTACCGTGACCCACCACTAGATGGCCTAGTCGAGTGACTTGGGCAAACTGGCGGAGGAGAGGGGGGGGTCGCTGTGTGTGAGCACGTGTGAGAGAGAGAGGGTCAGAGAGAGAGGGGGTCACCTCCTGCTGTGTTGGCAGGAGGGTGAGCCAAGAAAAGGTGGAGAGAAATCGTAAGTCAACATAAATCAAACTTCTGCTGCGATATCCTGAGGAGCATAAGTACGTTATTCTCTCATGCATAAGCATACCGCTGTCGTCTCGAACTGTCGGCAGCTTACGCAGTGATGAACACGGCCCTCCGCTCACTCACAGAGTCGAGTTAATGAAGAGAGAAATATCACACAAAGTTGAATACAAATGAATGAAAATAATCCCAAAGAAAACAGTCAATGCAGTTAATACACAATACAAACGGAACTTCTCTGGTCCGTGAGGTTTGTGTATTTACCTCCGTATACTGCGACGGTGTCTTTAACGCGAACAGAATACGGGCAATGCACAGTGGAGCGGAGCTGGGGCCCGCTGAGTGTTGCGCAATACCTTGATATTACGCAATAGTAACGAAACACACAAAAACACGGGAATATCAACATATACATGAATTAGCTTGAATGAACTTTAAGTTAATTTAAGCTAAGCTAGCCCAGATGCACAATGAACTTACGTTGGAGACGCTTCTTTGTGGCGGGGAGAGTGGCAGCTGAGAATCGTGGTTTCTTTGTCCTGAAGGAAAAAGTGGGGCTGCTTGTAGATCAGCGCGGCTGTTTAAGCGGCGGCTGTTTCGGTCCGTTGACGCGGCTCGTTCTGGAGCGGGCGCTGGACGTGATCAATCCTCGCTGCAGTGAGGATGATCTTACTTCAGCTTAAGACGGCGTGGTCTTGAAGGGAAGTCATCGGGGAAGAAGGGAGGTTTCAGCTTCTTTCTGCCGGAATGTGCACGCAAAAGAAAAACAACAACACGGGGAGGAATCGTGGAAGAGATTCGTCCCGGTGGAGTGAGAGGGCCTTGACTCAAAAAGAAAATATGGCTATCTTCGGCCAGCGATGATAGCTCTGTGACCTGACAGGGTTTGGTGAGGGTTCGAGGCTTTCTGCAGGCCGCGGGTTCCTCGTGGCTTCCGTTGCCAGCGCGATGCTGGAGTTAGGAGGCTGGTGTCTTCTATAGCCAGGACGGGGAGTCCGAGCGAAGAACGTTTGGATGCTCCCTTGCTCGACCGAGGTCGAAGGGAAAAAGCGTGGAGGTGTGAACTGCAGTCAGTTTTGTTGAACAGTGGCTGAACCACAGGGGTCCTGGTGCTGTCTTGGCTCTCGGCCAATGAGGTTGCAGCGGTGCTCTCAGGTGACTTCAGGAACCATAGTTTTTTTGGGGGGGGGGGAATTCACACCCTAATGTGAAAGTCCTTCAGAGGGGGTTTGGTGCTCATCAAACCACAATCAGGATGAAACCTTTGCTTGCAAAAGGGAAGGCCTGATTTTCTTTGTTCACAGCACATGTGCAGCCATATGCTCAGACCCCAACACTGCCCAGGGCTCTGCATCAATTAGTTTAGCTGTGAGGTTGTCAGCTGTGCGTCTGTGTCTGTTAGCACTTTAATGGTATTATCAAGTACTCACGGAGGCACTTGGTATTGCCAAATACCCAAATGTAAGTACTTGTACACTAAAAAAAAAGTGTTATTGGTGCATCCATAATAATTTGGCTTTCTTACTCAGTTAGATGAGAATATTGATACCACCCTCATGCTCAGGTTGGTTTCAATCAAAGAACTGTATGACGGCAAATATCGGGTAAAATATCCAACTATTCCTTTGAATGTGTTTTGTGTTCATATGCAACACTTTTGTATTAGCAAACTACGTGTCGCACTTCCCCTTTTGTTGTTCAGCCTGTCGATTTCAAATTGTATCAGATTGTTATGAGAACATTTCGAGTATGTAGAATAGGCGCAATACAAAGCAATCATCAGTAGGTCGTCTGTTGTTCTGACTGAAAATGAAAAGCTTTCAACTCATTCTTTGCCTAAAGAAAAAGACGAGGTGTCGATTCTTACGACAGGGCTGCGTTTTACTGAGAGCATCAGGTGAAGCCAGTACATTTGTAACCAACAATCAAAACAGTCCAGGGATGGAACAACAATAAAGTCGGTGTCTCTCCCTCTGACTTTGGATAGTACGTAAAACAGAAACTAAAAATGTTTCAATCAAAGAAAATTGTTGCCAATAACGATCTACTTTCACATTGAATGTGGATAAGTGATGTAGTTTAAACATTGTCCGTTTTCTTTTGGTGTTGGATTTCTTTTCCAATGAACGGTTAACCAAATCCTGGACGATGTGCCGCCATGTCAATTCTTTTCAGAACAGCTACAACGTAGAAAAGGTTTCATCAATCTTACACATCACTGGTGCCCGTCCTGCAGGAGAACAACATCTAAGTCAGGAGCTACAGGAAGTAGACCAGAATGCAATGTACTTTCACTTGCTATGTTCAGAGTCAGAGCAACTCTCGCTCTTGACATCTGGAAGAACTCCCTGTCTGCTATTTCTATCACAGTTTCCGGCTGAATCCTGCAGCTGAGTATCACAGGTTATCGTGGCAAATCGATGTTACCCGGATCAGACCAGTGTTTCTGTTGTTACAGGCAGAATGTGTTTTTCATTCATGTCTGTACTCTGCGTATACGTATACCTCTGCAGAGTAGATTATCATGGCATGCTAATGCACTTTGACTTCATTTGAAGGGTCTTCACTCTATTATGACACAACAGTATTATAATGAATGCAGGAACAACACATCAAACATTCTGGAACTGTACACTGTAGCACGCATTTAGAAGGGGTCAGCGAAAATGTCAATGATCTATGTCCATGATTTACAGCTACGGCGCAGTTAACCAACGATGCTTTAATCTGTCTTTCAAAACCTTCAGACTTCCTTACCCTGCCTGTGGCACTCGGCCCATTGGCTCCTGCTGCAGACATACATCTTTAAAAACAGGCCACAAATATAGAGTGGAAGTTTTAAAAGAAGAAGTAATTTCCTAAAAAGACCAGGGGTCTCAGTTACAGAACAGTGCGTAGAGGCCACATTAATGTTTATGTTCAAAGGAGGAAATGCACGTACACCAAAGAATATTGTGTATTCTTGTGACATTATGATAAGGACTGATAATGAGGATATGGGGTGATTGTGCGAAAGATGTCACTGGTTTTATTTCCAGACTAATTACGATCGTTGTGTTGAGGTGGTGAAGATGAAGGTGTGTGAAAGTCACCATGGTTACTCCTCTGCTCCAGTGAGCTCTGATACTCACAGCTGTGTACAGTTTGTCTGTGTACAGTATGCTTTATATGTCTTTCTGGAATAAACCCGAAATGAATAAAATCAAATTCACTGCAGGGATTTTACTCACAAACACTGAATGAAAACTCAGATACTTGGTGATAAATGCACAGTATTAGACAATTATCTGAAACTACTGACGTCCTGCTCTGCAGTTATTTAATACTATATGACGTTATCTTGCCGTTATCTTATTTCTACAACCGATGATTTACCGATGAACCGATAATATCATCAGCTGCTCCACAGCTGACCACCAGTGTCGGTCGTCCGAGCGCTGATGAATATTGAGCGGAAGTTGATTTGAGTTGGTTCCTACAACTGAAGGGTGCTTATGGAATAGTTATGGTTCATTAGCATGTAACCACAACACTGGTGGTTGGTATGTTTATGAAATAGTGGATATATTAGTAACGTGTGATATGAAGCGAACATACATGTGTGAGAGGCATCATTTTACCTGTAATGATGCCTCTCACATTTACTTCCTGAAGTCCTAAAAATGAAGTTCCCATTCAACAAAACTGTATTGCGTTCTGAGGGAAAAGTATTTTCTCCACATTTTCGTTTGTTTTTGACGTATAACAAATAAGTTCCTGCTCCATGTCTTTCATTGATATCATATTGTTTCCTGTTTTATTTTGTTACTCGCCTCTCCTCTTCTTTTAGATCGCTTCACTTCCTGCATTTACGCCTGTCCTTCCACTGTTCTCACTCACAGCCATTCACTACATATACCGGCTCACTTCCTATGTTCCATGTCTGTTTGTCATCGTAGTTATGTTGCGTTCGTTTCCTGTTTCCTGTCTGCCGAACCCTCTGCCTATTTGGACTCTTTCACATGCTGTGACTTGTATAAATCACTTAAGTAATCATGTTGCCTCCTCAACTCTCTGCAGTAGGGTCCAATCCATGTTCAGTATTCCCTGGCTGGGTCAAACAAACACAGGACTTTCACCCACAAAACCGCTGTTAATGTCCCGCTAGAAGCCAAATGTCAATGTTGACTTATTTTCAATTGCGTCATTTAAATAACGTAACAAACATCCTTCATTTATCAAAAGCACGATGTTTTTACTAAACCTAACCAAGACGTTTTGTTGCATTCTTATTACTGGTTTTAATTTACGTTAATCACATGTTTCAAACTGCGACCTTAAACTGGGAGGAAATGTGTTTCCCGCCAACATAATTGAGAATGCAGTTTAGTTGTGTTGGAGCTAATTGCGTTAGAGACGGGGTTGAACTTCTACACTTAAGAAAAGCATAATTACGGAGGTTTACCAGCAGGACAAGACACGCCTTGATCACGGATTGCTAATATTACATGAGCATTAATGTTCTCGTCGCTGTTCGTTTCAGGTCTTTGAATATACATCTTGCATTAGAAAGCGTTTGCACTTTGAGAGATGTGACCTGAGTGATAAAGCAGTGAGTTGTTATTCCAATCACACCGCTGCCTTCTGCAGGAGAGACGCTGTTGTTGTTTTTTTTTTCAGTTTAGCAAGCGTGTTTACCTCTGCCTGAAGAAAGTTGAGAGCAAAAGTGGGTCATGCTTGGGATAAGTGCTGCTTTCTAAAAAGGAATCAAACTTGCAGGGACAATTCATGTCCACAGATTTCTGTGCTACTTGATAATTCATTTTTTGTAGCAATAATAATCATTTTTGTGAACGTTGCAGCGGTCTACCGTGGTGGTGCCCGTTTAATCCATAACCGGTTTTGAGCGAAAGAAAAAAACAACAAAAAAACACAACTCCCCTTACAATTTCCTCTGCATTTCCCAGAACCATTTTTTTTTTAAATTGTAGTGCAGAAAATACACACAGGTCCAAAAATCATCTTTTGTGGAAGAGTTGCAGCTCAATTATTTTCATATGGAATGGCGTTCACCGCTTTGTAGTTTGTGGCATCACATTTTGTCGTTGGTGAAGTGTTTTTCTTTTTCTTTTGTACCTCTGAGGAAACATGTCCCTGATATAGTGACAGTCAACAAGACTCCAACTGGTGCAGGCAAAGTACAGATAAAGCATAGATTCCCCTGAGTCCCATTAAGATGTCCCTCTGGAGCTGCCCCCCCCCCCCTCGTCTGTAGAAGTCTTTCATGGTGCAGAGTCATAACCTTCTCATAGTTTCCACCTCCTCCGTTCAACCTATTAAAGCCAGACTGGACCTTAAACTCTCCTGTGCGGCTGAATGGAACAACACAGGCTGTTTACTGCAGCTTCACCTTCACTCTGCGGTTTACCTTCACAGGGAAGGCATTGTGTGCAACGCAGGGCAGGTTGTGAACTTCCCCATTCCTTGGTTGCTCTAAGGATGAAAACCCTCAGTCTGTGTACACTTTTTAAAAAATATTTTTTGGTAAATACAGCAGATGCCCTTACAAAGTACATACTATTGCATGCAGTATAGATTCCGGTTGGACATTGCGTCATAAAATAGCACCTTGAAATTGCACCTTCATGCTCATATTGTATATATATATATATATATATATATATATATATATATATATATATATATATATATATATATATATATATATATATATATATATGATTGTAGGTCAGAATAGCTAAAGCATGCTGGCTTGCATACTGCATAATGCGACCGGATTCAGTTCCTGTACCATGCCCCATGTCACCTCCAGCCCTTTCTATAATCACTTATTTTATTCCTCAGTATAGCTGATAAAGCAGGGCAGGTGTCATTAACATATTTTGTATAAAACTGTGATTTTATTAAGGAGTCAAGGTGAATATTAAGTAACCGGACGCGCCAGATGGTTTGTTACACGGAACCATCTGACAAGTTAGGAAAAGGGGAACACTTTCAAAAAAATACTTGGCAGGTGATTGGATGAACGATCTGTCAATCAAAATGATTGCCGAAGCCAGTCGAGAGATGAGCAAAAGCACCTTTTCCATCGATTCTGTGCTCTTCTTTCCATGAAGAAATATGCACCAGCTCTGATATAAAAGATGCTTTTGCTGCATCTACGCTCACCTAATGATGAGACGCCATTGTTGTTTTGAATTGTCACATCACACACACACACACTTAAACCACATCCGTAGCTGCCAGTCGCTCTTCACAGGATGCTGATTGGTTAGGACGCTGATGGTCTGGACACAAACGCATTACTTACAGCGTGACGAGATGGATCTTGGTGTGATCTCGTGCTCCTGTGACTTTTTAGAGAGTCTGGGGATTTTCTCCCTGGGCAAACTTTGTTTGCGGTTTACTGTATTAATTGTTATATTCCATGATTGTGAAGGTGTGTTACTTTTTTTCTTTTAGAGCTACTGCATAAGTGCTTTTGATTGTACCGTGTAGCTTTTTAAGCTTTTATGTTGTAGGATCTTTGGCCTGTTTCTGCGGAGAACGCTCTGCAGAGAACTCTGTGTTCTGAGACAGAATTGCATTATTACATTTTTTTATTTCTGTGTGTTCTCAAAGTACATTATTCTTTGCACTACACCTCTGCAGGGCTCGAATTGATATATATAATACTTTCTGAACACGATTGAATTGGAAAAAAAGTAATTTTTTTTTTGCTGAAGATTTGGTTTTACGTAGCTATCAGGAGATACGAACTGAAACCGAATTGAAGGTATTTAATTAGGGATTTATACTTATAGGTAATGTATCACTTTGAAGCTGCACGGTGGTGCCTTGATTTCTAAAGATATCAGAGCATATAAGGGACTATTGGTGTGAATGATGGAAGCATCAAAAAATTTCAGCTCAATAGGTCTGCTTTTACGTTTCTCATTCATAACTTTCATATTTTCGGAAATATTTCACATATCATGGCAAAAAAACCCCAAAACATTTAAATGAATGGAAGAAATGTTCAGAATTGAGGCCAGGTTTGGTAAAATGATTTACAATTGATATTCAGGTTTGGTCTGTGTGACCTGTGTGAATGTGTGATTTCAGCTGCTCGGGTCGGTCCAGACTTAAAAAACAATTTGTCTTTCAGGTTTTGGTCGGACTCTCTTGGAAACTGGTCGGGTTGGCCCTATTTCAAGTTGTGTCACATCGATTCCAGTGAGCCAACATGCACAATAAAAGGGTCCAAATGGAAGAGATCCACAATGTTACACATGTGTTTACCCTGCAGTGATATGTCAAAATGCTTGCTGTGAAAAGAGTCTATTACACCAGTTCTAGCTGCCTTTCATTGGCTACCTATCAGTATAAGTCCCTAACAGCCACTGTATCGTAACAGGAAACTAGAAATGTACCTTTCTTCAGAAATCATCTCTTCTAGTTACTTGTACTACCACTACAATAACACACATCAGGCTGCTGTGTCAGCTAAATACTAAACAAGGTAATGAACATAAAGAGGTCCATTATGTAAAATAAAGCACTGCTGAATGTCATTTATCTCATCTGTGACTGAGTCCTATATCTCGCCTACTGTGGGTTTAATTTGACTCTTTGTTCTGCTCCGAGAAACTCTAAACTTTGGCTTCCATCTCTGCCAGGCAGCTAAGACCCATAGCAGATGAGCTTTCTGAGTGCTGTTTCCGAGGTCACTTCTGTTTGTGCCCAAATGGATGTCTCGCTCGCCTGTTTCCCGATAAAGAGTCTGCTGTTTGCACCACTTCTGCTGACCTCACGGTGTGCGAATGCGGCACGATGGCGGGCATTGTAATATGTTGACAAGCGCACATTGAAAACAGCTGGGCCACACTGCAATCCTGCAATCTGGAGAATGGGAGTAAATTATAGAGCAAATCCGGCTGACATTCACGTTGCTGCCAGTTCATGCTCTCTCTGTCGCTCTCTGCGTCACTGTTTGGTCTCTTTGCACAGCCCTGATGCAGAAAGCATGCAAATGTCCAATCAGGGAATAGATAGTCTAGTCTAGTTCTCGACGTTTGAGCCTAAAGATCAGATAGATGTGACCCTGTCAGCAGGGCAACAACAACGTCAGAGACTTAATGTAGCAACATCACGCTTCTTCCTGTAGTTCCTGGGCGAAGGCCACAAGTGCTGTGCATTTTAGCGATAAGAATATCAATACTTTCATGAAACTGAAGGAGAACTATCATGAAAAACTCACTTTTTCAGTGCTTGTGCACATATATTTGGGTATACAGTGCCTACCAACCCACAAATTTTTTTTTTTCGTGGGCTACCCAAAATCAGAAAACGTGATTCAACAAGCCATTCACATTTCCTCACCGCTTTAACGGTTCTGGATCAGTGGTTACAGAATGCTGCTGTTGTCTACAGTCTAATTTTAGAGCACGGAACAGTGACCAGCATCCCAACGCAGACATAACACCATCCCCGGTATAGAACCCACTTGTGAAGGCGGAGCAGACGGTGCACGCTGTGTAACTGCCATAATCACGGAGCACACACTGCTGTTTTCTCCCCCTCACCAGTTTGTGTTGTTGATGCAGGTAACCCAGACAACCTGACAATGTACACAAATTAGAGGCAGGCAGGAGAGGGCTGTGATTAATGGTTCTCAATAAGGCCGGGGACCCAGAGGAGAGAGGGCTGGAGCATCGTTCTTATAAATCCCAGGGATTCTCTGAGGCACGGAGGAGGTGGGAGGAAGGGAGGTCGATTTAGGGGGAGACACCCCAGGTGAATAGGGGGGAGGAGGGAACAAATAAATATCACCAGGGAACTTCCTCAGTTGATTACTTACATGAAGACAATTACGTTTTGTAATTATCTTGAAAATATGTTTAAATATGCAAATGAGGCATTGTCATATTGTGTGCTAAGTTGCTTAAATTTCATCTTGTTGACATATTAGAGTCAACGGCTTTTACTGAGGGAATTTAGGATATCTCTTTGTATCACGAATCAGAAAATACTGTCGGCAAAACATATTTTTTCTTCATGTTTCAGGAGTTAAATGTTACATAAATGTGTGTGCGACTCCCCCGTCAACGCAGTGGAGTCCTTCCGCTTCCTGGGCTCCATCATATCCCAGGACCTCAAGTGGGAGCTTAACATCAGCTCTACCAGGAAGGCTCAGCAGAGGATGTACTTCTTGCCAAAGACAATGATGGTGCATTTCTACACAGCCATCCTCTGCTCCTCCATCACGGTCTGGTTCGCTGCAGCCACAGCCAAGGACAAGGGCAGGCTGCAGCGCATCATTCGCTCTGCCGAGAGGGTGATTTGCTGCAATCTGCCGTCCCTCCAGGACTTGTTCACTTTAAGAACCCTGACGCGAGCAAGAAGGATCGTATAGCCGACCCCTCTCACCCTGGACAAAAACAGTTTGTGCCCCTTCCATCTGGTAGGAGGCTGAGGTCCATCAGGACCAAGACCTCACGACACATGAACAGTTTCTTCCCGTTGGCAGTCGGGCTCATTAACAGAGCTCGGGTCCCCCACTGACTCTGTCATCCAGGACAAACTTATACCGGTCACTCCCCCGCACATCCCTTCTATTACACTCGACAATTTTACACTTCGATCTCACAGGTCTATAGTCCTGTTATCTGTTCGTTTGTGCACTTTATTTTATTTTATATTCCACTTTATTTTATATTCCACTTTATTTTATATTTTACTTTATTTAATATTTTCTGTAAATTTAATGTTTCTACTGGCTCAGAATATCAGAAGAACTTAATTTTGTGAAAACAGCCTTTTAAGATATGTATTGTAATATTACATATATTTTGCAATATTACTACTAGATATCACCATGCAATTTACCTATTTAATTACTTATATTAAGAAACTTATTTTTTTCTCTGAAATTGTATATAAATATAAACATACGGCATAATCTACAGACTCAAATAGACAAAGTAGTAAAATAAACACCTAAATGTGTGTAGGATGTTTACTTTCCAGTAGTCTGAAATAAAACATATGGAAGCAAAATAGCTCCACATCTCAAAAGTGACCAGTGCATGTCGAGTTGAGCTGCGAGAAGCAAAGAGGAGATGCAGGACTCCTTTTTTTGTTGTCCGTGCTATTATACACATTCTTAACACATATATATCCTGCAGGCTATGCAGATAATAGAATCTGTTCTACTTTGTCAGCTGCTGTGTTGTTAATAATCCCGTGATACTGAGAATTCTTTGAATAACTGTGACAAGTGAGAGCAGCTATCCATTACAGAGAATTCCCATATCCTCCACCCACCGACTTTCCTCTGAAAAGCCTTTTTCTCACCTACAAAATTGAAAGTTTCTTTGGTCTGAGATAGAGGGGGAACTTCACAGATTGATGGTTGAGGATATTCTCAAATGTTCGGTCTGCACTCCAGTTTAAAATACGTCGCTGATAAACGCGGATGCGTCCCACATTTGACTCCACGCGGGGACTGATTGGACGCATTCAAACGCTGTAAACGGGTCTGTTTGTGCACCGAGGGAACCCCCCTGCTCGTGTGATGTGGACCGTTCCTCCTTTCCTCCACATGCAGGCGAGGTGAGAGCGGTGCGCACAGCGCCAGACAGGACCAGAGCGGGTGATCGTGTGGATACGCAGCGGAGCGCACGGCTGAGGACTCTGTAGCGCAACTCCAACACAAATGGATATTTACGTGGCTTTGTTATACCTTTTCTTTTTTACCAAACCAGGTAAGAACACGCCGCGTGCCCCTCTTTTATTTTATTCTTATTCTCTTTTTATTCATCGCAATGAGGACTTCTGCTGCGAGTGACGCGCGCTTCTTCGCGTCTTTCACCGCTTCCTCAGTTTGCACCTTGCGCGCGAGCGAGTCCGATTTGTTTTGGTAGTGTCTTCGGACTGCAGAGTATTGTTTTGTTTCCAATCACCTGCAGTTTGTTGAGTTGATATTTCAGAACAACCTGCATGCCGATAAGGTAAAAGAGATGTCACCTTTCCGTTTGTTTTACCTTGACGCGTGCGCACGTTGCACCTACAGCCCGTGGAGAACACAGGTGTCGGTTGCGGACAGATGGCTATACGATGCATATCAGTGGGCAGCATTAGCACAACTCTGCGTGTAAATGAAAACAGACACAGTCATTTTAAGCAGTGACCCTGTCTGTTAGTAAAATGATTTAGAACCCGCGTTAATCCTCTCTGCAGGCTGTTAACACCTCTCATCCTCATAACCTTGATTTCTCTCCCGCAGCTCTGGCTTTCGGATCCGATCCAGACTACCAGATTGATATCATCAATGAACTTGACCTGGCAAATGCCACCTATGGAATTACCCAAGTGGCGGGGCTCCACAACAGCACCAAAGCCTTCCTGTTTCGAGGTAACGCACGCACGCTTCACAATCTCTTTTCCTCGTTAGTCGCGCTGCTCAAGTTCTGAAAACGTCTTTGTCTCCACTGTGTCACGGCTTCCTCGCACGCACGCGCACGCCCTTTGTTTCGTTTAGTTAGTGCGGGCAAAGCCACACCTTTTGGTGTCACAGTGTTAGCCGGGATGCTGACGGGGACCACTCCGGGGAGCCTCCTCTCATAATTAACTCCACATTTAATTTGTCCCAGGCAGCAGATGCTCGGGCTCTTTCTGGACACAGTCGAGCGCTCCTGTCTGTGAAGGAATTCCACAGCACTGTTTCCAGTGTTGTTGGATCCCAACAACTGGTGGTTAATGGACGTCAGGTGCGAGGTCCCTGAAGGGCACGCAGCTGGTTTAGTCCCTCAAAGAAAAACAACAACACCATCCTATAATAAATGATGAAAGTCAAAAGCCATAAGTCCCAATAGTTGATGTTGAGGGTGAGGTGCGTTCAAAGTGTCAGAAGACAACTTTGCTTTGCTCACTGGCTTCTCTGCACTCTGAGAAGGACGCACAGTATTCGGAGGAGCCGCTTTAAGCAGAGGAGGAATTGTTCAGGAGTAGAAGAAGAAAGAGGGAAGAGCGGGACACCGTGAGGGACGTGGGAGTGACTGCTCGAGAGGAACACTCACATTGTTTTAGTGATTAGTTGCTTGCTGTGTGCTTCCGTGTGTTTTGTTTCCCGCTTGGCTGCAGCTACAGAAAAAAAAAAGAAAAACCTGCAATGGAGATTTTATTATCATATTTTAAACTTTTTCTATTTCGGTGATTCTTGTAATTTTTGATAGCTCAATTTTCAAAGGCATGTGTGTATGATATTCACATTAAATTGGAGAGGTATCATGATCAGGTCTCATGCTGGCTGTTTCAACCTGGACGGAAATGCGACGTTGGAGAGAAACACTGAGTCTTTCTTACTTTTCTGGCATGAAAATATTCAAATTCAAAAGATACTGGCACAAACACCAGCAGCTTGAATCCCAAATAAGCAGCACTGGGTGTTGAATACCGGCAGGGTGATAGTGTTTTGTGTGTGTGTGGATGTGGTTTTATTTTCTTGAGTGCTTGGCTAGATGCGCCACTGGCTCTGTGTGAATGAAGTCGAGGTGGTTTGGCCGACTCTGTCGAGGTGAAGCTGTCCAAGATTCAGTGCTGGAGGCCATGAGGGATACACAACCTCACTTTTTACTTGATACACACACACACACACACACACACACACACACACACACACACACACACACACACACACATGACTACTCCAAGCTGCTGTCCCTGTGGTTTCAGGGCTCCCAGGGTCAAGGTGCAGCACCCAGATAGAGTGAGAAACAGGGCTAATCCAGTAGGGCAAGTGGACCTGTGGGTGTTGGACGAGGATGCCTGTGTTGTGACCTATTTAACACTCTGCCCACCCTTGCGCTGCATTCATGGCCCAGATGGCTCCACAGAGCAACTGCACCCCGTTCTTTTACAAAGCGGAACAGTCGATGTTCGAGGTTCCCACACACAGTCCGTGATTACCGGTCTAGTCGAAGCTGTGCTCGATTGGGTCAGCGATTATTCAGGAGGATTTATGTGCGCTGTGCGCAATCATGTTGTGCACTGAGCTCGATACCATATTTCATCTGTGTTGATTGCAGAAATTGTGGCGGAACATATTGTAATGCTGATCAAAGGGCTCGGAAAAAAAGGGCAAAGTGGTGTTCTAATTAGTGTCAACAGCACTGAGAGCGAAAGAGAGACGGCTCTGGCAGTGTCTTTGGCTGGAGGCTAGGACCAGTCTCTCCAGTCTCCCAGTGAGTCACAAACAGATGGTTTGTTTTAGGAAATAGATTTCTCCTCTTGAGTTTCCACCAGAGTAATGCACCAGTGCCAATTAATGAAAGGCAGACGAGTGCAGCCTCCCCGAATGCGTCCTTATCTGGACGTTTGATCCAACCTCTGCATTGAAAAGAAAGAGATAAATACTATAATCCCTATAGCGGGGTAACAAAGCTCATAAGATATTTGTTATTGTAGCGTGATTGTTTTTCACGATTGCTTTACGTTGTGGGAACTTCTGTGATGTACTGAATGAAGTTTAGTTTGTCAAGAAGGGGGCTGACCTAGTTTTTCATCCTACATTGGAACCCAGATCGTCAACCTCATTAATCAGACACCCTCTCTGTCCCAATGGTGGTTTCCATTTCAAATTACTTCACTGTTGATTATCAGTTTGTATTTTGCGATCCCACGTACTTTTGGGTCTGTTGATCTTTTTGTTTGGTCCAGAGTGAAACATCTTCAAACAACTTCAAACAGATGCTGGCATATTGACTCGTACTTGGCTTCCCTCATCAGACTGCTAGAATGATGCTCAGTTCTCGGAAATACGACATTTAAAAAAATACCTGAACAACCATGAGATGGATTAGCATGAAACATTCTTGGTTCCCAGAGAACAGACCCTCTGGCTGCTGTCGTTCAGCTTCAAGCATTCCGCCTAAGAGCCTATGTTACAAGGTGAGGTTAAGCTACAGGCCCACTTGGGTCCTAATATCTCAGACCCGAGACAGGGACCTCAGTCGGGCCGTGTCTGAATTATATTCAGTCCAACTGGATCAGGAAGGGCGCCCTTCTATTGGTTTGGGGTGTTTGTGTCATTTTAACACTTTGCTACCAAGTTGATGCAACAATTCTGAAACTGTGACTGTACTTGTCAGGGCTCTAGACTAACGGCGCCCCCGTCATCCGCGGGACCGTAGAACGTTGTCCTTAAATATCCTACATTGTGAACAGCAAATCCCCGTTGATATCGGCTGGAGGAAAGCTAGTTAATGTTAACTGTCAGCAGCTGGTGGGCAGCACAGTCCTGATTGGCTAAATAACGGAGCTAATAGCTAACGTACGGAAGGTGCATTGAGTTAGGTTATGATGTGTTCAAGCTCTATTCAGCAAAAATGAGTAGTGGGCTAAGGTAGATAATAATGTTATCATGTTGTAAAAATTAGGTTTGGGTGAGAAACTTGAGGTGGATCATCAGGGATTCATATTCAGGACCGTAACGTTAATAAAGGAGTGTATGTTGAAGTGCATGGGATTTGTTTTTTACCGTGGTATCAAATTGGCGATTGAGAATCGTGGAGTTTCACTGGTATCAGTATTTGCTTCTAAGTTTCTGGTATTGTGACGTCGCTCTTTCTAAAACTTGGAGTGGATCCAAGCACTTTTGGTCAGCTTTGATCATCTGGTACGTCCTCCTATTCATAACAGGAGAAAAATGTGTTCTTGGAGTGTGATGTGAAATGTGTTAATTGGTGCCATTTTTGGTGTTAAATTCTTGATTTGGATGTGTTTGGGTTGACCTCATTTTGAATCTTATCTAATGTTTTTCATGCATCTGTTTCAGACCGAGCTATAGTTAGATTCGTTAAAGTTGAACTTTGAGCAACCGAGTCTGACGATGTAGAGCTGAGCTAGACCAGCTGAGTCTGTGATGTCCTAAAATGACCACCATGCTGAGGATAAATCCTTTCACTTAGGGAACAACATGACCTTTCTCTTAATGCCAGACTCAGGACAAATTTTACCTTCTTTTTTTACGCCACTGTATAAAGATAAAGATCTTCATTTTTCATCCATCCAGCAATCTAATTTTACGGTTTTACAGGAAGTTAAACCCTTTAGTTTGATGGCACTTTTTGTCCCAGACCGCAATTTCAGCAAGAATCTGGAGAGCAAACATGGCTGAAAATACCTTTAAAAAATGATTTAAATACTAATCTATGTTTGTACTGTATGATATTGCACTGATGTGGCTATGAAGGAGTTTGAAGATCTGGGTATTCTTTATTGTGTTTTAAGGTAATGATTCATAAGCTGAATGAAATCTTGTTTGACTCATCATCACATGACCAAAGTCAAAATATGATAATCCATTTTCAAGTAATATTCCCTCATTTGTTTCTTATCTTCTTGTCATGTGAGATTGCTTCTTGAAATATATTTTCAATAATAGCCATACAGCGCCCGAAGTCTATTCCAATAGTTTATTTCCTGGTGATTTAAATCCTCTGAAGACTGTTACAATGAACAGATTGACAAACAGCTCTGGTCAGTATAGATCCCTCTGCCCTTCATTGACTCTCTTACTCAAAATCATTAATGTTCAACAGTTAAATGAAAAAAACAAATGCAGCCTTGATCTTGATATCCCAGAGATCTATAACACGCCTCTCATCAGCCTTTTAGTCCAATTATCCTGAACATACAACAACTCTGCAGTCTTCAGGGCTGAAATGGTTGTTGACTAACATTTAATCGACCTTCCTGTTGATTCCAGACAAAACCTTTTTTCCATTTTTTTTTTCATTTAAAGCTGAAATCCACACTTAAACGCCCCACTACTGTCTGACAAAGAGCTACAGCTGATGCACATTGCATTTACACCAAGATGTTTCCAGCAAGACTACAATGGACTTTAATTGCAGGAAAAATGTCAGCAATGTAACACATCAACTACCGATGTCAGGTTGTGGTGTCAGCCCTTCAGAATAAGAGAGACACTTTGCATTGATGTTTAACAACCATGCAGGGAGAAATCCTTTGTGAGAGTGAAACGCAGAAACGCTCCAGATTGCAATGTGGCAACAAAAATCAAGTCTTGAGTTCAAAGAAGGGAGTGTACAGTACGTCCTTGTTGACTAGGAACTCGGTCTCTTTGATTGCCGTCACATTTGTTCCCTTTACATACAATCAGTTGACAGTAATGGCTTCAAGCACTCAAACGCTATTCTAGGAAATCGAAGACATCACTCACTGATGTATAGGTATTTAGAGAGAGAGTGTACATTCAAACACGCCACTGAGTAGTTCAACATTGCTTTCTTGTGATCCCACTCTCATGTTTGTCCTTTTTAATGTGAGGCTACAGGAGAAACTCATGAATTAACACATTACATCTTGTTGGTTTAGTCCGTACACAACAACCTGTGTGTAAAAGTGACATGTCTCTGTTTTACAGGAACCTGTGTGTAAACCACTATTTATTGTTTTCTCATTTAGGTTTTTTTTACTGATTAAACAAACAAGATTTAACGTGTTGATTTAATTAGTGAGCTTAAGAAGCGATGTTTTTTTTTATTACCAGGTTTTATTTTGGTGGTTCATCCAAACAGCAATAAGCTCTTTTAGGATTTCTCTCACACGATCTATAACTGACCCACAGACAAAAAAGAACCGCAAAAGTCTCCCAATCCAATTGAATAGTAACTTGTATCCAACAGTGAGTAAGTAAGTCAGTAAATCCTGCTTTTACTTTTGCTGAATTTACTAAACTACTGAATGCTGCCGCTCACCTTTTAAGAAATTGTGCTTTCCTGGCAAATTTGGACTTCATTCAATCAAAAGGCAGTATTCATTTATTTGATCTGTTTCCCATTCCGCTGACTGTCTCTGGCTCAAATATAATCTTTTCAATTATCATACTAATTGACCCCTGGCAAAACCCGCCCCCTGCTGCTGCTCCGCCAAGCTGTCAGAGTTACCGTGGAGTAACTGCCAGTAACTGCACTCACGAAATAAATATTATCAGATGTGATTTCAGAGAGAAGCAGACAGAAGGCTCTACAATGTGTTGTATCCAGGATGGATTTATCCAGTATGTCAAACTGATTCAGCAGAAAAAAAGATAAAGATGGAAGCTGAAGTCTACAGATCACAATTTAAAAGTGAACCCCCCCCCCCCCCTTCAGCTAGAAGACAATGAAATTAAGGATTGACACCGTTTCTTTAAATCCGTGTAGGTCATTATTTACTGCTACGATCACTAAAAAACAAAAGCAGCATGTGTATACATTCAGTAGCCTGGGTTGCATAGAAGTGCTAACGATAGTTACACATGTGCTACCGTACTCTGCTAATGTTAGCGCCACAGGTTTATCTCCTGTCAACCTCAAATATAAAGTAAAGTCAAAACATCATTACTCCCCTCTGCTGCCAATGCAAACTTTTGATTGCACAGCTAGCTAACTTGTAGATTATTGTTCAAATTTGAAGTCTGGATAATTCGGGATAATTTAGGGTTTTCCATTACGCCGCACAGAGCAGAGTGGTAATCGCAGCGGTATGGATCGGTGCACAAGTGATTTCAAATGCCTCTTTTGTTGGGCTATTGTAGAACACTTAATGTTGTAAGGGGAAAAAAACACATCTTGCGAAAGCTAAAATAAGTGTGTATTGAACCTCTACATCGGTGACTCTGAAATCGCTCAATTCCTTCAATCGCTCACAGTTGAAAAGAAAAATTGAGGGGGCCCTGAGTGCAGCCAGCACTTTCTGAACAGCAGAAAACAGACGGTAACCAGCTGCTGTGTTACCAATCTGCCCTCCAAAACACTGACCCAAAACAAAACCCTCCAAATAATGTCAACACGCATAATACCAATGACCAGCACAGGTAAAGATCAGCTAAACCAGGGTGAATGCAAACGAACCGAGGCCACTTCTATTTGTCACAAGAAAATAATACATGCCAATAACAAGCATGTTCTTCTAAGCTGGCTCTCATAATGGGACTCGGAATAGCAAAGTTGCATTGCTAATCTTTCAACCTGTGGTTTTCATTAGATAATGATAAGAACAAATATTATGTGAAATACATTTGACTGAAATGACAAAATGATGGTTTGGGCTGGAATAGATTCATTGAAATGGATACTCTGATGACCAATAAAGGACATTTTAATAGATAAAAAAAAAATAGCTGACAAAATTAAAAAGAAAACATTTTGACTGAACAAAATTACTAAACGTTGACCAAATTGTTTCAACTTTTCATCGACTAAAACTCTTTTGAGTCGTCGTTGACTAAAACTAGACGAAGACTACGGAGGATAAAATGACTTAAATGTGATTAAAACTTAATACGCATTTTTGTCTAAAAGCTAAGACTAAATCAAGAATATGAACACTGCTTTGTCAGTCCTATTTGCACCAATCATTCAGGAAAGTAGTCGATTATAGAAAAATAAACACTTAAACCAAGTGTTGAGTAAGCGGCAAATCTCACTACTTCTCAGCAAACTACTCAGAGGTAGATGCAACAGGTTTCTCACCACTTCTCGCTTAAAGAGTTTACTTTGTCGATGCCTTTTCAACAGAAGCATTTTTAATGATGACGAATGGTAATAATAATGGTCTCTAATTGCAGATGGGGAAAACCGATTCCCTGAAGTTTTAAAGGCTTAATTGAGGCAGGGCCAGATTGATTGCAATAATTACTGTCCTTGAAAACACTGAAAAGAAGAGCTCCTAATTATCTGTAATGGTGGATGTTTTCGTCTCCCAACAATCAGGGAGTGTGTCGTCGAAGCTCGGCTCTGATACCTCGCCAGATGCCAGCTACCGGGCTATTTTACCATCATTTTAATCTAATAATTGAATGCTAATTGGCTTGTACATTCTACATGTAAACACTCAATCAACATGTATGATTAGTAAAAGAAAGAAAAAAACACTTGCTGGCTCCACGGTCTGCCTGTGTGCCTCTCCTGTCATGAGGACCTGGAAGATATAAGATTAGGCAGTTCTCGCATAACACCACACAATATATTAGGGGTGCCCTGGTAGCCTAATAGTTTAAACACATACCCCATAACGGCAATTGTTCAAATAAGCTGCTGTCCTCCCAGAAGTCTCTCTTTAGTGGCTGACAAATAACGGCTGAATAACGTCCCATCATGCTGGTGATGGTGATACATACTTGCAAGTCCGAAAGACCGAATGACAGAATTGCAATGATATTTCAAATTCATGGTGTGATTGTCTCAGGGAAGCGTCGGTGGGTATGTGCTTATGTATTCGTCCATGCAAAAAACTTCTCTGATAAAACCACACCCAACACAGCTCGCTAACGACACGTTGACCTCTTATCAGTTGAGCCTTAAAAGCTGCAACGATGACCTGATGAACAAACTGATGGATGAAGGTTCAATCCATCAAAACAGGCAGCTCGCTCGCTGTCTGTTAGATAAAGGAATACAACATGTAAATCATTGTTTAACCTGAATGATGAACACATTAACTAGCTTTGTCCCTCGTAACTCTTAATGCTTTTTGTTGCATCTCTTATATATGAGTTCCATTTCACCACCAGTTTTCTCTCCTCCATCAAATCTTCCGCTAACAGATTTCTTGTCAACCAAAAGCCACTGCATAAGAGTCGGTATGAACACTCGGTGGCCCACTTTGGTACCAACAGGGATTTAATCCATCGACTCTGCCGATGGAGTTCATGATTGACTTGATGGCCAGTTATATTGGTCTCTCCACAGATAGAGTTTATTGACAGCTAATCAAAAGACAACCGCCTCCAACCAAAATGTTTGGCCTTTATGTATTTTTAGTGTTGCAGATTTACCCTCGGGGGGTATCCACGGAGGGTATAGGAGGTTAACAACACAGGCCGATAAATCCACGTCTCACTGCAGGTTTCCTTTCCTCTGAGCGTATCAGCGCTGCGCATGTTGCTCCTGTTTTAGAAAGTCAAAATATGCCAATCTTTGATGTGCTCCAGTGAAATGTTATCATGTTTGTGTCAGGCGATTGGGCAGGCAGAAGGTTTGGCTCCACTCGAACGGATCTGTCTGTTCCCTCACGGTGGAAATGAGACTGAGCTGCATGCAGCAAAATGGAAAAAGGAAAATGGCAAATTAAAGAGCCAAATTTAGCTCACAATTGCAGATGCTGCAGAGGAATTAAACAGTAGGTGGTTTAAGAGGGAGAAATAGGTGGTGACACATTTTTTCGAAATCTTGATTGAACACAAATAGGGCAACGGCACAATGTGACCCAAACACAATTTGCTTGTGGTTTAAAGTGTGATTGGCTAGAAACAGAGAGGTTTCACTGAAGTCTCATTCTCTCCTGCATACATTTTGTTGCTATTTATACCTCCCCTTCTGCCTGCAGAGTGGAGTTGGGTTGCATATGTCACAGAGCCCCATGCAGGCAGGCCCGAGAGGCTGTGGGCAGTTCACGAGCCTGCGAGCTAAGCCAGGCTACGACTCTAAAGTCCACTGCGCACGGTCCCTGCCCCTGAATCCAACGGAGGCTATCAAACCTTTCATCTTTTATGTATGAGCTTCCTGGCTGTCCTACTGCTGGAGGAGGCGAGACACTGGTCCCACCTCACAGGAACCTCAGCGGAATTATTCCATCTGAATTATTCATCGCACATGAGGGCGATATCTTTTAAAGGGACAGACGTGTCTCCATTGCCCCCCCCCCTGCTGTCACATTAACGGCAACGTAGAGAAACGATGTCCAGACAAAAGTGCCCTCAGTTGGATGTGGGAAACAACAGCTCACCTGGCACAGCTAGACCTAAAATCCATATAATTGGTCCGGACTCCGGAGTGTCACGGCCTCCTGGGAACACGATCAATAGCAGGGATTTACAGCAAAGGATCTATTTCTGGCATTGACGAACTACAGTGAAGCTACCATCTGCAGTTTCTGATCCAAACTGTGGAATTCTCCCCCTCTTTTACCATCCGTTGAGTTTTTTTTTAAAACACTCTAGGTTGTGGTGGGCGTTATCCAAAATCATCAGATCACGTATTTGTTTTTGCTTTACCCAGACGTTAAGGTGGACCCGCTATTCTTCTGTATGTGACAAGCCGCTGTTATTTTCTTTGTAGTATTTATTTTAACTGAGCCAATTATAAACATCCCTGCTGCAAAGAACTATGCTCGCTGTGTGTCAACAAAACGTGAGAAACATCCAATGAAAATAGAAAAGGATTTCAAAGGTATTGTCAGAAGTGAAATGGTATCATGAAGTACTTATATTGGTACTCGGTATTGGCAAGTACTCGCATATCAGTAAAACAGCAGTATTGGTGCATCCCCGCTTCCTCATCATATAACCAGAGTTCTTCCTCAGCTTGAGTTGGCTGGGATCGCTCCCCTGCTCTGTATTTACTTCACGCTCCTCCATGTCTGCTCTACTAATGTTACCTTGCCAGCAGCGGCTTTCACAGGATTCTTTACTGGTGTGGCTGTGGAATCTTTACAATTTTAATTTCTTTTTAAATTGTCTGCTTTGTCTTTTCAATATTTTTTAGTTGCTCTTTCCTAACGATATAGCATATCCTGACCTATATGAAAGGTAAATAAAGTGTATTTTTCAGATTTTTAGTTTATTATGAGATGTCCTTCCACATCTTAAAGATCTGTTAATGGATGCAGTTTCTAAGATTGTCTCTAATCATTGTAAAGCGTGGTTGTTGACCTCGTAGGTCTGAGTCATCCAGCTCACTCTGGTGTGCAGCACACAAACGCATACACATTCATAGTAAATAGTTCCAGCGTTAAAAACAACACCACGTATTGCAGCTCCCTACAGAATTCACTGCACAGAAGCAGGCTGGATCGCTGGCTCCTTTTTATTCCTCCGATATATTACATTATAAGTTTTGCAGCACAAAATTGTGCTGTTTTTTGCTCTCACGAAAGTTACAAGTTTATAATTGACCGTCTGGAAAGTAGATGCAATCGTGCGTGATCATGCACTCAAAGCCCCCTCTGACGTCGGGCTCATTATCACACGCAGAGAAATGCCATCTGCAATACGACGCGCTCATTTTCAAAATCCTCTGCTTGCATGACTGGAAAGTGGCACACTAACCTCAGCGTGGAGCAATTAAACTCTTGTCTATTTATCGCTGCCTCAAACTGTTCGAGGAAGGCGCAAGAATGAGCCTTCAGCACCTTCCTATCTCCATCAGAAGCCTGATATAATTAGCCCTGCTTTGTCCTGCCTGGAGCCATTGTCTTTGTTTTGATGCTATCATAGGCACGCTGTAATTGCGTTCACTATCACTCCGGTGGCTTTATAACCTATCATAGATTGGAATTGGAATTTGGCTCTGTTGCGACTAATTGCAGCTAATGACATGTTGGTAGCGCTACGATATGAAGTAGGATGCGTTCTACACTAGCAGCCACAACTTCACTACCAACGGAACCATTGTTTCGCTTCTAGCGAGCCATTTGACTTTGCTGTTGGACGGCAGCGTGTCGTCGGTTATTACATTACTCATGAATCCCATCACAGAGAAACATAAATCAGCTTCTGGAATGTGCATGCTGTTCATAAAATACATATTACCTGACCCTACATAACATATATATTGATGTTAAATTGATGATTAACAGCTAAGACGCATAATCTCACCGACCACACACAATGACAGGCAGGCCAAACTATAAAATTTTCTGCTTTCGTCTCATGTTTTCTTGCTACTTTTTCTTTTAAATGGTATAATAATAATAATATCATGACATTAACCTTTGAGAGAATAAGATCTCCAGCCAACAGCAAGTAGTTTTGTTTTTTTGCCCGTCGGACCCCTAAGATAATCACGATGAGATAATCACAATGAATGCAAGCTATTAAATGTCTTGATTAACACTGAACTGAAATATAAAATGCTCATATTTTTAGAGCCCATAAAGTCAAGATTCTGAGTATGTCAGGGTAAATCTGTACATGAACAAAGCAAATGTATTTGTAAGGCATTTAGTGAGTTGTAACCTTGTAGTTTCATGCCGGTGTATTCTTATAGGTGTCTCCACAAAATACATATATATATATATATATATATATATATATATATATATATATATATATATATATATATATATATATATATATATATATATATATATATATATATATATATATATATATATATATATATATATATCTCGCCATTTAATATTTGGCCTCTTGCTAATGTGTTCTTCCACTCACTGATGGCTCACAGATCTAGAATGTATCTGGCATACCTTGACAAGCTATTGCACTCGCCTGTACCTCCATTGCCAACGTATGTGCAGAGGGAAAACCGGTATGTTGGGATGGCATAGTTGCACTTGGCTGGTAATCCACCATACCATAAGATGCAACTGCGGCAGCTTCGAGGCAAAAGGTGTCACGGACAACCTTTTTAAAGTCAAGCCGAAGCCTGTAACAAGCGCTGAGCATATCGCTGTTGCCGTGCACACACCTCGCCAAACCTATCCTGCGGGTCCTCCTGTTTCAAGTGCAAATTAAACTTCACATGCCTCTGGAGGCTGAAAAAGTTTTTCTTAAAGGTCTTAAGAAAACAGTTTCAAACAGGGGGGAGGTGGCCACAACTGGCACTTCTCCTCGTTTCCATTAGGTTGACAGGTATGGATTTGTCAGACGTCAGCTAACATTTGCTGGTTGTCAGACGGATGCAGCATCCTGTTCTGCACCGTAGTGTCTGTGGTAGTCGCGGTGTCACTTTTAGCTGAAAGGGTGTGTGTGTGTGTGCATGTGTATGTCTTTGGTGACCAGTGCTTTTTAAAATGGATGGTGCAGAACGTGAGAAAATAAACAAAAAACAGGAATAAAAGTCACAGTTGTCTCTTTTTAGTCTGGGGTGGTGGCGGCACTGGCAGACTTTGAAAACCCCTGCATTATAAGATGTCTGGAGTACCAGAGGTGATATTTTGTCCTGATGGTGGTGTTAGATAAATGCTTGAGGTGTGTCCAAAATGGAAAGGGTTCAGCTCCTGGGAAGCATGAATGTGCCCAGTAGATGTCATTAAAGCCAGGCTAATATCAATGCTTGAGAGCAATAAACCAGCTAATATGATGCTTTTTTGACATAATAAAGCCTATAGAGCTGTAACGCTACACAACAATTCCAGTTCAGTATGAACCTAGGTTTTAAAGTCATGGTTCGGTACGTTTTCACTCAAATATGTTTCATTTATTTCGAAAATTCTAACCATTTAACAGTTGCTCATTCTTATATTAACAATTAGGGCAATCAAATTAATCAAATAAACAAATAACAGAAATGTCTGTAATGTAAATGTTATGTAATTTAAATGTAACCCAATATGTTATGGCAAATCTACATATTAGATGTAGATAATTTGTGCGTTAAAGCAAAGATCAGGAGCATCATCAAAAGTATACATTGAATATCCTGATAATGTTTCATGGCTGAATAACAGCTATCGGTATAAGTGTTGGATGAACTGAAGAACCTTCCATCTTTGACATTCTTCAGCCCAGCTGCTCTGAAGGTAAAAATGCTGATTTTGTTTCGACGATGTCAGCATTTTGTGTTGGTATCATTAGCTCCATAAAACCAGCGACACTTTTTTCGCTCTAAAATTAATACAATAACATTGCAATTGAAGTAGAAACTACGTACACAGACTAGATTTACAATCAGCCACTGCAGTGAGATGCTGTTTTATATAAAATCATAAAGTAGTATTCTCTCTCTTTGTCTTTTCCCTCTCCTCCTCTTAGCCCCTTATATCAGCGGCCCTTCATACACTCTGGGATATCAGAGGCGACACAATCTGTTCTAACTTATTGATACCACGACCCATGATTCCGCTCTGAGAAAGGCAGGGCACATTTTCTTTATTGGCGGGGCAGCTCGTACATTCAGCTGCTGGGGAACTGCGATGAAACATACACAATGTGACCTTAACTAGGCCTGTAGTAGCAGTGCAATAGGCCGGCAATGTTGACACAGGTGTGGACTGGAGACCAACTAGGATGATGACAGATGTTTTGAAGAACTATCAGAATAACTCATTTGGTTCCAAACAGATTTTTAGTTTTATAGATAAGTGCTGAATGTTTAAATCTGTGTGAAGTCACTACATTGATGGAAGTTCTGTACTTAAAGTGATACTCAACCACAGAATCTGTTCTGATGATCAAACACAACCCCCTGTAGGCTTGAAAGGGGGCATTAAAGGTCCCATGAAATATAAAATAGTATATCCACTTCCTTAGTCTCAAGCAGGTTCCTGTTGAAACAGGATGACAAATGTTAACCAATAGGAATTCAATAATGGAGAGAAGCAGGGTTTGACTTTATTTGTTACCATTGTGCCAACCAGTGCAGCATGACTTGAACTGTTTTCCAGGAAGTAATGCTGTGCTCAGCCTGAAGTCATGGCAATGACAATGGATTCCAGTTGTGACCAATGTTCATACCAGAGGAGATATGGACATGTGTGTGTGTTTGGGATGTCCACATTAATTTTTGTTTGTACTTATAGTTACCTAAAATGTTGATCTTATAGTATCTGATACACTGTAGTACTCTAAGTTTGACACACATATTTCATGAGCTACTTGATCCAAATACTGTGCAGACTGCTCCTGTCTGTACCTTTTAACACATTCACGTGTGTCCGTTTTCTTTCTGTACCGTGGATAAGGAAATGTATGCGGTGTGATAACTCGTACAACCCAACTTGAACGTACAGTCACTACGCCGGCTTTTTGCGAGTAAGAGGGAGAGAGGAAAGATAACAAAGACATGAGCATAGCAGTGTATATTTTCCAACCTGAACTTGGCATCCCTCACTGGTGCAACCAAATAATTATTCACACTCACACACTCTAATTTCTACTTGGATATGCAGCGACATGCTCGCGCTTTAGGTTATTGTAAAGGAGCACGGCGCTGCAGCACTAGTAGGCTGAGGTGACCAAAACACAGCCAAGTACAGTCTAGAAACAGATTTGAGGGGCTTCATACACTGATCCATTTTTATGAAACAGACACTGATCCATTTTTATGGATCAGTTCTTAGGATCGATACCAATCCTTTAAAATAGGGTTGCAATGGATCATAAAGCTCACGGCATAAGCACAATAGAAAAAGGGGAGCAAAAATAACTTTTAGAGATCCACCGATCTCGCTTTATGCCGATCATTGATGACCCATATTGGCAGATACGGATTGTTTTTGTTGTTTTGATGATGTCAATGTTATAATTTACCTTTGCCCAACAGTCATTTTTACTGAATAGAGCCTGAACGCATCATAATTTAACGTGGAATAAAAAGGCATAAATGCCGATCTCCTGATTGCATATTTTTGCTGAATATCGATAGTCAAATTTGATCTATGATGGTTGATCTAGGGATTAATTCACTGTTTGTGCCGAACCACGAGGGGGAATCTGTATGGTACTGTACTTATATAGATCATAAGGACGGATACTGATCCACTAAAACTTAAAACTTTCAATGTTTTTTTCGGTGGTTCCACCACTTGTACTAAAATAAAGCAGTTTGCTACCTCTCAGTCTGCAGTCAGGCCAGTTTGTGGCCACTGAAAAGTCTCCACTCAGCAGGTTTACTTCATTTGAGCTGCTGCTGTCAACCAATAAGCTTCCAGTGTTGTGACTGCAGTCTGTTCATTTTGGGTTTTTTGCTACTTTGCTAAGCAGTTTTGCGTCCAAGTGCCATTTTCTTGGAAGACCACTTTCAGGACAAATGCTGAACAAACCTGAAAGTCCTGCAGGTCAGGCTGATTGGATGAAGTTATGATGTTCTGGGTGACTGAATATTAATATGGACGTGCACTTGTATGTCTTAGATACGTCAGTATAATATCAGTAATATATCGGTTACCTTTGATGTCCTCAGTCCAAGAAGAATTCTAAGTTAACAAGAAGGAAAATTTGTTTTCCTCCTCAATCAATTAAATTCATTCATTTTCATTCAAAGTATTCTCTTTGAACTAAACGCTATTCATTTGCAAAACAAGAACAGGGCTCTCATTTTGGAACACAGCATATTTTAAATTATTGAAACTGAGTCAAACTGTAGATTTCATTTTGCTTAATATATATATATATATATATATGTTTTCCAGCTAAAAGTTTCAAACTTGGACAATCTTAGGCCTGATTTGTGTGACTTAAATGGAAGGTGGATGGATGATACGTTTTGGCACACGAACTGTAATCGTGTGTGAAAATGTAGTACTTCGAATTATCTGGACCCCTGGTTGGATTTAGATGAAATCTTGAAAGATGGCGCATTTGTTGCTGCGTGCTTTCAGTTTGTCTGCAGCGTTTGTGGAGGACAAAGTGTTTGCTTTGTACTTGTTTAGTGGTGTGTGAAAGAAGGTCTGAGGCTCTATTCGCCGCTCAGAACCATCGTCAATTGGTTGTTCATAACGGCGTGGATGCTGCACTGTATAGCGTTTAAATCTCCAGCACTTGGAAGAAGCAAACAGAAAGGGAAAAAAAAGAACTTTCAAGTGAAGGATTAAAGGACGCTGGATTTAAAAATAAAAAAATCGGAGCATTGCCTGCAACACGAGGCGAGACGTCATTTTGTTTCAGTCAGGACTCGAGGAGGTAGAGGCAGAGCAAGACACAGTTAGAGATGCTGCTGCTCTTCCTGACGGAAAGCTTTTCATGTCTTCCAGTTGTGTCTCTGAGGCAAGACAGAGAGCTGAAAAGTGAGAGGGGCTTTGATGGAGACAGAGGAAGGCTTATTCAGTCTTCTCGCTAAATTAATTTGGCTTGTTGTTTGCTTCAAAGGCAGCCAAGAAGTAAGAACATGTAAGAAAGGTATATGCTCATCTTAGAAGTTAACCTATAATTCACAAACATTTGTGGTGGACCGTGTTTGTGTGAGTCTTGTGAAAGCAGACTTTCTTCATATTCTTGTTAACCAATGTGTACTTAGTCTTAAAAAAAAGACCAGTGAAGCATAGTAGTTTGCAGTGTCACCTGTGTGGTGTTGGCATGTTCACGTGTCAACAGGAGATTCCTCTGAGAGCTTTGGTTTCCTTCTACCCTGAAAGGCATCGTAGGCCTTAATCACTACTGAACATCTCATCTCATGGTGAAATACCATTCGGTGTTCATAGGAATGTCTCGATGCGATCTCAAAGATCCGTTTCGGGGCCGATCAAGGTGTCGGTGTTGGCTACTGAGGTATATAGAACCCGATCCCATCCTTTGTTTTAAGTCAGCTGTCACACACGTTTTGTTTTTCTATCTACAAGCATACAGGATCATTGTCGGATAATTGAACTAGGACTCCTACTAATGACATCATATGATCTACTTTAGCTTTACGTCCCTCTTGCCTCTCAAACCCAGAGATGCTTTCAAGCCTTTTTGTTTTTGCAAGTCCACGTCAAGTCTCAAGTCATAGAGGTGCAAGTCCAGGTCAAGTTTGAAGTCTGTGTGTGTGCGACTGTAGTCCAAGACCCCATCTCTGCAGTGAGGGAGTGTCGTGTGTTTCGCTGTCATCAGCGGTGCATGGTGTTGGACCGCGGGCAAACACAGACGAGCAAAAAGCCACGAAGAGTAATTTATTAATGGAACCCAAGCAAAAGATATACAGACGACGAAAATACACACTCGATGTACAGACGATCAAAATGCACACTTGCAGGTATTCAACTGTCAAGGTATTCAACTGTTAAGCATGTACATTGGATTGATTTTAATAACTTGAATGTACAGAGTGTACAGTGTGCGCTGTGCAGCTGTATTATCTAGTAAATCGAAGTATCGGATCGGGACTCGGTATCTGCGGCTAGTCGGTTGGATGGGGGGGGGGGGGGGGGGCAAAAAGCTTTATGAGGACAACCCGTCCTAAGAATATGGCGCCATGGACCAAGGCATTGGCCTCAGAACTGGAGTTTCACTCGGACTAAAACACCATTCAGACAGGTTTTATGTAATTTTAAAGCATGTGCAGTTCAGTGGTTTTAATCCTGTTTGGAGAGCATATGTGGGTGATTTTCCTCCACCTGCTCCAGCATTAATTACACTCTGAAATACCGAGACGTTTCCGCTGCAGTTGGTCTGTTGCTGCATTTCCTCTTGGTTTCATCAGCTCGGTGTGTCCTTGGAGTTCTGTGGGTCAATGGGAAAAGGCAGAAAAAAGCTTTTGGCTAATCTGATGGATGCTAGTGCGTAAACACCCCAACACGTATTTAATACTATCAACTCACAGGCAACAGTCCTGTTCTTACTGTAGCTCTGCGTTGCGGCCACTTATGGGTATGGCAACATATGCGTCTCCAGTCCATAGACATCTGTTCAAAGCCCAAAGGTTGTCATCTTGCGCCACGGTGACCAACTCACGCAACTGGTCACGCTTTTGCCGTTTGTAGCATAGCGTAAATACACGGTGCTCCCATTGCGAAGAATTCAGAAATGATGCAGTTAGTGCGACAGCCCTAGTTCACACGTTTTAAGTCACAAAGTTAAAAAGAAACAAGAACAACAGTTGGGAAAACAACTATGAAAAATGAAATCAAACTGAGAATGCAGCAAATTGTGCAGCAGCTGACTGAATGATCAGTCTGTTGATCAGCTAATAAAAAATCAACTTGTTTTTTCACTACCCCTCCAGAATATTAAACGTGCCTGAATGGAGCCTAATAAAGTATTACAACATAACTTTACTATGAGCAGGATATATAGTACCTGCCAGCCCCATACCGGCGGTTTATTAACACTAAAGCTTTAACTTTACAGTGCCGGATGACTTAGGGCTGCTAATGTATCACGGTGACAGAAACCTCCAGAGGAAGGAAGGAAACCCCCGCCGCCTCACTCTCGCACACACACAAGCGGGAGGAAGGCCACAGAGATTTCTCAAGCTCGTGTTACGCTCCGCTCGAATCTCCACGCTTGAGAGAGGATAGCGTTTGTCATGGCGACGGGGGAAACATCTGGAGTGCCATTTGTTTTAACAATTCATCGTTTCTGACTTCATAATGAACCCCAACACAGTCGGAGTCACTAAACCCGGCATCTCCCTCCCCTAACGCGGCCCCGTGTGAATAATCTCTCGCTGACACATGTTGAGAGTACACATAGAGATATTGTTCCACCCGCAGAAGCTGGTTTGCATTTCCAGTCGCCTGCGTGTGATGAGTTGCCTCCCTTCTACTTCGCCTCTGTGTGAATTGATGCCCCATTTGCTCAGATAAGAGACTGAGGGAACTGCTTCTGTTGTTTGTTTCTTTCCCCTATTTTGGAGAAGTGTTGTGTTTGTTCACCAGCAGGGCTGTAATGTTTTCAGATACTGACATGGCTGCTCATAGGGCTGCACGATAAGTAATACGCTACTAGATTTAAAAAGAAAGGTTTAGCATATACTTTCACAGTGTTGAATGATTGTGCATGCTACACATTGGACCCTATAGATTTATTTTCAGAGCAGTAGTTGAATCAAAATAGTGTCATGCACCCTACATATCCAGTAAAACAGAGTAATTCCACCTCCTCTGACTCTTGACCTGTTGTTGTCCCAAATCACCCAGCCTTTGTGTCTCTCCACATGTCCAAAAGTCTCCCTCGATGACACTTTTTTTAACATGCAACATTTCTATTAATCAGTCAGTAGAGGCATTCATGGTGCATTCCCATAGGGCATCAGGGTAGAGCTACTGAAACACGTCTGACTACATCCTGTTTGCTTCACAGTAAAAGCCTTCCCAGCAGCACCTTCGCGCTTCATGTTTTGTCTTCAGTATTTCTTCCTCACTGTGAAGCAGCTGCATGATCGAAACATTGCGACGGAGGAATGGCATTCACATTCTCGTACCGTGGCCCCTATCGCCAGCGTGTGTTTAAAGATAAATGTGCACACACACACACACGTATGTACCATGTAGTTAGTATGTAATGGTTGCAGGTGTTGGCTGTGGTGCTACTACTTGGCTTTGACAAAGATGTTTTCTGGGAGAGAAGCGAAGCTCCCTTGGGTGACCCTTGGCTGTATTATCTCTCCGTGCGTCTCCTCCCTGTATGTCCTGTCCTGATCGTATCTCCCGGCTCTGCTCTGCATGCTGCCCACGCTGCACCACTTGTTTGCTCCACCGCCATCGTTTTTTTTCTTCTTCTACACCTCTCGCTCTCTCTCCTTATAAAGAAATGCAGCAGGGCTCATGCAGAGGGAAGCTATGTGGCCGTGGCTGTCAGCTTGTGGCTGTGAGAGAATGATTAAGGAGGCCGCCATAAACATGACTGCGTGATGATGAGGTTATTTTCCGATTTGTTGCTTTATTCCACATTTAACAACATGGCGGTTTAGAGCTCTCAGCGGATGATTTATCACAAATACAAGGAGGACACCGCTAACGGACGCCGTTATCCTTATCCTGGCATCATATTTTTCAAGTATGCAGAGCATGGCTAATTGAGATAAATTGCTGTGTAAGCAGTGCTGATGACTGGATGGAGGCTGGCTGGCGAGCCTGCTGGCTGGTGCCGTTCCTCTCTCGGATCCAGTGATCGGCTGTTTGTCAGGCGGAGCGGTACGGGGGAGAGTGAGGGGGTAATTAAGTTTGGCTGAGTTGCGATGGGGAGAGCTCCTCTGCTCGAGCTCCCCCGGATCTCTACAGGGGCCCCGGCTGTACAGTCGCAAGGTCCCTCAGCGTGAGCCACACTCCCAGCAGTGGGCCTTCCGGAGGCCTGACAGATACTGATACTGCACCTCAAAGCACTCAGCGCGCCACTAAATTAGCTCACATCTCAATTCCACCTATTTCCCCTGTGCGAGTGTGTGTTCTTTATGTGCGTGTGGGTGTGTGTTTGCGTGTGTGTGGATTCATGCTGTATGTGTACAGTGCGAGTGGTTTGAAGCACAGCCTGCCAGCTTCCATGTTAAAACCTGCCCACAGCAGAGGAGGATTGTGTAACTGTGGGGGGGTGGAGCAGATTATGGATAGGATCTCAGCCTAGAGAGTTGTTAACAAAACACATGCGCACACACACACACACACACACACACACACACACACACACACACACACACACACACACACACACACACAAAGACACTATCCCTCACAATACAGAAAGAGAGTTGTGCCCACGGGGACTGTAGTTGAGCGGCATACATTTTTTGAGTTTATGTGGAATCTCAAAATTTACTTTATTTATTTAAATGAATTATGAAATGTATTTCTAAGGCACCGGTTTGAATTTAACGTGACTATTATTGACTCTCACCTGTTGCTTTGTCTTCTACTGTAATTTGATTAATAATGCAGTGACAAATCAAGATTTAATACATTTTTCAGCTCCCACCTTTTATTCTGACAATTTAGACCACAAGACCAGCTACTGTTTGCACAGAAAGAAACAGCTTTTACGTCGGCTCTTACTCCAGCCTTCTGAGAGGTAGACTTAAAAATACAGACATGACTAACTTTACTCCAGGCTATCTTCGAAATCAGAGCTGTGTTTCCATGGTAACAATCAACAACTGCTACCAAGTTGACATATATATATATATATATATATATACAGTATATACAGTATATATATATGTATAAAAGCATAGTCTGTCTTTGTTTGGGAAGCCCCATAAAACACATCCCTGAGATATAGTTAAACTGGGCACAGTAGTGATGGAAATGTGATCTCAAAATGTACTTTGTTTTTTTTTCGGCCATGTTTTTCGCCTCAATCATGGATTTTATATAAAGAAGTGGGCGTAGTCATCGCGACGTCACTCATTTGGTTTTTGGACTGCCGCTTTGAAGCCTTGATTTGGGCGTCGCCATCTTGAGTTACGGGTGTCGCCATCTTGAATTTTTGCAACCGGCGAACGCCAGTTACAATATTTGGACTGCGGAAGAGTGACATAGAGACCGTATACGTCTCTGGTAGCGGCAGCGACCTGCCAATTACAATAAGCCCGCCCTAAAGCATTCTCCGCTTTATGGACTCTTTTGCTAAGTGGGACCATCATTTACGAAATAAACATCATGCGGTGTTGAAGAAGACTCGAAACTAGCGATTCAGACCACAAACTCAATGTTTACAATGGTAATAAATCAAGTGAGAAGGAGAGTAATTTGCTCATGGACTTCTTTTTGCAACCAGAGGAGTCGCCCTCTGCAGGCCATTAGAGAGAATGCAAGATTAAGACACTTCTGCATTGGCTTCACTCGTAGGAGCCGGAGGTTTCCGCCTCTGGTTCTTAATAATCATGTCTTGAAAGAAAGCATATGCAAGTACGTCCCAAAATACCATCTTCTTAAATACATCTATGATACGTTTTTAACTCATAGCATTTTTTCAGTTGTTTATTTTAATTTATATCCTACAGAATTTTTATTTTTATTTCATTCAGCAGCTCAAATTGAGCATGGCAAATTCTGATTCAGTCCGCTCAAATTCCATCCCTTATGGTGCTAAGCTCATTTCATACCACACACACACACACACACACACACACACGCTCTATCCCTGCAGACAGTTCACAACCGGCTTCACAGCCTGACTGTGCATGTGTTTGGTGTGTGTGTGTGTGTTAGCGATACAACATGCAAATGTTGGCGCCCCTGCAGGAAATCGAAAGGGAAGTTCATTACTCTAATCTAATATTCCTCTGGCTGGATTTTGCGGCGGGGCTCAGCATTATTGTTCTTCGCCTGACAGCCGAACGCTCTCCCACAGATGGATGGGCTTCATTTCTCCGAGTTCTATCCTTATTTACTGTAATCAAACTGCAATCAGTCTGATGGCTTGTGATAGAGAGTTGTCTGCTCTGTTGAAGCCCACACGAGTTGAGCACGCCCTCTCAGGATCTGTGGTCGGTCTCGTTAGATATATGGCACATCGCACCAATGACCTACCAGATGGAAGTTACAGGGTTTTTTAATCTTTATAGTTAGGTTATCTACTTGCGAAGGGAAGGAAAAGTTGAACTGAATCATCAATATTTTATCAATTCAGATTCATGCATTTTTCAGCAGCCGGGGAGTTCTTCAAATGCAAGCCAAGTCAACTTAGGGGAGGCTTGCTGAGAGCTTGTCTGTGTTCGGAGGCTGCTTGACATGCACTCACAGACTCCTTCACGTGCATCGAACTCTCTCCGTCCTTTGCTTTTTTTTTGGTACGAGCACTTTTCACTTTCTGTGGCTTTGGCCAGTTTCTAAACCGTATTCAACATTTCTTGCCATTTTGCTCATTTGTTAGCTTCTGTGCGTCTGCATTCATCAGTTTGTTGCTCTTTGCATTTCGCTTTTGATGGAAAACTGCACACTGCATTCGCGACATCTCTGCCTCGGCTGGAGCCAGGGTGATTGGTTGCTGTTGCTGATTCTTTTGTTAAACGTTACCTTGAATCTTGGAGAGTCTTTGTGTGGCTTGGCTCTTCCATTTCCCGTCATGCCTCGGCCCTTTATCTTCAGTTCCAGCCCAGCCCGTGTTCTGCAGTCCAGTCTCTCTGCTTCTTAGTCTCCACTGCAGACCCGCCTTGAGCAGCGGAAAGCAGGCTAGCTCCTCAGGGACAGTCTGCTGTGTACTGGATGGATGACTGGCTGGCTAGCCTCATGTGTGGCTGTACAGATGTCTGGAGGGCTGGAAGTGTGGAAGTAAAGATGACTGCCTTCTTGCAGGATCAGAGAGAAAAACAATCACTTAAGCTTATAACATGCGATGGAAATGAGGAAGGGTCTTGATTGTTCATCTTTTCTTGTTGAGTTGCCAAGTAACCACGCATGAATGCGACTACTAGCCTGCATGAACCACCATGGCTGATTTGTGAGGATATGAATGGGAGACTTGCTCCCAGGTTGTGGTGTTATTTTTACGATTTGAAATAACTTGGTAGTATACCGAGACAAATGAAAAGATTTAATACAAAAAAGAGAGGGGAAAAGATATAGGTAAAGGTCCTAATATATATATATATATAATGCAATTAGAATATAAGATATAAGCGTGCAAATGTGTCACAGTTTTTTAAACGAATGAAATAAGTGAAAGTATAAAGATTTAAGAAGAAAAATAACTAACTCACTCACTAATAAGTAAGTCTATTGGCAGGACTGCCACCAGTTTTGAATGATGGACCTTCAGGGAATGTTTGCCAATATGCAATATTTTCGACTGGTTCACTGTGTAATTTACGGAGGGACTCCATGGCTCAGCAATGGATTTGTTTGTGGCATTCCATTTGAACACAGATCGTTCCTCATCTGTTACTGTTCACTCCACTACTAGAGACGCAGTTAGCTAGCAGGATACACCTCACTCTGGACTTCTGTGGTTTTATAACCAAACCAGTGCTGACCACCATGACACGGCTTAGTTACATCTAAGTGACTGAAAAGGGTCGGCTCAACAGCAGCATACATCCGGCCGGTCTAAGGCCAAGGTTACACTTGTCCAAGGCGACCTCTGTCATTTCATACTAAAGCAAGTAAGCGGCAAAAACAACAAGGGATTTTAAATGTGAATAATGTATAGGAAAATCATCGAATTTGCATATACTAAGCAGCCAATCTTCAATAAAACCAGTCGACTAATACTACAGGGAGGAAGAGTAAGCAGAAACAAATAATGAAAGGCTATTTGTGTGAAGAATTTATTGGAAATTAAATTAATTTTACAGATGTTCCTTTGACCAAGAAATAAATCCAATCAGGCAGGTCGCATTGAAGGGTCAAGTTTGGACACACACATGTGGACACATACGAGTTCCAATGTGGCGCTTCTGATCAGAATACTCGCATTAAGACAAGCGTATAAGCTAAATTAAGCTAAGTAAGGTCTAAGTTACTGGATTAACCTGCAGGAAACTGTCATAACTGTTGCAATTTCATTAAGGATATTTCAATCAGATCCTCAGCCAGAGTTCCTCTGACTGTTTCTTTGCTCTTGTGGTTCTGTAACATCTTTTGAATCACTTCTTAACACTGATCTTTTTTTAAAGCGTAACGTTAGCCCTCGTATTTCTCCTTTTCTAATATGCCTCATGATATACCGGTAGTTGTTTTTTGTATATTTCGTTTTCTAAAATCTCATTTTATGGTATTGCAGTTTGTTTCATTTCTTTTTTCGATATTAGAATAGCCGGATTTAACTTGTTGTCTTTATTTTTTTTCCACATACAGTGCTTTAAAGTTGTACTATTATTCATGATTATTTGCTTCAAACTAGGGCCATACGATGGGCGTACTGTAGGTCTGTGCCGCAGGATATTAGGGCACAAATACTTCATTATCTGCACTATTATTAAGAGGAACATGAGCCAAAGGGGGAAACATGGCACCTGTTCGGTATGTGGGTGGGTGGATGCATCTGTCAGCAGCACTTCCTCTGCCAGAAGAAATCACGGGGAGCTCGATGGGTTGCGATGGCCAATGAAAAGAAGCTTTTATCTTGTTATCAGTCCGTCATTGTGGGCTTAGTTTAATTGGCTGCAACTGATGCCAGAAAACTTAGATGTGTTACTTGTGCCTTTCATGTTGTTCCTTGCTGACGCCCAGCAGCCTCTGAGCAGCTGCCAGAGATGCTGAATGTGTTGCTGCGGGCACCGTAACAATGTGACGACTGTCCAACAGAGTCAGCCTCTTTGATCTGGCGCCCGATTCTAGATACAGTGCGTTTGTGTATCTGCTAAACAGGCATGCCCCGACATTCACTTCATCCAGATTAAGGTCAGCCTGTATGCACATTTAAATGATCTGATTACGAGAACTAAGCTTTGTCATCACTTCCAAAGTTAAGTCGTTTAAAAAAGATGATTCACAAATCAGAAACTGAGCGCCACCCCCAGGATTGGCTTCTTTTTTCCGATTTATATAAATGTGAATTGATAGTCTTTTGGTTTTGGATTGTTATTCAGACGGAGTAAGTTATTTGAAGTCATATCTTGGGCTGGATGCTAAATCTAGCATATAAAAAAAGAAAAACTGTTACTTGCAGCCCTAATTATATTCTGTCTTTTCGTCTGTATCTTTAAAATGTCAAGTGCTTTTTGTCCCTGCTTAAGGGCTGTGTAGTCAACAAAACAGAGCTTAGACGCGTGGCCATGTTCCACTTTCTTAAAACTTTCACTGAAAACAATCACCAGAACATTATGGTGAAGCGAGGCCTGCAGCGAGCCGACATGCATTGTCTGCGGAGCTGCTCCCCGCCGTTTTTGGTTCTGCGGCGAAGTTGGGTATTCTTTAACTGCGAGTGATGTGCAGCCAGAGAGTACCTGCAGACATGTGACATGTTGACCTACGTTACAAAGATTTCTTTCCTGCCCGAGTCGCATGAACAGACCTCCCGGCCTCAGAAAAATGTAGTTACTGGGGCGAGCCGCACGTTGCTGCTAGGGGTGGGAATCGCCAGACATCTCGCGACACTTCGATATTATCACGATACTGCGATATTATCACGATACTTTCACGATACTGCAATATTCTGAGTATTGTGATAACATATATTGCGATTTATTACTTTTTTTCAACTTCAAATTATGTCCCCAGACCCGGCACCTCTGCTGACCTCACCAGAAAACAACTCGGCACCATCTAGTGGACTGAAAAAGCAATTGATTTTATTTTTTATTTTTTGTTTAATAGTTTATATACTAAAATATCGATACTTGGCGTCCGTGTATCGATATAATATCGCCACGCAAAATATCGCGATACTATGATGTATCGATTTCCCCCCCCCCACCCCTAGTTGCTGCTGCCTTGTGTGTTAGTGCTGCCACCAACAACTCCATTGACCTCATTGCACAGCATCATGTAAAGAGGCACGTAGCACACATCCTCATATTCAGACAGAAGTGGGAGTTGAGGTACAGTAGCCGATATGTGTCGCCCTTTTTAAGAATAATTCTGATGTCATCTCACTCGTAGTTAACAGCCAGCTATTACAGCAGTCAATACAAATGACAGCACTGCACACATTAACCTACAAACCAGCAGGACGTGATGTACTGTAATGCTCCTGAAGGCTCGCAGACATTCTTTTGCCAGTTGTTGGCCTGTTGGACACCGGCCTGCCAGACAACTCTGCCCTGATCTAGTTTGTGCACTTGGCAAAACAACTTGACTCCAGTAGAGTAATGTGCCTTTCTGGCTGTGACACGGGTCGTCCATATCGGGCCAGACAAAAGTCCACGCAGACTTGACGGCCTGCGTCTGTGGTGAGTGAAGCCTCTCCGCACCGCGGCTGAGCTCCTCTTCCTCACTGCCAGTTAGAGAGGCCATCTGTAAGACTCATCCAAGCTGGGGGAGGACCCGCTGGGGTCCTGATTAAAGTGATGAGCTGTAAAATGGAGAGGGAGGGGTTCTGACAGCGGGCTGCTGCCTGCTACACCGATGCTCATCTTGTCTGCTGGGAGACGAACCTTCCTGCTCTACCTGTTTCCTCCTGTCACTGCAAATAGGTTTGTTTATGTCTACAAGCCTGCGACTGCTGTACGGCGGAGGCTGTTGGGCTGCGCTGCTTTAGTTCTGCTCCCGATCCATCCGTTATTATCAGTGCACTGTCAGGGTGTGTTGACTGTGTGAGGCTTTTTAAAATTTTGGTTTCCGTTCGCTAATTCCGCTTCAGGTGCAGCACAGTTTGTAAACAACTGACACTTGGTACGCTATCATCTCGGACTGTGTGTGTGTGTGTGTGTGTGTGTCAAATTGAATGATGTCGATGTTGGGTCTATAAGCCCTTCGTCAAGCAGCATCTGGTAGCATTTGGTCTCTCTAGCTCCTGTTACGGACGTCTGCGTGTAAGCAGACTGCACTTAAACCCAGATTATGTTCGGAATACAAAATACTACATTTTTTTCAAAAGTCAAGTCAAGTATTTAGGGATTATAAAGAACTAAGCAGTACATTTTGTCAGGGCTTAATATGACGAGGTGACGACCGCACTTTGTGAAACAGCCCATGCAGATAAAGCACTATAAAATAATCCACGCTAATGGCAGTGAGATTCCACGATGCTCAATACGCAATATGACACCACATTAATAAACAAAAGCAAAACAATGAACCCGATGTACTTCAACATGCACTCCTTTATTACTGTTTGCATTTGTTGTTCACAGTGTAGCGTTATCAGGGAAATTTAAGGTCGTCGCCGGGACACAGTCGGTCTGAAGCGCAGAGCCTCGTGACCTGCGGTACTGTTAATAAAGGAGTACAGTCATGTTTTAAGAATTTTGGCATTGACTAAGTTTCCAAGTATCTGCTCACATGTCATTTATACTCGTTACAAAGAAGATAAGATAAGATAAGATAAGATAATCCTTTATTAGTCCCTCAGTGGGGAAATTACAGGATTACAGCAGCATCGCTCACAAGTAATAAAATGAAGATAAAAAATCAAGTAGTATAAATAAACTAAACAGTAATAAAAATATGACAGTAAAGAAGAATACAAAATATATACCAGTATATACAGGCGGAGTAAAAATGTAAAATGTAAGATAATACTTAAACGTATTGGATATTGCACGGGATTGCACGGATTAGATATTGCACCAGGTGAATGAATTAAAGTACATTTGAAGCACATTGAAGCACATTGAAGCACATTTAAAGGAAAATGTCAAACTGTATTTGAGGATGACTAAATCGTATCGTATTATCTTAGCTCTGTTAATGTGATGTGATGTGATGTGGCGGATCAGAAAACACTATAAATTGGTTTGGTCGTTCTGTAGTAATGAACAATGCATCTGCAGCTGCTGCATTGATCTTGCAGCCCCGTATTTACTTTGAAGGGGAATGAGTTGTGCAGTTAATCAGTGCAGATAAAATACAGTTCAACTCCCGTTGCTTTGGTTTCTTTGCTGCCTGTTTCGAGTGGGACTCATTACAACAATTTGTTTGTATCGATCACAGCTGTTAAGACCGTGACCTTGACTGTATTAAGCGCTCACACGAGGAGGGATGGCTGCAGTGTAAATGGGATTGAATTAATGTGGAAACAATTTGTTGACCTAGAAGTGAACCGCGCAGCTTGTTTTTTTTGTCAGTCAGGTGAAAGTAAAAAACAAAACAGATCTTCGCATCATGAAAATAGTGTGTTTTTGAAGATTTGAAGCTGTGTGCTAATGAGGACCGGAGGAAGAGGCGCTCTATCCGATAGGCTCTGACAGCAGGGAGGCTGAGTGTGGAGGCAGGCGGGCCACTGTCTCCCTGGGGAGTTATAAAAGCCCTGCACTGAGACAGCCACAGGCTCCTCTCCACTGGACTGTCTGTCATGTACAGCCGGCTGTGTGGATCCACAGCCTGGCGTTCAGATTAGTCCTCAGTGCTGGAGGCTCAGACATGTAGTTGCTGTTGCTACAAGTTCCTCTGGTTTCCTCTCCTACATTCAGGTTCACACACAAAGGGATGGGACAATATAGGAGTCGCCCATAGCGATGAGTTGATCATGTTTTGTTTTTTTGCATTATCGGGGTAATTGTGACCATCTTCACATGAGTGACTTTAAAAAGCTGTTTAGCTTGTTATCATGGTAGTGAAGTGAAAATAGAGGCTTTCACAAAAAAGGATGTTCACTGAATTTACTATCTTTGATGCAATAAAAGTGTTTGTGGACATGCACCGTAAGAAACCAGACTATTCTGTTTACAATGTCAGTTGAGCATGTTAGCATGCTAACATTTGCTAATTAGCGTGAAACACAAAGCACATCCGAGACTGATGTTAATGTCAGTGTTGCATGCGTTTGATCGTGAATTTCATATTTAAAAAATGACCTATTGGTGGTGCTAGATGAAGAGTCACCAAAGTCAGTAGGATTCATCCTCTGTGGATCATGAATGTAAATACAAAATCCATAAAGTCCTGCCACTACATTGCTTACAATAGAAACTGTTATATAGTATCATTTCAGTCTGGTATTATTCCTTCGAAGCAAACTACAAAGCTGTGGGCATAAGGTCTGCCCACAAGTAGATGGACTTACCAAGGGCACAATCTTTCGAGGACATAATGTTCTTCTAAGTGTAAACAGGCACACACATGCAAAGTTTACTGTCTTAAGTATCAATTTCCATGCACTAGTTTGGAGTAGCGAGTTGGCATCAAACGATTACTTTCTCTGACAGCGCTGCCAGAACTGTTGATGAAATATACTTTCAAAGTGTGACGGTGTTCCACCATGTGTGATTAGATGGCTTCATATGTTGCTCCCACTTTTGGCAAGCGCACATGCAGGATGCACGCAGCAGCGCATCGCCTGTGAAAAGGGGTTTACACAAGCTCACGATTTCCTCCAATTTTACTTTATTCCTTCAGATGTTGGGAGAGCAGTGCACGCCCCGGCACACATCACAGAGAAAGTGGTGCAGCTGTTCAGGAGGAAAAGCGAGTTTACTTTCTTGGCCTCCATCCAGCAGAAGTCCTCCACGTCGGGAGTCATATTCTCCATCCACGAGTCAGAACACAGGTAATCCGTCTGTAATCCTCTTCATTTTGTCCCGCAGCTCCTTTTCTGTACAGTTACTGCACTCTCCCATTCACGTTCTCATCTCACTCATGGCTGTTTGTCGATGAGGTGTGGTAAAGTAAAGATCAGTGCGAGATTACTCCACTGCCAGGTTAAGTCGGCGTGTGATGGGAGGGCAAGTCTACGGGTGGAATAATGCACCGTATCCTCCTGTAGGCTCAGGGCAGGAAGATAACCTTCCGTGTATTGTGTCTGTAAGATGAGTGCGAAGCACCAAGCAATACCAAGCATGCTGGTAATGCCGAGTTTTATCGTGGAACGCTGCATAAACAGACATGCAGCATCCCTGATAACTACAATGTATGGCCTTGTAAGTGAGCTGCGATGAGCGACCAGAGCACAGAAATAGGTACAGGTTGTTTTGAACATTGGTTATCTCTCCTTGGCTGTTTTCGAGGAGTCTTATTGAATTTGTTGCAATAGGCTGAATTTTGCTGCAGAATGCGATGGCTGCAGGACATCAGCGAGTGGCAGCAGTGAGCTCACCCCTCGCCCCCTGAGAAACACTACAGCTATGAATTGTTTTAGAAGGGCAGGCAACATTGATTTTCCCGACACAACTCTGAAAGTAAAAGCCTTCCGTTCTGTGAAACACGCAGTCCAAGTGAGCACGCCAGGGAGTGTGTATGTGCGAGTCAAGAAAATGGCAAAACCATACACAATGTCAGATTGATGGAGAGAGTTAATCTAAAGGGTTATCAGATTATTAAAGGGATACATTAAAAATATCTGTCACCATAGTTGTTATACCATTTCTTTCTCTTACTTGTCTCTACTTTTAGCTTATTATTTTGTGAAATACTGGATTCTATCTATTCAGGCCTCTTGAAATCCTTCAAATTAGAGAAATGAGAAAAAGAGAGACTCTACGAGCTCCATTATCTGCGATTAGGGGTCATAAATATACATTGCTTGATTTTTAGGGGCCACAAGACAAACATAGTTGGAAACCACTGCTCTAAAATGCAGCAAAAAGAGGCGTCTGGTTACTCTGCAGTGAAAAAATAGCTGCAGGTTTGATTCATCACTCAGACAAAAGCTTTGTTATGCTAAATGGAATCCCATTGAAACGGGAGTTAGAACTTCTTTATCTTCTGCACTGTGAGTATTCTCCAGTTAAACAGAATATTTGAGCGGTGCACAGTTACAAGAGGGATTTAAATCAAATCCTTTGAAATCACAACACGTATCACAACAACAACGACTGTTCTGCATCATTCACGTCTTAATGCTTCTGAGTACATTTTGCAGATGATGCATGTTTTGATTTCATTGGAGTATTTATTCTTTGTGGTATTGCTACTTTTATGTAAGCAAAGGATCTTTCTCCACCAGTGTGTATGTGCATGCCTGTGCACTCGTTTTTCTTCCTCCTGTATGATCCGCTCCTGAAGAGAAATGTGTTGGCCCCTGCTGTGCTTTTAAGGTGACCCTGAGAGTTGCCTTTCAGTCCCCTTTCTCTCTCTCTCTCTGTCTCTCTGACAGTCTCTCTCTCTCATATTACCTGCCACACAGCGGACTGGCCAAACAGCAGCGAGGATAAATGCAGCCGACTCACTGTACTGTCGTCCTCCTTCAGGCACAATGACATGCTCCGTGTAGCATACGTGGCTCAGAGGAGTGCTCGGACTAAGCAAATATTGCATTACAGGCACTTAGGCGTGCTCAAACACACTCGGTTGTCAGACACTGTACTGATTCCGGAAGCCAGTCTATGACATTTATAATGTTCAGAGGGTTGTTGTTGATCTGAGGATCTGTTCCCGAAAATTGCAAGACATATTTCTGTACTTATCTTAGGCACAGTTTAAACGTTTAGGGATTCATCAACAATAAACATCTTGAGGGAATTTAATGTCTACAACAGAGGCTTTGTTCACATGCAAATGAATAATCTAGATACCAGTGCATTTTTTACATCCCGACTAATATGCACAATGAGTGATGGAATATTGCAAGACTTACCATAGAAACTAAACTGCAGCATTGGGCAGTAAAGCAGACACGTGTCCTATTAGCTCTCCTCCAGAGATGAGCCTTGATAGACCTTAACTCAGGGGTGTCAAACTCATTTTCACTCTGGGGCCACATCAGCGTCACGGTCGCCCTCAAAGGGCCGGTTGTAAATGTAAGACGGTGTAAATGTAACTACTCCTAACATATTTAGTTTAGTTTCCCGGGATATCTGTGACTTCCTCAACACCTACTTAGCAGAAATAGAGGTTATTTTTCCCATGGTTAATGGCGGACAGTTGAACGGCTTTCAGGGCGATAAGCCACGCCCCCTTTCCGGCGCGTCCAGTGCGAATGAACACAAAATAGCCCCCGGCGAGACCGGCGGCGCAAATGGCTCATCTCATAATTTCAACCATGGGGATATTTTTATTTTCACATCTAACTTTTAATTTTTTGTAATGTTTAAATCCTTTTTTTTTTTTTTTGCTGGGGGATTCGCGGGCCACATAAAATGACGTGCCGTATGTTTGACACCCCTGCCTTAACTTATTAAAACAAAAAGAGGTCGAGTGAATTGGGACGCTGTGTGTACCGTGTCTAATCAGAATATGATGTGAGCGAGTTCGGCCATGAAATCAAATCCAATTTTTTTTAATCGGGTTGAATGTCCTAACTGGCTGCGAGCGAAGCCTCGCTGCTCGGTGTGGAGCCGGACATCTGTTTGGACGCCCTGTTTTCTAATCATTCCTGTCGCTCGTTTAGAAATTCCCACAGTGGAACATTTCTGATTTATGAAGTAGAAATGAAGAGTCATCGATATGATACCTGCTCATTTCACCACTGGCTGGCTGGAGGGAGGTCGCCAGGGAGCTGAAAGTCTCCCACTTGCTGTCGGCTAGATTGTACAAACGTGGGAAGATAGCAAGTACAACTCCCCCATCCTGTAAGATGTGACATATCCAGTCTGATCTGGAGAGCACAGCTTATAGGTACGTGGTTTGATTGAGTGACTTAACAGAAGTGCACATTAAACAGATTCCGTGTGGACAGAGAGTTATTAGTTATTACAACGAAATAAAAAGACCAGATTAAGTTATTGGATCGGGTTCTTACTCTTTCAAGAAGACGCAGCAAGTATCATTCACCATTACAATAAATGATCAGTTCAATGTTATTATTAAAAATATATCGATTTTATTTAAATATAGTGAAAAGAGTTGTCAATTTGGACAACGTAATCGTGTGTTACTATATGTTGATACATTTTCATGGCGATATGATTCTATTAAAGGACAATAGACATATTGGATTATCAGCCAGCCCTAGTGGTATGTAGCCATACACGCATTGTTTTTATGTAGTTTTGAGCAATAAGTCCTCCAACCAAAATAACAAAACATATGATTTGTCCTTGGCTTCCAAAATAACCAATATGAGCATATATGTGTAATGTGTATACCGGCAATAACAATGATTCATGCCTGTGTTGTGCTCTGCCACCGCTGTGTACAGGCTTTAGTTAGATTAACGCAGAAGAAGAGAACAATTGCGGCCATGCTTAAAAGAAACCAGATTACTTTTGGTTTGGGCAACGAGATGCGAGTGTAGAATTGTCTTCCAAGTCAAAGTCAGGTTTGTTGACCCATCCATCCACCATAAACCTCCTGCCTAAGAGGATCTGTGGTGGCATAACAATGTCTTTACACAGTGAGACCTGTGGATTATCCAGAGTACACATAAGCCGAAAACAATCTGCATGGACAGACATCATATGGGTAAAAGAGAAAATATACTTTCTTTCTCATGAAGCATTCACAGATCAAATAGACTGAATAGTTAACCATTTATTTCTTAATTAAATCAGAATAAACCCCAAGTCTGTAAGTCCCTTTCCATCAAATATTGTATGTATTTGATCGTGTAGAAATAGGGATGCAACTCCAGCCAAGACAAGCCGCAGCAGGCTGAAGTTGTTTTGAGACGAGCTGTTGTGTGAATCAGGCTCCAACACTGCGAGTGTAATTAAATTTGGCGAGATGGAGGCTTGACTGGCTCGGAGCAGACCTGTGCCCCATTGTGACCGAGGATTTGTTCTGAAGCTCTGAATCCCCTCTGAAGGTCCTATTAGAGCTCTCGGCCAATGCCCATTCTTTCCCATTATAACACAGGCCTCCCATTCAGCCAGCTAACAGACAGCTAGTTCTATCACTCCGCCAAATCCAATCGTACATTCCTTCTGTCCCTTCTTTAACTTCTTCGTCTTCCTCTCAGCACAATCGAAACCATCCCCTCTTTCCTCCCACCTCCTCTGCCAGCTCCGCTTTCCCAATATGATAATATCCTCCGCTCTCCTCATCCTCAAAGCGGAAACGGCTTGAATGAAAGCATTTCGGCGTAGCCCGCTTGCAAAAGCAGAAGAAAGTTTTCTTTCTTCTTCTTGTGCCCGGCACTGGGGAACGGGAGAGAAGGTTTTTATTGATGCTCCACTAAGCTGAATAGAACAAAAGTAGCCTCTTTCTGCCTAGCCAGCAGTTTTTTTTGAGTCCCAGCAACGCTCTCGTTGTCAGCAAGTGGCAGAAGCTCTGTGATGAACTAGCTCAAAGGCCAGTCTCTCCAGCGCTCTTCCCACCTGAACACTTAAACACCGAAGATGCTCAGCCAGCTCCTCTAGCTGCTCTGTTCATCTGCCGGCCCTTTGTCACTCTACAGGTCGGTCTCTCCCTCCTTGCCTCAGTGCATGAGCACTTACAGGTTCTTCTCTTTTATGGAAACATGCTGAGCTGAAGTCAACACGAGGTGGGAGTTGAAAACACACAGATATGGAGGAGAGGGGATTTAAAAATGTTACGAAAACCAATCAATCAGTCAAACACGCACTCGGATAAGAAATAATGCCTTTGGTAGTTAAATCATGAAGTTTAACATTCAGAACTAACTTTCATGAAATACTTTTAAATTTCTATCTTACAGTGATGCTGATCCTGGCTTGGATTGTACCTCATTTGTACATTGCGTTGTTCAAAAGTGTCAAATTAAAAACAAAGGTGCACTACGCTCTAATGTTTGATGAATGAAAACAACCCTGGGCTGTAAAGCGTTGTCTAACACACTTCATTCAAACTCAAAAACAAGCGGCGGTGTATGCAAGTAATCGGCTCAAAGTCATCATATGATACACTTCATACAATCTTGCCAAAAACTAAATTAAACTCAACAAGCTGTCCGCCCGCTGAGCAGCGTCTGAGACGAGGCGAGGGTCAGCAGTGCGTGTATTTCCGTTAGCCCAAGTGTAACGCTAAGTAGCGACTGGGGGTTGGAGATGCACATAGCCGTGTTATCACTAGCGCCCCCTACAGATGGGTGTGAAGTAGTAAAAACATGAGCTACTCCAATGGAGAGTGTGTGACACAACCAAGCCCCAAGGAAGAACACATATATGTGCCAAATGGTGAATTACAACGTGTGGGTCCATCACGCGAAAAAATACTTTTTCCCATTGACTTAAATAAGGAAAGAGACAACATCTGTAAATTATGAGGTGAATCAACTTCACTGTACGGACACTTTAAAAGCCCTTATTTAAATCATTAGGTTCTGAAAGTTGTAAAATGCTTAAACCAGAGTTATTTTCCTTCCTTCGTTCATGCCAGTCATCAGAGGTCTAGGCTGGTAGGCGGGGTTAAAGGGTTAAAGGGAACGCTAGTGCTCTTGTCCGATGTGCAAATGGATGCTGGAAGCATTATTCTAGGGAGTCAAACTTTGTTTGGCTTCATGCGCCACTGAGCAACTTCCATAAGAAACCTCTGCAACCTCTGTATCCAGTTCACTTTATTCATCCATGGACACAACCACAAAGAGGGTTGAAAAACAGCTGGGATGACATATTGCTCAGAAATACTACTACGATAGTGTTACTCATCATTTTTTAAAGGCAATTTGATTTGTTTATTATTCCTTGGCAGATGATCTGAAAATTCTTAAAATGAAAAAAAGAAAGAAAGTGTTTGCTGCTGTTCTGGGCTGCCGTGGTGAATCTCTGCTCTCACTCTGTCTGTTCATTCTATGCTAAAACTTGATCGGTAGAATTTTATAAAATGTATTTTGCCGTCAGAATGGGTTTGTGTGTGAATGTTACGAGACGGGAAAACCTGCTGGCCTCGATCCTGAACTCCTGATCTCCCCGTGGAGAAGAGGTGAGGGATGAGCAGCTCCCTCTCACCTCAGACAGACACCAGTGTCTGCACTTCACTCCGTATTTGCTCTCAGAAAAAGGATGCGATGCGGTACAAATGCTGACTAACAATAATTCCCTCTGCTCCTCAGAGTCTTCTTCTGAATTTAAACTAACATGGCCTGACCCAAAGTAGACGCTTGTACTTCTTACCCAGAATTACAGCTAACTAATGCTAAGTGGTGCGTGATGTAAGGTCCGGAACATCGCGATCATGTCTAACTTCCGCTATGATTTAGTCCGGTATATACTGAAGTAGCCTAGCAGTTCTATCAACGTCTGTATGTAGTCAACAGCTGACTCTCAAATATAATAAAGACTCAAGACTCAACAAAATGTATTGTCAGTTTTCAAATGCAATTCAAGTGACATAAAGTACTTAGTTTCCGAAATATTCATTTTACTGACTTGTCCTTACCCTGCAACTTTAAATGCAGTTCATTCATGTGTGAAGTGATGTCACCCAAAAAGTCACAATATTATATTTTTTCTCATCTTCTAAAGAGAGAGATTTGTGTGCAGGGACTTTGTGTGGTTATTAAACCACTTGTTTCAGCTCTATTCTCTCTGTTAACATCATTGTTGGCGAGTGAATTCATGTGTCAGCATTCTGATCATATTGAGCTCTTCTGTTTCTTTTTCTGTGACTTCATTTTGGATGTGAGTGGGTACGTTTGCTCAAAAGATGTGTGCTTTGTCTCGTAGTGACGCTTATCATTGCTGCTTTTAATAATCACCACGGTCTCTGAACATATACTGGTTTTGAACTGCCAGTGGGAAGAATTAACATTTAAGAGTCTGTCCATTCTTCTCTTTTTGGAGAACGCCATGTGAAATAACTGCTCTGACTCACATACTTTTCCGACTATTCATTCTCCCTCCCCTCTCTTGATCGGTGTGTTTCCTGGACCGCTGAACGAGTGCCGTAAAGGCTAGAAAAGCTGCGTTGGTTAAAATAGAAGCGCTCCTTCAAAATTGAATAATTCTCAATTATCTATCGGTTGTAGGTCCAGGGTCCGACTACATAATTATTTGTTGTTGACATGAAAAATATTGATTAGTGGAGCTTTAAGAAATTACATTGACATTTGTTCTGTCAGTTGCTTCCTCCATTTTTTTGGAAATTGCCTTCAAAAACAAAAAAAACATTGGGCGGAGAAGCTCTGCTGAAGACGCCTATAAGAAGGACGTCTGAAGAACATTAAACCCACAGGAAAATAAATTACTCACACAGCACCACAAAGGCTCAAAAAGGCAATCTTGCCTCACCCTGCCTCCCACTTCCCCTCCACTGTGTTTGTTGTTAGTTTGAATGACAGGATCCTCCTGAGCCTCCTCACCCCTGAGACTACCAGACCTCCCTCACCTGTCCGACAGTGTTCAGACCCCAGACACTTTCATCACCTTGGCTGCCCTTTTCCTCCAGAAAGGATGAAGCACAAAAAGCCCATCTGAAACCACAAAAGTATCTTTCAACAATGGGATCCTCAATACTACTGCCTGTTTTTCAGTTCGATACCTCAAATATAAGAAATCTCAAATTCTAAACCGACATGTACTATGGTCTTTAGGTGTACTTTAAATAGAATTTTAATTTAGTTTAATTTTAATTTTTATTGTTTTATTTTATCTTTCTTTCCACTGGAAATTGGCCCAAAAAATTGTAAACAATAACAATTTACACAATCTCGAGTTATTCCTGAGCTGTGTCTTGGATTTGTTTTTAGAGAAGCACCCAAGTGGATGTTTTTTTGTTTACTCTTCTGCACCCTGTAGTTCCTCCTTCTCTGGCCTGTCCATCAACTGTTTGAACCTCATGGCATCACTGCCCTGATGGACCTCATTGCGAGGAACCCGAGGCGGTCTGCCTCGCACCATGCCCTGCTGCTAATTACGCCGCAGTGAACACACAGTGTGTTCACTCTCACTGGGAAAAGACAAGTTAATTTGCTGCCGTTCATCACATCCCATTGATCTCTATACCTTCTGCCATCACCCTCCGGTGTGATGAGACAATCTGCTGAGGGTGGTCTTCATGTGACGACAGAAGCAGAATGCCTCACAACCAATCCTGGTCCCATTTTTCAGGCCAGTTACTGAAGGCATCGGTGCCAGTTTTCCCCCACATCGTAGTTTCTGGTTTACCACCACCACCACCACCTCCTCCTCCTCCCTTTCCACAGACAAGCTCCAGAGTGTTGACCTCCCTATTGAGCAGATAATTGGCTGTCAGCTGCCCTCCATAAAGAAACGCAGCATGACACAGGAAAAAGGACAGGATGATATAAAGCCAACCCAGCAGTCTTGGGGCAGCCATTCATTTCAGAAAAACTTTTCTGTCACAGATGACACCAGTGCGTTTTGATGAAGACCACTTGTCACCTCTACAGCTTCTTCCCAGAGCTGTCACCGCACTCCCCAGACCCTTCCACAGCCCACAATCTCCATATCAGGAGCCGCAGCCTGCGACCCCGGCACTGTGCCTGTTTATTTATTACTCCGCAGTTTGAATGGCCATTACTCCTGCTCTCAGCACATTTATAATACTGTGAGCTGCATGAGCTCGGGGCAATTCACGTGGGGAAATTCGGCACCGTCAATGCTGTCTGCTAAAAGTGCTTGTGTTATGTAAAGGATCCGACAGAGAAATGTAACGTTTCACTTGATCAGGTCTGTTTGTTATTGTGTCATGTGACTTGTTGCCGGAAGAAAAACGGTGTCAAAGTTAGTTGTATTGATGGACAGAAAGCAGCCTTGGTGTCGTGGTTGTGGCTGAATATTTAGCTGATTTCGGCAACATGGATGCCACACGAGGTTTCAGAACCACACTTCTTCTTGAGCGAGACACAACAACGATCGGAGCAAGCGAATGTTTGCAAAAAAAACAGTTTTATTTCTCTGTCGGGTTTTATTTATAATGTTGACACAGTAATAACAATCTGAGCCTGGTAGTGGCAAAAACAAGCACTTCGCTAACTGGCTTCTAGCTGCAAGCATATCACAGATATGAGAGTGGTACCAATCTCCCATCTAAGAGTGTTTCCCAAAAATGACGAACTTTTGCTTTCAGGGGTCAGTTCTCTCCTAAATCCAAAAACATATCTTCTCACTCATCTCCAGCAATTTCTAACTGTACAAAAATACGTTTCTTATTAGTCCATGTTTTGAAATATGTTTAAGAGGTAACCCACCCTGACAATAACATATGATAGAGGTGAATAGACCTGCTCTTAAGTTTTAATTTTTATTATCTTATTTAAATTTTTTTAATTTAATTTAATTTTATTTTATTTTATTCTGTGTATGTAATTTATTGACCTTATTCACATTGTGGTTTTTTATGTTTTTAAATTTCTGCTGTTAAGCACTTTGTGATGTCATGTCTGTGAAAAGCGCTCTATAAATAAATTTCATTCATTCATTCAATAGAATAACACTAGAAAAATGTAACAGCCACGTCTCTTTCCAGAAATGGTTCTCATTACTTTGGATAATACGCCACTGAGTCACGCGGCGTTACATCCGTGGCTTAAGTTACGTTGCAAGCAAATTTATTTTAAGCCAAACCGTGATGTTTATTTTCAAGCCCTAACTAATTGGTTTCGTTACCTAAACCCAACTGCTGCAAGATACAATGCAAAACGACGATGTCATAGTGATGCTAGAGGCTCTTGCCCAAGCGGCAAAATATCACGAGTAGGAATGAGATCACCTTGTTGTTCTTGTTCTATTTTGGTTTACTTTAGATGAAGTTAGTACCAGCCCTTTTTTTCTGCATGTCTCTGCACACATGCAGAGAGATGCAAGTGCAGACAAATGTCTGCACTTGCAGTAGTAAACATTAAGAATATCTTTTATTCTGTTCTCGTGTCACCTGGAGCTTCGTAGTTGACACTGGTATGGAAGCGCTTGACTTTGCGGATAATAATAAATCCTATTCAGGTGTGTCTATTCAGATTTTGCTACTGTCGTGATGCAGAAAATCCCCTTTTACACCTGCAAAATCACCATATCCGTAGATATTTCCCTCTACAGTATTACATTGCATTCTTTCCACCACTGTGGAGCCAGAACAGAGATGTGACAGTGATGTTTAACATGTAGACATTCTTGCAACAACAACAAAAAAAGGGAAGAAAATTGCATCACAAAGTGTTTCCTTGCATTTTCTTTTCTTTGACAATGGTGGTTTGGTTTACTAGAACTGAGGAAGGAATAAAGCTGTGTCCCAGTTCAGGGGCTCTCGCCATATTCCATATTCTTAGACCGACTGCATCGTAAATTGGCCAACAAAGCCTTTTGCTTTTGAAAGGATTCTCCCAGTGCGGCTCAGAAAGTGCAGCAGTTCTTGTCCAAATTTGGAGGACACAAGCAGCGTGTCCTTTTCAGCCCTCGACGTGCCGTCATCTATTGTCTGCTGTTCATTGTTTACTCGCAATTATTTGGTTAAATCCGTCACATTTTGACACCTCTTTGTTTCCAGTGCGGCGGCGGCAGCACAGTTTCCTATCACATTCTAATCATGGAGGCGTCTCTCTCTACCAACACTTTCTGTTGTCGTTGATATGCTAACATGCATTTTTGTTTTCTGCGAAAGCAGTGGGTGCTTACATTAGGGGTCTGTTAGACCCACGCAATGGCCATTAGTAAGAAAAAAAAATAGGATCAGCAGTGAAAAGAAAGCCTTTAAAATGGTGATGAGGCTCATTGCTTTTATTTTCCACACAGAAACAAATATGTCATATTTTTAGTGTCCGTCAGGCAACACAATTTGTTTCAAATGGACTGCATGCCAATACATTATTCCCCTCCATTAAATGTGCTGTAATGGAAGGGGGGTTACAATAGCTACCACTAAATGCTTCATAAAGTAAACGCTCGCTGTGAAGTGGAGTTAATACCTTTGATGATTATTTCATGAGTCAAATCAGGATAACGGTGTTTCTGCTCGTCCAGTGATTTCAGGCCTCTCGAAGCCCCGAGGACGCTGCCATCAGTGGAAAGAGGCGAAGCTGGAGAGCTCTCGCGTTCACTTTACTCCTCGTTCGAGGCAAATGACTCCTCTCCAGCTGACGAGTCTGAGCGTCTCCGTCTCCTGCAGCACGGTTCAGACGAGCCGTCGGCTTCTGTGCCCGGCGCAGCCACAGAGTGATGTATTCATTTAATTTCAGAGTGATGACATGCTGTACAGAGACGGACGAGCTGGCCAGCCATTCCCACTCTGACTCTACCCCCCCCCCCCCCCCCCTCTCTCTCTCTCTTTTTTTCTCTCTTTCTCACACATACAAGTGTGACTCATGCAAATGCAATTTAACATCCCTGTGTTGCCTGTTAATCTACTGTGTGATAATTGTTTTAGTAATAACACAGCCTTCTGTGTGGGGGGCTGATGGGCCGTCATTAGCTCTGTGGAAAGGTTTGAACTCAGTTATCTGAGCCCCTCTCCCCTAATTTCTTTTGTCATTTCTTGGTTACAGCAATTCATTTTATAAATATTCATTCCCGTTATGTAGGAGACACGGCTATTGCTTTTATTAACTGAACATATAAACAAACATACAGAGATTCGGGGCTTATGAAAACAATTAAATGTGAAAATCTTGTTTTCAAATATGACGAATTACATTACACATGCCATGTAACATATTTATCTTGTAAAATGTGTGTGTGTATATATATATATATATATATATATATATATATATATATATATATAAAACAAAAAAAATATATATCTAAGCTTAAATTCTAAACTTCTTCAACTATGACCTACTGTGCTTGCCGTAGTTTAAGTGGGCACAGTTTCTCTGTGCAGTGAGGGATTAAAAGCAACACTTGGTTTTAATTAAGGGGTTTAGATAATCTGTTGCTTGGCTTGTTTACAACAACTGTCTAAATGTTCGACTGCGTGTTTCCCCCACTGGACTCGCATTCACAGATCTCAGCGATTACTGAGGCGAACACGATGTTATCGGATAGAAACGTCCTCCTCTTACGTCTCATATTCAGAGGCTGCACTGTAGTGCTTACGACATCGCTTCATGTCGCAAAGGCCATCAATTCTAACGTGTACCTGGTCGGTGAGAGCTTCATATCTCGATATTTCATCCTAAATGGCGTTTAGTGTTTCGTTTGTGTTGAGTTCTTATGAGTTCTTCTCAGTTTCATTCATTTTCCAAACAGAAAGTTGGAAGAATCTGCCTCCTCTCAGCCTCCATTGATATTCTCTGGAGTGGGTCCACTCTCCCTTCCCATAAATATGCATGAGAGCTGTTGAGCTTTGGTATTGGATGGGCTTGATCCCTGTGTGTATGTGAGCCCGTGCGTTTTTGTGTCTGAATATATTGGAATAGGCTAGGATTGGGTTATGTATCGCGGGAGCTGTGTCACATGCACTGTACTTAGCGTGTGAATGTGTGTGAGGGGCCAGGGGCTTCCAGTGTTGGGGTCATTCTCAGCCGCAGGGAAGCTGAAATGTCACGACTGGCTGCCCGCGGCTCTCGGGCTGCCGCTGCCTCTGGCGGGCTGGCTCTGAATTCAGGTGGCTGATGAGGGCGGAGAGCAGAGCGCACGTGGTGCTGAGACGAGCTGCAGGTCCAACGCCTGCATCATGCCACCAGCTGAAACCTGTCCTTGAAGTGGAAAATACCAGTCCTGTCCTTTTTCAAGAAGTAGAAGACTTCAAGGGTTTTGACTATGCAAATCCACATCATTTTAGACCATTATCATTACTGTAGCTGACGCCCAAAAAGCCATGAGACAAAACTTTTTATAGTTGAAGAATTATTTTATTATTTACCCATAACACAGCCGTCATCTAAGCCTTTGATTCCTCATGAAATATTTACCTTGTAAAATCATACAAAATCCAAAGAGCAGGTTCAGAAAACCTTTGACGAAAGTTTCATTTATCATACTTCATTAATATTTGACAAAAAATAAAAGGAACCCTTGTTCTCCCACTTCCTCCCCCGTGATATGTTGGTACGGCCGATAATGACCGAGAACTTGACATGGAGAGGGTAGAACAGAGTACCAGCCGCTTGTTAGAAGTGCTGCTACTGTGTGCCAGTGAGCACCGGCTCACTTCAAGCACTCAGTGAAGCTGAGACTGAAATATCTTTCTTTTTTTCTTTTTGGTTCGACAAACTGTCATTCATCTTTTCACACAAAGCTGACACTGAGCAATCATCTAAGTAGCTGTTTGATGAAACACTCAATTCACTGTCATGTGAACACACATTGCTATTGTTTGATAGCTGGACAGTGGACTAACCGTGTGTGTTTTCTGGGGTCAGGATGAGGGAACTAACCGTGTGTGTTTTCAGGGGTCAGGATGAGGGAACTAACTGTGTGTTTTCAGGGGTCAGGATGAGGGAAGTAACCGTGTGTGTTTTCAGGAGTCAGGATGAGGGAACTAACCGTGTGTTTTCAGGGGTTAAGATGAGGGAACTAACCGTGTGTGTTTTCAGGGGTCAGGATGAGGGAACTAACCGTGTGTGTTTTCAGGGGTCAGGATGAGGGAACTAACCGTGTGTTTTCAGGGGTCAGGATGAGGGTTTTGTCCAATCCGGTCACAATTTGCCCTCAATCATAACTTTTGCAGACATTTTTGGAATCCGAATGACCTGCTGATCTCTTCTCTTGGGCAACTGTGTGTCCAAATATGGTTCAACTGGTTCACTTTCATTTTGACGGTGGGCTATCGGGTTTTTAGACATTTGCTCATGTTGTAAATACATTTTTCACTAAGAGCCTAATAACATCTAGCCCATATAATATCATTCGTGAAGTCTTCAGCAGAGTTTTAATGTTGCATGTAGGTTAATATTTAGTCAAGTTGGTAATGAATGAAAATACTAGATTATGCCAGTTTCAAGTCACTAGATGACATCATCAGATTGCTTGTTTTTATTTTCTGACAAGCAGAGCAGAACTGAAATTCAGCTTATGTTGAAAACATTTTTCTTTTTGTTTTACATTTTCTTTTTTAATTAATGAAAAGGCTAATTCTATGGTATTGTTTCAGTATCCGTATCGTATATTTAGGTAGAAATGGTATCAGGACAACACTACTTTGCACCAAATCTCTGATGTCTCTCCATATACAAGGCACCAGACAGGCCTGTTTTTACATGTACAGTCGAAACATGTTATACATCTTCCTTCTAATATAACTCACTAACCTGCTTTGTACAAGATGTACATCATGGATTACATCATGGATGTAATGCTGACTGTTTTCCACCAGTTTAGATGTTCCTCCCCCCTGACCAGAGACCTTGTCCGGTAAAGCTCTCCCCCCTCTCTGACCTCCTCTGTTCCTCTGCAGTTACTTTGAGCTGGAGAGCAGCGGGGTGAGAGAGGAGATCCGCTACCACTACCGCTTCAAAGGCAAACCGCGCTCCGAGTCCTTCCCCTACCGCCTCGCTGACGGCCAGTGGCACAAGATCGCCCTCACCATCAGCGCCACCCACCTACTGCTGCACGTCGACTGTAACAGGTAACACACACACACACACACCTTTATGTCACAAGTGGCTGTGGCGAATGGCGATTTATTTCCACCGTGCTCCCTTTGAAGTGACACATCTAATGAGCTGTCTGTGTTCATCACGGTAAATATTTGTTCTCTACTGTCTCAGCACGGATGACAGGCCGTTAACAGGGCCAACAAGGAAACGTCCAAGGACAAATTAACACATACGCTCACACAGCAGTTTACAAGAAAGGCTGTGTCTTTATATAGCCGGGAGGATGTGTGTTCGGCTCACACTGTTCCATAATCAAGTGGAAGGTAACAATGACATAATCGCCTCATCGATTGGGTAGTGAAGGGCCTTTTTAGAAAGGGGCACTCAGTCAGAGCTGATCTATAAACATGCACTTCAGCTGTGACAATCCTTCTCAATCCTCACACTCCCTCCTGAGCGCCAGGAAGGCATCACTTGTTCTTTCTGTCGTCTTCGACACAGTCGCTAGACAGACGCGCTCGTGAACCAGCGGTGTAAATTGAGGCAGAGCTCCGTTACACCTCGCTGATGAAAAGCTGTATGATTCGGGGGGGGGGGCTGCGTTGTAGTATTGATTCTTCCCAGGCGCCCATTACTCTCATCGGGCTGGCGGTTTGTCGATTAATTATCGTTGCAGTGAAGATAAAAGAGAGCATCGGAGTGTTATTGGGGAGAAGGATCAAAACGTAATTGGATTGAAATTGGAATCAAAAGTTTTTGCTCGCTTACAGTGCTGTGGGTGAGACCCGAGTTAATTAAGACATGGTTGGATCACATGGTTTGGTTTGTGCTGCATTCACATGAAATCCGGCAGATAGTAGACGGCAAACGGGATTTCATATTAGTGGATGAGAGCAGGATTTAAAAATAAGGCGAGGCCCGCCGAGAATAACGACAACGTTGCGTAACTCCCTCACACGGGAGGAAGCTGTTTAAGTTTGCAATAAAATATTATCAGAAAGCTGCATTTTAAAGCTACATGCGTTGCTAGAATAACTGCATAAAATAGGACACAGAATACTTTTATTTAATATAATTTATGCCATTACCTTAGCAACATATCGTCCTGTCGGCCGTCTACCATCTGATTCCGTGTGAATGCAGCATTAGCGCTGTTTATCATCTGCTGTTTGAAGGGGAGCTGATTCTAAATCCTTCCTGAGAGGAATGCTTCACCCGCAGAGGGACCATTTCTATATCAATTACTCTCCTCGAAAAAAAACGGTGTTATCCTCGCACTGTGTATACCTCCACGGCGAATGGAGAATTGATATTGATATTGAGATGCATTTGTTTGGGAAGTACCCAGCATATGACTGGATGGATTAGACTTGGATAAATACTGCATAAGTTGAGTGAGAGTTTGTCAGCAGATGTTTCGGGATAGCTCTGGTGTTGTTCATGGCCCCCATTTATTTCGATTCATCAAGACTTATCTTTATTTTTGTGCTTCCCATTTGCAGTGGAGGCATGCAAGAAAAACAACGTTTTCTTCAAGAAATCAAGAGAGTAATTGATGCACAAATGGTTATTCTGTGGGAGAATCTACTGTCTGACCAATAGATATTGTATCTTCCATAATAAATCTCTGTCATGTTACCGCTGGACATAATGCTACTATTTAATCTTGTTTTATTTTTAGTTTTTTTTTACTAATTTGATACTTTTGTCAGTGCTGCCCGTAACAAAGACGTTAGACATTATCAGCTGATTGATTACCAGACCTTATCCACGATAGTACTTACTGTGCGTCAGGGCCCAGTAATGAATACATGCAATACAGCTCGCATTGGGCAACATCACCCACATGGCTCCATCTTTGAACTTCTGCCCTCTGATAAAACACAGCTGACCGCAATCAGCATGCTAACATACCAGCGGCTCTGTTAATGAATAGAAACGTCTCCCTCAAGTATTTTGTGATAGAAATGCTATTAAAACACTTCCCCTACCTGCTGACAAGCGTATTTAAAGCTCTCCTGGCTAATTAAGCCGATTTTAACATTCAGAATGTATTCAAGAAAAGATCAAATTAAATGAAAATTAACATACAAGCAGCTGCTAAACCAATTAAAACATGACTCACCAGTCTGCCTTGATGTGGGGGGAACGGATGACAGTAAACATTCAAACTTCAAAAGTTTATACGAGAGAATAACTATACAAAGCACAACTACGGCCTGTGGGTATACTGTATATGTATATATACTGCATATATAACATGCTATGATATGTTGTGTCTGGTAGAGCTTTGGATCAGTGGACAAAAGAGTCTTAGTGTGGAAGGTTTGGACAGAATCTCTCAAACAGCAGAAGAAGAAGATCTTTCTGCAGAGCTGCTCTGTGAAGCTTTTCTCGGGAGCTCAAAGTGCGAGAGGTGAATGTGAGTGTCACCGTGGTTACCAAGCGCCTCCCACCATAGATGCAGAAAGGTCGGCCAGCTCATCTGCAGCCGCTCTCAGCTCTAATCTCATGTTGTCCTCAATGCGTTTCACCATGACCTGCAGCAGCACCAGCTGACACCACCTGCTGGCACATCAGTTTCCACATGGCCTTCAAGGTAGCAATCACAGCTCATGATACCTGTCATCCGAGAAACAACACAGGCGTTATCTCTGAATCCATGGTGAAACTCTGCAGCCGTCGTATCAAACTGTGTTGTGTTTGTTTGGGCAAAACTAATTTAAATTATAGCCGCAGCAGTGAGTCAGGGACTGGTGTCTTGAGGAAGAAGAAGAAATAAAGGAGGATCCATCAACGGACCTGTCCGGACCATAATTATTATTAAATCTTGAAGTTACGTGTCTCTAATCAACGCAGCACAATAACAAGTCATGCTCCGACAGCTCTATTTCCATTCAATAGCTTACATAGGGATATGATTCAAAATACTGCCAAAAATTGCATTTTTGAGCCATGTTGTGAAATTGACCAGACTACATTTCATTTTAATGCATGATATTAATATTAGCATCCACAAAACAATAGCGGCCTGCAGCTGAACGTCCTGAATTACAGAAAAAAAACATTTTTAGAATATGTGCATGTTTTTCATCATTAGTTCTGAAGCGATACAGCTTGTAATTCGGTGCCTTTGTATAGCTGATAAACAGCGCAGTGAGCAGAATATGTCCAGAATTACCAATCAGACTTTCCCAGAGGATACTGATGAGTATAGTTTATATGAGGACTGGATTTAGATTTGTTAGTTTCCAGATTCTTTTTTTTTTACTATTATTTGCATAGTGATTGTGTGAGTTTTAGTGTGGGTGTGTTTCTTCACAAAGACCTTCTTCTTCAAGCTTCCTGAAAAAAAATAGTGCTGATGAATTCATCTCCTACAAATTTAGCCTTTTCCCCCTTAGATGTTCTCCAACTACTTTGTCAGCAACCAGGTAAATGTGGCTTTGATGACAACTTTGTACAAGGACGAAGTTTCAAAAAAGAAACAATAGAAAATCTTTATCTGACCTGATCATCTCACTCCTCTTAAGTGTTGGGAATGATCTCTCAAAGCAAATTGGCAGCTCCATTACAGTTTCCATTTACAGCGATTTCACACTAAACAGCACATTATTGATTTCAAGGCTCATTAAATATCCGTAAATATGAAAGGGTGCAGTGTATCCTCACATCTTCATGGAGACTTTTAACCAGGTTTCTTTGGCCTTGACAGCTCTTGCTTTATTGATGCCAATTTCACACTCGAACTGTGACATACACAGATTGATGTGATAGGAGTAGACAAAAGTGACTACAAGATGAAAGCAAAAGCAACGTGCTTCACCTAAGCCTTTAAAGCCAAAGAACAAAGACGCAGCATCGAATATTGAAATGCAAATTAGAATAATAGATGGTTCTTAAAAAGAAATGTAAAAGTTTAGAAGAGAGACATGAATACAGGATAGAGATGGTTCAGGATATGTATTTAAGATGATGAGTAAGGTTCAGTCAAACGCAGCGCAATTAATTACATCATTGCTGTTGCATGATTAAAGCGTATACCAGGTCAACGTAGGCCAGTGCACCATTCATAATAACTACTGACATTAGTTGTTTGTGATGAACACATACTGTACTCTATCTTGTTTAGTCGCCGCCTAGTGCATTTAAGTTTACCCTGGTAAGCAGTGATGCAGTGTATATGTCTTGGGCTTTTATTGTGAAAGGTAAGAACAGAAGTATTACAGCCGTATGCACTTGGAAGGTTTCCATGTATATTTCTTATCAGTTCTACATGGACAGGTGACAAAAATAGAAAAAATAAATAGGACAAATGAAACAACAGTAAATATATGAACACTTTTACTTTACAGTATTTTAAAAGCAATGCAACACATTCATTGAAATAATCAACGTTGTTTTTTTCAAATTGGATAAATCGTTAAACGGAGCATTTCCGATTTGTCCCGGTTAGCTAAAGACGAGAATTGGCAACATGACGTGAGCATTTGGTCTTAATCTCGAGGTGGATCAGAAATTTTGAGAGTTCATGGAAATTCCCCTGTGTCGGTTTTCTCGTCTGTCCTTGTCTGAGATGGATCGGAGGAAAACATCAGAGGCAAAGACGTGTGGACAACATGCTGAGGGAGCGCAGAGAGGAAGTGTTGCCTTAAAGTCGGTCAATGAACACGGTTACTTTGTCGAAAGGAAAGGCAGTCGGCAATACAGCGAAGGGAAAACCTTCTATCGGCGCAAAAATAAGATTTATTATCAATAGCATCAATGTTACTACCAATGGGAATGCGACTAACATACAGCAATGACATGGTAATAGTAATAATGCCATATACATTACATCCAAATACCAATCATTCAAAAAACTTAATGATCTCGATTAAAGGTAAATGGCTGTTATGTGGTTTGTTTGCTCAGTCGTCATTGAGTTGTGGATGTTTAGGAACATCGCGACCATGTTGATTTTAAAGTTCATTCTTGAACTTGAGGTCAAAATGAACTATGAAGCATAAATCACAGGATTTGATGAAAGCAGATGTTATGTTATGACGCGAATTAGCAATGAGAAACAACACCTTGTGCTCTGGGAACTGGTGATGGGAATTTGCCTTTATTTTCTGAAATTATCAGAATAATAATGAATAGATACAAATATAAACTGAAGCCTGTTGTACACCGTTAACATAGACTTGGCTCTGATGCTATTGATACAACTACCATCAATTCATCTTGCTTTTTTATCCCAACATGCTTTTGTATACTTTTCTATTTAGTATTTTTATTCTATTCTTAGTTAAGTTGTTTTATATACGTCTTATTATTTCATTCTTTTACGTTTTTTTACATACTATTGCTGTCTGTGTCTCGCCTCTGAGGATCCATAAAGGTTTTTCTTATGTTAGATAATAGTTGCAGTCTTACTGAGGACATCAAGGGTGGGAGATGTATGGGGCCGGAGTTAAACGTCTTATTGTCGTAGATTTGACCGTCCTTCCGCTCAGTTATGACAATCTCACTTCCTCCTTGCAGAGATTTTGGAGATAGGGTCAAAACATCTTACTGTCCATTAAGTCACACAGCACAAGCCTCCAGTCCGTCCTTCTAACAACTAAGTAAACCCTCCGGTGCCTCCGTTCCATCATGTACATGGTTTTGCACTTTGTGTGTGTGTGTGTGCTGGCTGGGCTTCTGTCTCAAAGGTTTAAGTGGAGCTCTTTGGAAATCTGTAGCTAGCTCTAAAGTAAGCCCCCATGAGGCTGTGTTTATCAGACTTCACTTCTATGAAATGTCTGCAGTGGGTGTTGTTATGGAAATGTGAACAAAAAAACCAAAGTGAAGCTTAAAATCGAGAATATATCGAGAAATGTTTACCTAAAGGTCCAGTTTGTAGGATTTAGGGAGATCTATTGTCATACATTGAATATGATATTCTATAACTATGTTGTCATTTGTGTAAGAATCATTTTTTTCTTTGTCAGCAAACACTGGCTTAAAGGCCACTCTAGGTTCTCGGACACTGCTGGATCTGACAAAGTGCAAACAGTGGTACCTCCACCCGCCGTCTGAACTCCGTTGCCCCTAAAGTAGAAGAAAGAAGAAACCATTTTTATTGTCATATACATTTTTTACACATACACGAAATTTGACAACTGCATTTGACCCATCCCTGTATATAGGGAGCAGTGGGCTGCCATTGATCGGCGCCCGGATAGGTTCAGTGTATTGCTCAGGTACACTTCGACACGTCCCAGTCGAGGATCGATCCGTTGACCTTCCGGTTCCCAGACGACCCTCTTAAGCCAGTGAGCCACGGTCGCCCCAGGCGAGGCGAAGGTCCTAGTAGACGCCACTGTTTTTCCACAGTTTTGCACTCGGCGGCTCATGCTACCGCAGTCTTCGAGAGGGGAGGCGTGAGCGGTGGGGGATTCATCTGCAACCTCAGATGCCACTGAATCCACAACACTGAACCTCTAAGTAACAAAAAAAGACTAGCTTGAGACTTCTTCGAAGACTTAACAGTTCTACGTTTGGATAAGACCTGGTCTCACTTATGTACGATAGTTATTGGAGACCTTGAAGACTTGCAGTTGACTTGCATTTTGTTTATGAAGAGGACTTGTGACCGTACTGGACACTTGACTTGACTCATCTCAACGACTTGAGACTCGACTCTTGACCAATGTTGACTTAACTTCGTATGCCATACAAATAATGCGCTGTAATTCGTAGATATCCCGCAACATCTTTTCGTTAGTTATCCACGTAATCTTGAAGGAGGATGTATATAAAGACCACTAGATCAGACACCGGGCGGGACATGGATGGGTCCAACAAACACCGATCTGTCAGCCAGGAGACACTAGTTTGTTCCGCATGTGAAATAACTCAATGTTGATGTTTTTGTCACGTAACTTGCGCACTTGAGTAACGGCACTTCCTTGGTTGTTTTAACCTAGATGTAAGTTTATTGTGAAAAGACAGTATGCATGTAACGAGGGGAAATTGAGACATGTTGCAGGCTTTCGTAGGAAAACGCATGAAAAATGAGGAGTAACTTTTTGTCGGATATCATACTTACCGTTGTATGAGGGTACGCTGAGTGCGGTAATGCATCCTCCGCTGTGTTCTGCTCGGATCACCAGCTTGTAGTTATTCAGTAGTGACCTGAAAGTGAGTGTTACACTAATGAGTCCAGATTGCTCACAGAGGAGCCAGTGTTAGGGCTGCCTGACCCCAGTGTTCCAGCTCTGGCACATCTAATAGTAGCTTCCTAATTTGACAGAGACTCGCCTGGTCTCCTGGACTCATCTTATCTAATAATCATCTAATAATACTCCGTCAGTAATTATGTGTCTTCTTCTCATTGATTAATGCGGTTCGCCTCATCAGCTCAGCTCACATTATTCACAGGCATGATGTCTCTATTCTCCCTAATTAATGATCCAGATCACGGTTGCAATAAATAAATGTCCACAAATCTATTTCATCATACGGCTAGCAAAGCCGGGCTCCCTCTGTTGCTCCTTAACATTATTAAATCAGGAGTCTTTTGACTTGGATGGTAGAGAAACACCTTGAAAAGGTTGCCAGTCAGAGGAGATGTTTTATGTATGAACACTCCACACATAATGGGCCTCAAATTCAATTGATCCATCTTGCCGTGAGGTGACAGTGGTATTAATTAAGTCAGGTTAGGAAGGTACATTAAGCTTAAAAGCTCAAGAAAGTCAGCCAACTATATAATCTAATTAGTAAATTATGTATTTAATTATTGCTTTTAGTGGCTCCAAAAATATCTCCTGGCCAGTGAGCCACAAAAGACTTGAGCGTTGGGTGAGCTCCTCATGTGGAGCGCTATATTTGTCTTTCGGAATATTGAAATTTTCCACAGCTTGGTCTAAATTTGGATCCATCATTACAACATTAATTTGCGCTCGTGTTAAAAATATCCCCAGAGAAGCTGATTTGCAAAAAGTATCTCAGTTGCCAGTAAGAATCAGGAATATTTTGAAGGTTTCTTTGGGCAAAAATGTAGCATCTCTTGAGGCCTTCACACACCAGTGTTTTTGTGATGAGTGCTTTTACAAATAACGTGAGTATTACAACGCAAAAAGCGTCAACTTATTGCTCTGTGGGGAAAAAAAAAAAACCTTACGACTCACATCACCACATGAAAAATGAATTTCCTTTTTTACTGCCGCAGCATTTTTAGGAGCATTTCAATGAACGACCGAGACATTTAGAAATAATGAAATGTGTGGAATACAAAATGTTATTGCATTCAGATGTGTGGAGTGAGAAGGATGGCGGCAGTGTGTTGACTCATAGAGTTGATGACTTTTTCAGTCCTGGACCTCCACCTGTCATTTTCAAATGCATTTCATTGGAACTAATTACTGGAGGTCATTTCTCTCCCACACACACACACACTCACACACACCTGATTTTACCTGCAGTGGCGCCGCCGTGGAGCCTAGACAAGGTCGGACGCTGGCGTAACTGTAGTATGTAATTGCGATCTCCACTTTTTCCTAATTGAATTAGTGGCAAACACCCAGAACACACTCCCTCGTCACACACTCCGAGTCAGCTCTTTGTTTTGGACCTGAATAGCTCATCGCAGTAATGACATTGGCTCTGCCTGTCACTTCCAACCACGTGGTTGTCCCCTGTACACATGCGGAAGGTCATTTCATGTGCAGACTGGCTGGTGTTTCCCTTTGGGGGGGGGGGAGCTGCTCAGCGCTTCCAGCTCCTCCGTCGCTCCTGCGCTGCTTTTTATTCGGCATCCAGTTTAGCCAGGGCTCTGCTGCATGTGTGATCTTCAGATGCGGTTATTAAAGTCAACCTTCAAGCAGGGTTGAGTTGAAAGTAGCTGGTTTCTTATCGTTGGCTCCTTCCTCTGGGGCGCAGTGAAGAAATGGGCTGGAGACAAAAGCAACCCCTTGTCAAGATCTACTCGACCCCCCCCTGTTCACCTTTTCTGTTCTCTGCCTGCCAGCTCTCTCTCTCTCCCTCAGCGGACCGTACACAGGAATGCGTTCTTCACCAGCACTACAAATCTAAAGCCCCGTTAGCACCCACAGGACAAAAATAGCTTTTCCCAGAGCCTGAGCTCAGCGGTGAGCCTTAAACATGTATTTTATCCTGGGGGGTGGTACGAGAGGAGAGGTCACAGGGTCAATACAATAAAACCTCCTCAAGCGTTTTAAACGTGCTCAGCAAGCGATGTAATCTGCTAATTAGATACGGTAACGAGAGGATAACGCTGACGTTCCTGCTCTGCCAGCGGCCACTGGCCTGACAGAGGCAAGTTCATTAAACATGCAGAAATGGAAAAGGGTTCATCCTCTGGGGAGAACGTAAATCTGTGAAATGTTACTCGATTTTTTTTCCTTTTTAACAGCATTCGAGTCGTTCTTGGCGGATTGAATTCCTGAGTTGTCATGGAGACGGCTCTGGGTGAAAATGGTATCCAGTCGTTTAGCTCATCCATAGGTCATGCTTTGACACGGATTAGTGCTCAGCCACATTCCCTGTGACAGAAGTATCCAGCAGCGATGATGCACTCATACACACAAAACACACCATACGTAATTACGGGATTAACAGAAGGAATACAGGGGGCACTATTAATTATCTGGGTTGTGTCACTGAGGCGTGTTGTCTGTCTTTAACCTACAGCAAGACAAAAGCAGAATTCAATGTAATGGCAGATAAGAGTCTGGGACAAAGAGGAAGGCGAGGCTGGAGATTGGAACAAAGATCTGAGAAGCCAGTGGTCATGAAGTGAGGAAGAGCTCAGTTCAGTGCTGTCGATTTGGCAGACGCACATTGCCACGATGAAAGTCGTGTGGGGCAAGAAATGCAAGCAGTCAGACGATCAGTCATGGTAGGAACAGACCAACAGACCACCCAGATTTACAGCTAACACTGACGGTACGCTAAATGTTGCTCATAATCCCGAATTGCAGATAAACTGTGTGGTTGAAACTATGGAAAGTGTGTTAGATCACTTTAAATTCAAATAAGGAAGTCGTCTGTATGTTAACTGACTGTTTTGATAATAATTTCATAATTGTAATACGTCAGAGACATAGAAGGTGTTTTGCTCCAGTCTGGCGTATGTAAGGCTGCAGCTTCTTTGATTATGCGAAACGTCATTTTGTTTTTGTGCTATTGAATTCTCTCTGCTGGAGGTTTTGATTTCGGTGTCACAACAACACGCTTTGTACACTCGTCAGTGACAAGCTTCACTTACACTTGTGCCTCATTTACAATATTTTTGTTGCAGTTTGTTGTCAAGTCAGCGGCTCAGAGAGGATGTGTGTTAGTCATGCCTCACTTTAATAAACAGGTGATTTAATTGACAACATTTTTTTAATTTTCTAAGTATTCCAGTTCAAGGCTTTGAAGACACGGATGTATTGATACAGCTCCATTAGCTGAGGTGTTATAGAAAGTCTGCATACAGAAGCAGCTTTCCAATACAGAGTAAGGTATAAATATCCCAAGACCAAATCATTCGGGCTAAACTGTAACAAGAGGTCAAATTTGATCCCAATCACAACTGATATTTCTTTTAGCAATTTCTTTTAGTTTTCTCTTAGCTGTGTGTTTGGAGTTATCACATGAGAGCGTCTTGAACCGATCACATTGCTTGTTTGAAACTGCCTGTTGCACAATGACTGGTGGAGGCCAGTGGACACTTGGTTCAGCCACAACTAGAGGAGCAGATGCTCGAACAGCACGAGGACATGGTAATGCAGAGGCGTTTGCGTGGCCTGCATTAACCAGATGCCTGACTCCCAATGTCTGATCTATATTATTCATCTCATTTGGCCCATAAATCATCCAGGGATATCAATGTTGCAAATGTAGTTGTTGCCTTAGCGAGATGCCTTTGTGGCTGAAAGAGGAGCCATAATTGGTTTCATTAGGAATAAACTGCCACCAGCCAGTATTTCTATTTACGTATTTATTTCCTTTTTTAGCCTCAACTCATTGCCACTCCGAACACATTTTTACGAATCACATTGCGGTGTTTCGGTTATGGCGTGAACACGTGCATTAAGAAGCTCTTTTAAATAGTCCAGCTCTCCCTGTTGCCTCTTTCATCCTTTCTCTTTCTGTCTCATGGCGGTGGTGTTGAATGATGTCCTAATTAAGTCTTCAAAAGTGCTGCCTATCAGTGTTGATGGCCGTTGTTACACAGAATCTGATAGAATGGGCACGAACGGAGAACAGAGTTTTTCTGAATATCTGTTCCCGATGATGTGACCTTTTACCCTGTTCATCACATCAGCAGCTCAGGTCATGGATGGAGTACTGAAAACGGGCCCCCCAGGGCCTAAAACGTCAGCCCAATTCAATTTCATACTCCCTGTTTGCTGCATCTTGAATTGTGTTTCTGCTATTCATCCATGCTGCACATGATGTATCTGTTTTCCATTGTGTTTTACAATGCTGTTAATGTGCACATACATGAAACCCTTTACTACCCCTTTAAATCTTCTGCATTATAAAGATTAGATGTACGTATGTATTCTAAATGATGTCTCACAGCTGATGATAGCGGACCTGTTTCACAGTCAGATGTACAGTCGGACGTAGGTTATGAAATACCGGCTGTTTTGGCGAATGAGGCTGGGGGCGGGGCTATCGGGAGCCCTCCACCTTAAAGATCTGGTGATGATTAGGCTCATACTGCTTTTGTGTCCAGCAGCCAGAAAATGACATTCTGCTTTGCTCATTAAAAAAGCCAGTGAGCTGGAAGGTACATTCTTTTTCTTCTTCTTTCTTTTACCTGCTAACTAGCTCATCAGCCTGGTCGAAACTATCGTAAAGACAAGAATAAGGCTGTTACACCTGAGTGGAACATTAATGATGAAGTTGCAGTGACGCTGAATTTAGTCCACGTGTCGTCTTTCACACGTTGTAGTTTTTTTTGCCAATCCACGATAGATCCTAATGTTTTAAAGGGGACGTATCGTGAACAACTCGCGTTTTCAGTGCTTGTGCACATAATGGATCGCGCACCGACCCACCAACTGTGAAATGAGACAACCCGTGTCCCCTTTAATACATGTTATTAGATGTAGTGTCACGCATGGGCAGGTTTGAGTCATAGTTAAGCCATGCGGGGAAGAACTAGAAATGTTAGCCCAACTGAGCAATTGAGGTGTAGCATTTTCATTTCCTGTGAAGGGCAGTGCCAGTGTTGTTCAGCAGAGCAGCGAGCATTCATTATTTCATCACCCGATCATTGAGCCCCATCGAGCTAAGGGTGTGCTGCCTGTACACACACAATGATAATGAGTCGCGATCGGGTTAATAATGCCACATGATGCTTTATGTAACCGTGACCATTTGTACCTTGTCCTTGGCACGCGTCGGGCCCGAGCTACAGTTTGTATCTCTGACCGGGTGGTTGTACTGTCACAGCTGCACAATGAAAATGATATGTGGCCCGTGGGTCTCTAATCAATGGGGCAACTCCAGCAGAATAAACCACATTTCGATCAATGGGGGGGGGGGGGGCAGTGCAGCAGCTGATACAGGTCTCTCAGAGTAATTACTCCTCCTGCCTTAGCCTGCCTAATGAAGGAACATTTTAAATGTCAATGAGTGGTGCTGGTGGCTTTTTTCCCCCCAATTATTGTTCTATCATGTGCTCCTCATGTGAGTTAGGCTGCACACACAAACCTCGACCATCTGACTGGGTTTTTCCATCAGTGCTGCCAGCCTGCCACGCCACCGATGCAACTGTTGATTCCCATTATTTTCCATCAGGTTGCCCTTTTCACCTTTTCGACATTTGATTTAAAGGGTGAACTGGTAATTATGTGAATCTGGTGCTAATCAACTTGGGTATTTTTTCCATTGTGGCTTACATTATTAATATTCCTCTTAAACTCTATTTGTAGGCCTCTGCTCGAAAATGGCATACCCATACTAAAGAGACTTAAATTCTGTAACTACAAGGTCTATTTTGATACTTTTTGATGCTATAATCAGATAACACTTGTGAGATTGTAACTGCCTCAGCAAGTTATGACGATCATAATCCGTGAGACAAACTCCTTCTGCCGTCATTAGCCCTGCCTGAGCCTCCATCATTCAGCTGCTCAAGTATTTGACTTTGTTTTCAGGGGCAGATTTGAGGCTGTTAGTCCTCCCTAATAGCCTGCTTGTGTCCGCCGTTCACTGCAGTCTTGTGTTAGGTGTGATCGAGTGTGTCATTACTGCAGCCTCCCTGCGTCCAGCTCAGCAGGGTCCAACCCGTACCATGCTGGCAGGCGCCCCAGCTCGGGCCCCTGGTGGCAGTGAGGAGGAGGAGGAGGAGGAGGAGGAGGACAGGGGGAGCTTCCTGCGCCAAGGAGACCCAGGGGACGCACACACATGCATCCACAAGCGTATACTATACCGATACCTGTTGTTTTTTTCGTTCCCCGGAATATGTCTGCAGCTACTGTAGTCGTGTCTTATCAGTAAAGGAGCTTCTGCCAACAGATAAGGTCATTGTCGGGGTGAAGTTATTACAGATATCTGAGACAGAGAGGAAGCAGGCGTACAGTTCTTTTGGGAATTGGGTGACAAAGCCAGATTAGACTATCTTCATCTACATACTAGGTAGAACCAGTCGTATCCCCTGCAAGCTGGGGGTAAAGGAATGTGGGTCATTGTATCCATTAAACATGATACATCTGCCGTCTTATTAGGATATGCTCTAGTTTCAGGCAATAGTTTCCTCGCCTTTTTCAGTGGGGGTGCTCCAGTTATTCTCCGTTAGTTTGACTTTCTCTGCTTTTGGGTTGTTTTGCATCACGTATTGCCAAGATGTTTGAAAAATGGGATTTCATTTCAACCGAAAGGCGACTTAAGACTGGATTTTACAATAAATGGGAGTATCCACTCAAATCGCAATCTTGCCATCGCAGAGCATAATGCCAAGGACTTTCAACCACTGTGGGTGGCAGAGCTCCAGTTTGAGTGGCGCTGGTACAGTTCTATTCATTCGCAGCACTTACAGGAGCATGAGAGAGACTGACAGATGCCCTTTCAGAAGTAGATGCCGCAGAGCTGCAGTGACAGCTGCCTGAATATACAGCAGTGCTGCCACTGAAGTCAGGAAAAGACGAGAGTAAGAAAGAACACCAGCACAGCATTATTCCACTCCCACAACAAAACGTATCCTCTTCATCTTAGTTATATTTATTGGAGTAATTTTTATTTTGAAAAAAATGCTTATACAGTTATCCAAATAGTTGCCAAATGATTTCCTGTTAATGGACTAATCGTCTCTCTACTGAAGTGCTCTGCTGCAGCTACCGCCTGGTTATGTTAAATAATGCACGCCATTCTGTTTCATAGCCTCTGCATGAATGTAGATCCAATGGAATCTCATTGAAGAGCTTTATTTATCTTTCTCCCCACGTCTCTTATATTAGCTTATATAGCAAAAACAAGCCCTAATGACATCCTTGAGCTTGAAATACATGCACTGTGCCTGCTGTTACATTTGAAAGTCAAGAGCGTGCACCCCACTGTAACTTGGACTTTGGATAAACCTCCCCAAATGTCTTAATTCTCACAGAAGCCTGGCTGTTAAATCGAGCCTTCACTGTTAGCTTTTGATTAGATTCGTCAAACGTATCAGTTATGCTGCCTTCAGGTGACTGCAGGGATTTAATGAACTGAAGGAGAAGGTTTTCACACGGTATTACACAACCGGGAACAACAAATACCATCATTATTTAAAGGTAAGTGCAGACTGCTTTATCGACGTCTGCATTAAAACTACATTTCTGATGCGGATGAAATGGTACCAATAATTGGCGTTGCTCAACCGATTGGCCCCATTTGAATGAACATTTCATCTCAAAGCGTCTCTCAAGGTTCATGGTTAGGAAAATAAAACATCACACTGTCTTTGACACTTAAAAACTACATCCGGTTTGTTTGTTTTTTGCAAAAAATGCATTTAAAGAAATATAAAAGGCTTACTCATTTTGCACAGTTTCTCGCAGCTCAGGAAGTTTTAACCGGTTCTCATTTTCGACTCGTCAAAATGCAGACGTTTGGTCAAGACCCGTTGCGTCACTTTCTAAAGAACTGGTTAGCCCAGCACGTCAAACAATGAACCTCCTCTACAGTCGCAGTAAACCGGTGGCTACAGTTGTGAATTTCAACTGAAACACTTGGTTATGTGCATATGCAACAAAACTGCTTAGTTCAGGTGTCTCACGCCAGCGGCCACGACAACGCAACACATCTGTATTTGAACCCCTGCGATTGAGACCGGGCTGGGAATTTAAGTAGGTCTGTTATTTTGTAGCATTTTTCAAAGTGCTTCACGACAGAAGGACAAAGCAATATTTATATATATATATCGAAAAGTAAAACACAAAATATACCTGAAATCCAGTCGATAGATGATGCTTAAAAGCCCAAAGCAGAAAATGTAGTACTGTGCATCCCTGTGCCTGCACATGCATGCTGTCTTTACAGCAGTGTCTGACGCACTGTAATTGTGCTCAACACCTAGAAGTGTGGCTGTAATACTTATGAAGGGCTATATACTGCATGACACCTCTGCCACTGCTGTCGGAGAGGTGTTACCAAGGCATGTAATTATGCACAAGCATTCCCCGGTGATGCCAGACCTGTTTACTATCCCTCACAATCTGTTCTGTAACATCCCCACCACGATCTATGAAGGCTGAAGTGAGTTGTGGATAAAGGTTTTTTCTGTCAAATTGAATGGTCGCACTCCTTGGTTACAAATTTCACTGGATTTGGATTTTTCCACTATAATGCAGATGCTTCAAAGTCATTGTAACTATATGTAGGCAGGCACATTTATTAGCATAACAAAATAATATACAGTATGTTATCATAAGGAAAGTGCTGACCAGTAGCTCTCTCTGCAGAAGAGTAGATTCACATGTAAATGAGCCGCAATTAATATCCAATCTCAGTAAATGGACTGTAGCTGAGAATCAGCCCAATTGGACTGTAGCTGAGAATCAGCCCAATTATTATGACCACATTATAATTAGTAGGGCATAATCTGTATTCACAAAGGAATGGTTGTCTGATGGTAATGATTGTACATTTTGTTAACACTATATCCTCTCTATTTCTGTCCACATTTGAACTAGTTGTCGGGTATTATGTGCTTTAGATTGTGTGCTACACCTGATGAATGATAGGCTTAGCTGGTCCAGTTTAAAGACCACATGTAGCCATTTTCTGTTGACACCTACTGACACAGAATCAACGCCAAGTGAAGTTAATGTACACAGCCTCACTGGGCTTTAGGGGCCGACACCAGCAATAGTATCTGATGCTGCTTCAAGATGACAAAGAACAAAGCCCCATCCAGAGAATTAGGACATACGGGAGGAAGATGAAACTTTGAAAGGGTAAAATCAAACAACACTGTCTATCCATTCCTAAATGTTGTTTTCTCGAGAAGATTTGGGAGGATAAACACTTTTCTTGTTGAATGTTTTTTCCTGTCGGACATAGAACCACTCCAGACAATTGCAAAGCAGAGAGTGTCTCTGTCGCCGTGCAACTCCCATCCTGCAAACCAGTCTGCGATCAGCACCACGGACAGCAGCTGAAGCGGACGGTTAATTACTCTGAAGATCAGTATGCTTGAAATGCCACCAATGTATTGGTGTTACAAATGGGGTTGGGCTTCGTTTGCCGCAACATTTTAGATTCAGTTCAAAGTGGAAACAAGCTATCAGTGCTAACCTCTTGTCTTCTTTATTCAGGCATGAAGTTTATTGAATGTTTTGTCAGGTCGTTTTTCTCAGTTTTCTCGTACAAAAGTTCAAAGTACAAAACATTCGGGTCGTCATAAAGGCCCCCCTCAGACCTGTCTTGGGTGAACCTAACACAAGATTTAAGCAGGGGTGTGAATGCACCCAGGATGCATTGATGATACATCGAGATCCGATCGCTCGGACTACATTCTGCAACACATTCTCAACTCAATGCTTCAAATACCGCAGCTTTGTCGGTGAAGCTCTGAACAAGCTGCGGTATTTGATGCATTGTAGGTTACGTTGTGCCTACACTTTATGAAGGCAGGCTAATAAAACCACGGGAAACACTTTATTACTCCCACATTACGAACAGCAGGGGATAGCAGCTTCTGACCTTTCACAATAAAAGCCCTAGACATATAGGGCTAAACTGCATCAAAAGTCAACTCAACATAAAAGCTTAGTACATGGTAAAGTAGCTTCATGTTGCATGTTGTCGGTTATGTGTTGGTGTTTTGGTTCTGGTGCTCTGCACAGATCTGACAACCGTCCGCCCTAATCCGCACCTAATCCCCGACTCTCTGAAGCTCTGTGCCGATACGTCCCAGGGGGCCGCCGGTAGGCAATAACCTGATATTTCTATGTTCATAGCATGTACCCATGTAGCATGTATTACTACTGCTGTCTCCTGCTGGTTAAAACCGACAAGCATTTGGTCTTTTCAAATGGAAATAATGTCGCCCACGTGTTCACTTGCATGTAAAGCCGGGAAGTGAGATCAATGGTTACTCAAGATGCATGTAGACACACATTCTAATGCAGGATTGAACTGACGGGTTTAGAACGTGTCCGCTTGTGATCAGATCCCCTAAGACGCATGTGAACAGGGCCATAGTCACATAGCAAATATGTTTTCAGTCTGAGTTTTGTCCTTGAAAATCTTATGACTTGAATATAATATTAATTTCTTAAATGTGTTTCATTTATTAAAGCGTGTTTATCTAAATCCGGTGGCGTGGAACCCCAATCCCAGTAACGCACACCTTAAGATCATCTGACAGCATGTGGGACGCGTTTTCTTTTTTAGCTTCCTGTCGCGTAACCACCAGTAATCTGCCACCCGCCTTCAGTGAGGTGACATAGCTCAACCTGTGCTTTTGGCAGAGGATGAACGCGAGAGCTCTGAGACCTTTGTCCCACGGTGAGGCGAGTGATTCAAAAGGGACTTTGATTTCTGAATTCTGTCTTCCTCTCTCTGGCAGAGGACAGACACAGACATGACAGGAAATGTCTCGAGCTCAACATAGTGGAAAATTGGAAGTGGTCTGGAGTTTAATGTGGCCGACAGATATTGGCAGAGCAAATAATGGAGCCTGTGATTGAGATTGTTCTCTTGAAGGCTAGCCATGAATGCTGCCAGAGAGCCAAATATTGTGTCTGACTTTTGAAGACGAAAGCTGTCGGTTTTTGAAATGTTCTGATGTGTAATCCTTAAGTTAGATGGACATGGCTTTTGATGGCATTAGTGGCTTTCTTCGGCGTTTATTAAGTCATTTCAATGCTCTTATCACTGGCTTAAAGACGAACTTGGGAAATAGCCAGCTAGCAGAGCTAAAATCCTGACAGCCCCTGATTAAATGTAGTTTATTCTATCCAGTCAGTAAATCGAAGGAAATGATGTGGCCTGGCAGCTTATTGAAGTGGACTGTCAACAAAATATGATTTAAGTCGTAAGATGTGGATTTATACAGTCTCAACCATGCGGTGCTTCCACCTCTCGCTCTGGCCGTAATGCAGCAGTTTCCACATCTCAGGCTTTTCTCTTTGCTTCAGCCTCCGTTCACATGAACGATGGCCGAGTCGCTCCACACCTGCCCGGTTCTCTCGTCTGTCTCGGGATGTGGGTCTCTCTTTCCCTCTCGCTCGCAGCCACATACGCGCCGGCCGATAAAGGTGACGGAGGAGCCGTGTAAAAGTGGAGCAGCGCTGCCCTATTTTACTGGTTAAGGATGAAGTGATGAGTCTGGTTCATGGGGCTCCACTGTATCTTGTATTCCCCGAAAGACTCCTCCATGTCCAACAAGCTTTTATTGATGTTCTTTCGACTGTGCAGTAGATGGCTGCTCAGGGATTTGGCAAAGCAGAGTACCGCTGTTAATCCCACATTAAAGGTATAATCCCGAAGATTTCTGTCCTGGTTGACTTGGTGACACCTTTGTTACCGGTAGAGACAGCAGATGTGGCACTACAGGTGTTACGTTATCCATTGTTGTTCGATGTAAGGGAATGACCTCAATCATTTTTACGTTACCAATTTATCGCACAATACATGATACCGACCTCGATAATTCTGAAGTTGTATGACCGCAATCATTTTTACGTTAATCGTCTTATGGTAAGCTATATGGAGTTGTCCTCAATATTTTTCATGTCATTGCACATTGTCGTGATTGCACATTTTTGTGTTTTGGTTGCGTGTCGTCCAGTCGTTCTCCTCACAGGCCTACATGGTGGAATTAGTGACATTGCTGGGGAGTTAAGAGCCTGCAGCTCTTAATCTAGCTCACTGTTGTTGCTCCAACATGTTCCATTATTGCCTGCCACATTTGAAACTGATCCGTTGTTAAAAAAAACAAAAGTTGTCCTGTTTTGTAGAGGCACTAACCTCGGTGACAAATTGATTGCATTTCCTGTGGAAGGCTCCAGAATAATAGCCACCCTGTGTTTTCGTTAAATGAATGCTTTTTAATGTGAACAAGCAGCAGCAGGAAATGTTAAGTTGAGCATTACGTGGTAACTTAACACAGCTCTGATACGGCAGTGGGAGAGAACGGGCAGTTAACAGTGAGGCTGATATCAGGGGACATAAAATCACAAGCAGTAATGCTGAATGAGGTGCTTGTCATTTCCTGTGAATCCCTCATGCACAGGCAGGCAATTGTTAAAATGGAACGGCTCTGTTCGGTGTTGTAAACCGTAGCTATTATTCATTGAATGCTGCACCTTGGCGATAGAAGAGCTCTGTTAATCACACGGTACAGTATGTTGACTGGTGAATGTCCTCTATAATTAGCTGTTGATGGCTGCAGCATGTGGTGTCAGACCATGCAAATATGTCCACCAGCGCATCGCTCTTCTAATTGGCATTGCTGCTCTCTCTCTCTCGCCAATGTTCCCCGCGTGAAACTCCCAGTCTCCACTGCTGCTGAGCTGCTGACGAGAGGGGAAGGTGAGGGAGGCAAAGACAGTGAGGTAGGGGAGACAAAATAGAGTATAATCACATGACCTCTACAGTCTCTACCGCAGTGACAGCCAGCCCAGCAGGTGGGAAATCAGACAGCTCCAGCATAAACAGCATTGCTGCACTGCAGCACTTACAATACACATCGAGCACGAAAAATGAGCATGCTGCTATTTAGAGCATGTAAATTATAGCAATAAAAGAACGTTGTTTTGAAAATGCATGCATGTAAGTGACAGACCTATAATTAGTGATGTGTGGCCGTGGCGTTCTTTTCTCTTCTAAGCATGAAAGAGACTGGCTGTGACTCGGATGACAAATTCTGTTTTGTACTTAATACATTCTGTCACTGGAAGGAAAAACGCTTTTTTATAGTCTTCACCGCGAAGTCAAGTCTTGTTTGATCAGGATTGTATCTCATGTCTCGAAATTGAATTTGTGACAGTTGAAATGAGAGTAGGAATGTTAAAATTCCATACATTTAAATTAAAGCCGCATTCGATAGTTTTTGACAACTTCAGCTCAGACTCCAGCAGCGAACAGCCCACCGCAGACAGACCCAGATCCGGCTTCGCTGTGGCCTTCGACCTGCAGTGGGAAGAGCTCCTTGTAGTAGCTTTAATGTAACTTAAAGTACACATGCAGCAGAAACACCTGGCCATCAAGGTCTCCTGATGGAGCTCGTTTTCTTTTCACCTGTCAAATGTAACGCAGGCGTTGTAGTCATGATTGAAGTCTTGAGAGAAATGTCTCTTCTTTTGTGCTGAGCAGGTAGTTTGTGTGAGCCGCCCATGGTTTTATGGGGGGGTTGGTGACAGCCATTAGTAGTCAACCATATGTGCAGGCAAATCAAAACCAAGAAGCTGACAAAACCTTTGAAAGCTGCAGAGCTGCAGGGATTAGCAGCCTTTCACATCACAGGGACCCGTTTCACTCTGTGTTAATAAGTTAATGAGCTGTAAGTATGAGCATGACAATGACTGCATTTTAAAGTTAGTGAGTGGGATTGGTTCAGTCATATATCAAGACCAATCACCAGCCCAGCGGCTTGACCTTTCTGTCTTCTCCGTTTTAGAAACAACCCCCACAACTAAAAAACAGGACGTTTCTTTTTTACTTTAAGCCACACAAGAAATCAGCTTGCTACTCTTGTAGCTCTCAGGCAGGAGGTTTTCTCCTCCTCCTACTACTAATGTGAGTAAGGGGAGGAGAAAACCTGACAAATCGTTCTTTGACATCCTCACAGAGGCCTACTGGAGCTCTCCAGCATCGTTAGGCCCACCTCACTGGAAAATGGTGCTGAATAACGCCGAGGATGTTTCCCTCGCTAATGCCAAAGCCCGTTTGTGTCCGTCTGGAGTCGGACTGTTAATCCAGCTTACATACAGGTCCAGATATGAATACCGTGTTACGGGGCCACGGGGCGAGACTGGCTGTCATGCTCGAGGAGAGCAGCCTCTGCGCTACACTCAGCTGCTTCCCATGAAGGCAGAGGGAGGGCGTGAGGGAGCACACAGTCTGTTGGATTTACTATTCAGCTGTATTGGATCAGTGCTACCGCCAGACCAGGACAAAAAGGGAAATGTGTTTATGCCCGTGTCGTTATCATAACCAAGCGTTCCCTTCTGATTTGTCGTTGGCAGGATTTATGAGCGGGTTATAGACCCTCCTCAGATGGAGCTCACCCCGGGCAGCGGAGTGTGGCTCGGCCAGCACAGCCACAAGCACGGCCTGTTCAAGGTAAGACCGATGCACACATGCACTTCCTTCACGCACCTGAACGTGCTTCACATTCGAGATCGCCTGGTGTAATTGGCATGTGTGTGGGGGGGCAAGTGGCAGATACAAGGAAGAAGTACTGAGGGCCCTCAGAGGAACCAGAAGAAGCTCGGTGTATGCGTTGGAACGCTTCCCCGAGCACGTTACAAAGTTGTTGATTTTTAATCACCGCTCATTTTCTCAGGCTCCTGCAGGCGTTCACATCAGTGACGGGATGTCACCGAGACATGCACGTGCTCTCGATATTCCCGCCTCTCCCGCCCACCCACCGTGCAATCAATGGGCCTTTTTTTTTTGTTTTCTTCGATCTAACATCTACGTAATATTGATTAGCTACCAGACCCTACTGTAGTGTAAATACTTTCTCCCCCTTATGCTTGACGGTATCGCTGCTGCACATCAGCCTCCCTCCTCCCTCCTCCTCCTCCTCCATCCTCTCTCGCATCGAGGCTTCAAGCAGCTCCTTCTTCTGGAGGGAAGCTCTTTTCTTGAAAGACACAGCTCCATCAGCCAGTTCCCTATACCGCAGTCGGCTTAGTGCTCGGAGTCTACCCTCCGTGTGCAGGGAGCGCTCAAAAAGTGTTTGTCAGCAGCAGAGACAGATGGTGTGGGAGTGCGTGGGCTTGTGTGAAGTGACGGAGTCCCTTCAGGTTCATGCCGGGATGGGTTGGAATGCTCGCTGACAGGTGCAGTTGTAAAATATTGAATCAAGGACCTGTTGCACATTGTATCAGAGGGGCCATTTAGAGATACACCCTTTTTCGTAACAGTAGCCTAATTATACGCCTGCTGTTTTGTAGCTGGTGACTGTCAATTTAGGTTGTATGGTGCCAGTAGTGGAGGTGAAATGCTGCCCCCCCCCCCCCCATTTATTTGCAGCAGCTGGCCAGGTACTGCACTTTACACCCTTTAATAAACGAGGTTTGACAAAAACGTACTAAAATCCTTTTATTTCCCAGTCTTTAATTAGCTTATCTCAGCATGAAGACTGAAAACAGCTCGGCTCTCTCCAATGATCAATGCGCCTACAGCCACCTTGAAAACAAATGAACACCTTCTATCTCGTGTGCTCAATCTGCACACGAACAGAAATTCAAAAGTAACAAGTGGTGGCTTAAGGCTTGAGTTATGTGCTATAATTATGTCTTGGCAAACAGTGGCCAGGCATATTGTGCTCTTAAGAACACACACGCAAAGAGAGAAACCGATATGGACAGAGACAAAAAACATTGTCAAACTTTTACATTTTTACTTCTTTCTATTCCGTTCAGTCTTTCCCACCTGCTCCCATCTACCTGCTGAAGATGGGGGGGATAAATAGAGGCTGCTTACATCTTGTGTCTAAAGCCAAGAAGGGTGGAGGGCATGTTGGGTAACGAGAGGAAAGAATAAAGAGGCAAGAGGTGAAAGAAGTAACACTGCAGATGGAGATAGGAGGTGGATTTAAAGCCGCAGCTGTAATCTATCCCATTCAGGACTCGGGAGTGGGGATAATGATACAATGAGCTAACTAGGCCTTTAAATAAAACATATTGAGCCTTTCGCAGTGGCTCGAGACGCCCCTCGTCCTTGCGCCGCCTCCTCCCGGGAGCCTCTCCATCTGAAGGAGGAACTGTAATAAATTATCTTTATCTAGAATCCATTGTGCCAAGGATGCTGACTCCTCAGGGACACCGCCGGCTCGTTTGGAACCGGCGCTTTTGTGAAAGGCTCGGTGTTTCATGCACCATGGGATGATAATGAATCTACTACGGACAATGACGGGAAGCTTCGACGTGTTACATGAGGCAGCGTGATGAAGGAAAAGCCAAACCTGGACATGAGAGATGCAGAGCTTAGATCTCTCACTCAGTCTGGCTTCTACTCTCCCGGTGGCTGTCTTCTGTCTCCTCTGGTGTTCAAACCTACATCAGTAGCAATGCACTGCAGTCTTGGGTTAATAACTTTATTTCTAAAAGTAGAAGTAGCAAAAGGAAACTCATTGGATGAACTGGAGAAAAAAAGGTCAGCATATTATAGAATGAATTTCAAATTCTTTATTAAGAGCTAAACTTTAAAGATGCCGTATGTTTTCCCATTGCTGCTGTGAGACTCCTTCTTTAAAGTGGTAGCCAGGTATTAACCCCTGAATGTACAGTAGGTGGAGGATTGGAGCTTTTGTATAAATGTTTGAATCATTTATATTTTCATTGAATGTATATTTGTTGCTTATATCTGGATTATTTTTACACATCTGTTCCCTCAAGGATGACTAAATAAGACTCAATTCTTCTTTCATTTCTGAAGAAGCACATTGTTGGCTCATTATTAGCTTGCGGATTATAGTTTCTATCCTTGTTGTGTTCGGATGTCTTGTGCAGTAGTGCATGCCTCCCTGAGGCTGAGTGCCTAAGCTTACACAGTGAACGACCAGATGCCAACTGGAATAAAAGTGTGCAGCTGTTTTAATCTAATTTTTAATTGCAGTTTGAACAATATTGCAGGAAGTAAACCTGTAAGTAAGGCTGCTTGCGGGGGCTTTTGTCGATTTGGACCCAGGCAAACGGCAGCTTAACACGAGTGGGTGAGAACTGACTTAGTCCGATGTTTGCTTGACATCTGGGCTAAAAGACGTCCACGAAGATATTGACGTTCATGACGTTCAACATCAAAGTCCTCCATCCTCTGCATAGAGCTGGCAGCCTTCGAGACAACAACAAAAAAGTCTTCTTTTTTTACACCACCCCGTGGCAATTATTTGTTGGTCCGCTTTAATTTGTGCTCTGCGAAACTGAATCAGACTAAATAGAGAATGAACCAAAAGATTCAACTTCACTCTGATTCAGTCTTCTTCTTTACCATTCTAACCATTCTTCTTTACTGTCAATCCCGTGCAATATCCAATACGTTTAAGTATTATCTTACATTTTACATTTTTACTCCGCCTGTATATACTGGTATATATTTTGTATTTTGTATTCTTCTTTACTGTCATATTTTTATTACTGTTTACTGTTTAGTTTATTTATACTACTTGATTTTTTATCTTCATTTTATTACTTGTGAGCAATGCTGCTGTAATCCTGTAATTTCCCCACTGAGGGACTAATAAAGGATTATCTTATCTTATTCAGACGAGCCAAACTTGGCTTGGGAAAACACCCTAAGATCTGCTGATAATGTGCGTTATTGATCGGTAGATTTGTTTTCCTTTACTTCGTGCTGCAGCAGTGCGACTAACCACTAACAGCCCGCCTCAAAACAAAACTGTGCGTTTTTGAAATTTAAATACAAATCAGCAATCTCTGCTTGTTGTTTGTGGTGCGTTTCAGCCCCTAATGTCTGCTTGTTGAGTTTTTTGACACTTTATTATGACAATCCCTCACCAGCACAGAGGTCAAAGTGTGTCGGACACAGGCCGAGCGGAATCATTATCCATTGTCCACTGAGACGTTGTGTATTGCATGGAAATAGCTGGAAATAGCTGTCAAATGGAGCGCGGAGATGTGGAAAAAGTCAATTCTCTGTGGAGATCATTGTCATCATTACCATCTCTCTCTCTCTTTCTCTCGCTCTCTCTCTCTGCTCAGCTGCCTTCCTTCTCTCCCCTCTCATACTTGTTAATGAGTGTTGTTGACGCTGCTTTAGTCCTGGGAGATGAACCGCAGGTGGAGGTTAAGTTTTCAGATCCGGCTAGACCGAGGAAAGGTCATGTGGTGCATGATCAAATTGAGAAAATGGAATCACCGGATAAAGCTTTACCCATGATAATCAACTTCTGTCAATGTTGCCTGTAGGCGAAGTGCCGGCCAAATATGCCCGGCCCATTATTACTATAATAAACAAGCGAACTGGGAATTATGACTGTACAGGCGAGCAGACAAGACGAGAGAAGGTAATTTTATCAGCAATAAGGGTGAGTGAACTTGTGAACGTTTGGGGACACAAAGAAACAAATGATGCATAATCCTCACACACACACACACACACACACACACACACACACACACACACACACACACACACACACACACACACACACACACACACACACACACATTTGCACTACTTGTGAGGACCGTCGTTGGATGTGTCCATTCCCTTACCCCAGCATGAACCATAACCAAACCTTAAACCAATACTATGTTCATGTTTTGTATCTTATTTTTAATATTTTTAACAGTACGAAAACATCTGTTTCTAATTCATGTGTATAAACACACACTCGCACACGTTTTGCATTAAGTCAAGACTGCAACGACATATAAGTGTTTATATAGTGCTGACTTTCAGCTTCACTTTGATTATCGTCACACACACACATCAGATGAACAGTGTGGGAACTGTAGCCCTTTTTATTCATATCTCTCAACAGGATGCTGTGTATCTGTGTGCAGGAAACTCACATTCACGAGACAGACAATAAACTGTTTGGCCATAAAATCAACCCGTGTCGCCTGTTCATCCCTAGATCGTCCTAAAATTAGATGGAGTGGGGACAATTTATAAAAAAAAAAGGCAGCTAGTCACACACTATGTGGATGTGACTAGCATCAAACCTCCTCAAGGCTGCACTCATTAACTTTTTGGCCACTGAGGCAGATGAAGTTGCCGCACAACCCACTCAATTTATTGCCTTGGAAAGTTGCTCTCCTTCCTCCCGCCGGAGCCCCGGCCGCAGGTCGAAGGCGGCGGCGAAGCCGGATCTGGGTCTGTCTGCAGCAGGCTGGCATCATCAAAGTTTGATGATGATCTCGTCTGATAGAGAGGCATCTTTATTGAATGTGTTTCCTCACGGTAACTTTAAACAATACATCAAGTAGACATTGAAGTCATCCTGATGAAAATAAGTACATACTATTCTGTCTCTGGTTTGGTCTCTACCAACTCCTCAAGAGGAAAAAAAGGCTTTTGTTGCTGCTAGCTAGTCACTGGTTTTGTCTGTCTGCTGTTTGGTGCAGGCCGTTAGGATGCACCGGATTTAAAGGTACGCCTCTTGATGAATGCGGTGAAGCTGAACCTCACAACACGAGTTAATATCGGCTTTAAAAATCTCTGTAGCCGCAGAGTTGGTCTCTGTGGCGTCATCACTTTTAGAGACCTCCTTCCTCTTAACTGCGGTCCCTCATTTCATTGTTGCTATAAAAATATTGATTAGTGCACCTTTTAAAGCTGAAAGTCAGCACTTTTACCCCATTAATTTCAAATCCAATGTTTCTATCCTACAGAGACGAAACAATAGAAAATCTGTTGCTGTCGTAACTGTGCTGTACATGACCTGAAATGCATCTGTGTAATTGGACTGGACCTACCATGGGAGTGTCCACATTATTCCTGAATAGTGCTGTTAAGACATATATCTGCTTCGGCAAAGGCATGAAACAGGTGTGTGCACGCGCGTGTGTAGTCGAGATTTTATGTCTTCAGATCGAAATGACCTACTCATCACTGACAGTGATGTGTGGGGTGATGTGTGTGGACCACTGGGACAGGCATCTGTGATCTACACCCTCATTGTCATTGTGACTGACACTGACGATCTCTTCTTCACCATCCACTGCTCGCACAGCCTCTCTGTGTGTGTGTGTGTGTGTGTGTGTGTGTGTGTGTGTGTGTGTGTTCTCAATCTGTGCTCCAAGCCTGTTCGCCTCAAGGCTCCCTCTCCCTGTGCCTCTGTTTGAAATGGAGGCAGGTGTTGCTTGCATCCAGGCCAGCCACATGCACTGTAAATGGATTTCGCGTACACATAGAGAGCAGAGCGAGAGACAAGCTGACGCCAACTGTGCTTGGGGTGGTGAATTTAAATGTCCTTCCAGCATGTTCTCAGTAGCCACTTTAAAGGAATGCTGAAATTATAGTTCCCCCGTGTGGGAGCACACCGGCGTTTTAAAAGTTTGCTTTTCCATTCGAGAGGGTGCCTATTTGTCCAAGATTGTTCTCTGTGGTCATCATGGAGCCCCCCCATTTAGCAGCCTGGAGCCTATGGAGCCTGTCACTCAGAGTGATTGACAAAGAAGAGAACTCTTGCGGTGAAAGGCCACTCACTTCAGTTCAGTTATAATGAAGACTGTATACATTGCACTGCATTAGCTTTCTTTTTTTAAACATTTCCTGTGGTGGTTTCTCACCATTTCTAAAATGTAAGCATTACCATTTGTTGTGAGACAAGTTTTGCAGCTTTGGTGCGGATTCAAGTGTTTTTTTTAAAGTTTGTTAATAACATCTTACTGTGAATTGAAAATAGTAAATGTCATAATGCTAACATGATATCCTAAGATGGTAAACGGTATACCTGGTACAGCTTGAGTTGGTAACTTTTATATTTGCTCAGACTGTCACTATATCCTGACAGTAGCGCATGAAGTGCGCCCGAAGACAAAACACCAATCAGAGCCGAAGAGACTCTTAACGCAGCTGTCAATCACTGCTCGTTGTGCTCGTGAATTCCAATCAAACTGTCAAACTAGGCAGCGCTGGTCACATATAGGAATTCTGTTACTTTATTGTTTCTCGTCTCAAATGTTGCGCTGTAAAATGAGCATGTCAGGCCCTCCGGCCGGAGCAATCTGTCCTATTTTAAAGATAAACAGTTCATTAAAATATGCTTTTGGAAAGATTTGAGGCGACAAATAGGCAATACAGTTAAAAAAAATAAATAATCTTGAATCATTTTTGATTAGCACTGCCTAGTTTGACAGTTTGATTGGAATTCCTGAGCAGTGATTGTCAGCTCCACTCTGCTTGGTTGTTTCCCCTGTGGGCACTGCATAATCTTGCAAATGCCATTAGGAACACCAAAAGGAGGCGGAACCTGCTGTTTCCCCAGATCATCTGTCTCATGCACTCCTGTCAGGATATCGTGACAGTTTGAGCAAATATGATAAAAAGCTATTTGCAAAAAAGCTGCATAGCATAGCTGTAGACTCCACCAGCTTTTTCTGCCTTTGGATCCAAAGAGATATCCCATGAACTTGCCACTCCATGTGTAACTCTTCCTGTCTTTTCCCTGCACCCCTCCCTCTGCGTTGCCAGGGCGTCATCCAGGATGTGAAGCTGATTTTCGCCCCCAACGGCTACATTACGCAGTGTCCTAACCTTAACCGCAGTGAGTATCATGATTACACAGTAGTGTTCTGAACACACACACACACACTCCCCATTTCTGTGCGCCGTTATAAAATTGGACCGCAATGAGCGACGTGTCAGCTGGTGGCGACCTCTCCCCGCTGATCACAGACGAAGCCTCCCCTTCATTTCATCATCTCCCTCTATTCCAGCAATCTTTACTTTGCTGTAATTCAGATTCAGTGCAGCCTCCTCTCCCCCCGCCTCGTTTCTCCACCTGTTTACTGACAAACAGATTAAGATAGAAGGCCACCGCTGCCCCACTGTCTCTGTTGCTAATCAATAAGGCGTGTAATCACACCCTGTCGCTTTATTATTGATACTAACACCAGCCACAAGCCTAAGACAATGTGTGAGGGTTCCCTTTTGTTTGCTGCTGGTGGACATGCGCTGTGTCCAAATACATATAGTGAGGCGAATACCTTTTATTTTTTGCTTTGTTTGTCACCAATCTAAATGCTTCCCTCTTGCACTTCCTCTCCCTTCCTTCCCTGTTTTGGTGCTTTCCCTTTCCTCCGTTGAGCCTGTCCGACCTGCAGCGATTTCCTGAGCCTGGTGCAAGGCATCATGGACCTCCAGGAGCTACTGGCCAAGATGACCCTGAAGGTAAGAACAAGGAGCGACCTCCCACACCGAAAACGACCAGCACCACCAGACTCACGATGCCTATATAACACTAGTGTAGTGTCCGTTCGGATTGCATGCCCTTTCGGAGCGGTTCGATTCCGGACGTGCTGCTTGCATGGTTTTCATCATTGCTTGTTGATGCCAGAGGCCCGAAGCCCCGCCCACGCTGCTGTACAGAGTACTGGTCACTTGTCTGTTCAGAGTTTATTAATAGTGAACTTGTCGCCTGTCAAAACCAGCTTTGAAACTGCAAGTCCTTGTCTTACCGGCAATGCATCACCCGCCAAGTATGATGTAGATTGGATGGACGGTTCTGGAGATGTGAAGGATTCCTTGATTTGTAGTTCGGTGATGCTGCTACAGTGCCAGAGATAGATTCGTTTGGACCTGCAGAATCCAGGAACAACGTTTCGGAGACTTACAGTTCAAAGTTACAGGTCAGAAACGTAACGCATGTTGTAATAGCGCCACCATCTGGCCAAATTGCGCCGACTTCCGCACTGCATGTCATTAGGTCCCCGGCGATACACCCGCCAAGTGAGAAAGGTTTCAACATGTGCAAAGGACATCCACGTACACAGAGACAGACAAACAGACAGAGATTACTTGACTCCTATAAGATGCTGATTTATTGGTGTCAGAGATGTTTACCAGGTTTACAGATAAACAAGAACCACTGAATATGTAAAATGTTGGCAACCATGTCAGTATTAAATAAAGTATCCTGTGAAAATATCCACTATTTACCGTTCCCAGTCGTAGCTGACAAGCAAATAAACATATAAATGAAAAAGAATAAATAACTTCCTTCTCCACCACGGCGGGAGACGACTGAATCCTTTAATTTATTTGATGTCTTCATTGTAGTGCATTGCTCTTTTTCCTCAGTACCTCATTTATTTTCAACAAGAGGGTGACTAAAGAAGAGAGAAATTATTGCTGGGAAAGAAAAACAAACAGCACCTTAATCTGTCTTTAAAAAGTATGATTATCCTGTCAGTTGTTATTGTGAGCGTGGATTGAAGTGGCTTTAAAAGACCCAGAAAATAACAGAAAAGATATTAACGTGTGCGTAAGAGGGAACAGCAAACAGACAATTACATGGTCCCAGAAGTCCTCGTGTTATCTTTTGTCACGGTTTTGTTTTTTTGCAGTTTTGCAATCGCCCGGGATTAAAGTGATGAAACACTGCAACAGTTTTCACTTTGGATATACGTCTGCATCGTGACAGCAGGGAGGAATGAATCATAGCTCCTTGAGAATGACAGTAACGAAGAGTAGAGCTTGTAAATAACTGCTGACGCTGCAACCTGCCTCACGCAGTGACGTGTGTCCGATGGGCGTTCTTGCCCGCTCGCGTTGGGTCGTCATGTCACTTTCTGCGAGCAAAACCGTAACCGAAAAAGTTTTTTTTTTCCCAAACGCGGCACCGTTTTTAATCTAACGCGAGTTATTTTTTTTGGACACGATCCGAACCTGAGCTCGACACATTTTTGGATAAGCAGCAGTGCAAGCGAGGTGCTGTCTATAGTCACGCTCATGCAAATTAAAAGTAGTAACCTACATTATTTGTACAAAACGAACATGATCATGAACGTGCACTCCGAGCATGGGAGACAGTCACGAGGCTCGTCGAAGCGTGCGCGGCTACGTCCTGCAAAATGACGCCGATCTGCGTGAAATAACAAGTTCTTAGGCAGTCCCGTCCACTGGCTCGCCTTTCCTGGAGCTTTTGAGCTCATTACTCAGCAGATTGAGTTTGCTCAGTTGCACTAAAACTGAAAAGACCTCGAGTTTCTGCTGTTTGGGGGAAATAACTAAACCACAAGTTTGGGGATTTTTGTGCTTTCATGTTAGCTGAAGTAGGAACGGAAAGAAGGATTAAGGGAAGGACGGGAGATTATACATTTCATGAGTTTATGTTTTTTTTAAGTACAACCCGTACTTTTGGCGTGACCGGTTAACGATGCAGAGATAGTCCACACCATGATTAGAAGACAGAAGATGTGATTTGCCAGTAGCTTTGAAGCAACATGTGCTACTTGGGTTGTGTTTTTGACATATTTTGTAAGGTGTAGTCGAAATCCCATGCTAACATACTGCACACCATACTCTCAATCAGCATGCACTGCCTAAGGCAGGGGTCTCAAACTCCCGGCCCGCCACGTCATTTTATGTGGCCTGCGAATCCGCCAGCAAAACAAAATAAAAAGTAAAAAAAAAAAAAATAATTTTTTTTTTAGTTTTTTTAAAGTTAGACTTGATCATAAAAATATCCCCATAGTCGAAATTATGAGATAGAAGGTCGAAGTTATGAGATAGAAAGTTATAACTATGATAGAAAGTTATAATTCTGAGATTGAAAGTCAAAATTATGAGATAGAAAGTCAAAATTATGAGATTGACAGTCAAGATTATGAGATTGAAAGTCAAGATTATGAGATTGAAAGTCAAAATGATGAGAGAGAAAGTCAAAATGATGAGAGAGAAAGTCAAAATTATGAGAGAGAAAGTCAAAATTATGAGATTGAATGTCAAAATTATGAGATTGAAAGTCAAAATGATGAGAGAGAAAGTCAAAATTATGAGATTGACAGTCAAGATTATGAGATTGAAAGTCAAAATTATGAGATTGACAATCAAAATTATGAGATTGACATTCAAAATTATGAAATGGAAAGTCAAAATTACGAGATACTTAAACAGTCATAGAAGCAGCTCTTTGGCTGGTTACTGTACATTTGACATGGAAATGTCTTGTGAGTACATTGAAGACTTTAGACTTTAAACTGTGAATGCAGAGAGTTATTTAACAATATGTTACGAGTACGGTAGTTACATTTACAACCGGCCCTTTGCGGGCGACCATGATGCTGATGTGGCCCGGAGTGAAAATGAGTTTGAGACCCCTGGCCTAAGGCCTACAAAATGAAACTTTAAGTATGATTTTACCCAGCGTGCGAAATACCTGGTGGCAATCGGGAGTCCCCCCCCCCCACCCCCCCCCCCCCTACCTGGTGCTCCAAAAGGGAAAGGTGTCAGGAAATGGCGACTGCACTGGCACAACAGGAGGCTAGCAGGTGGTGTGCTTTCAGCAGCGCAGCCACGGGGGACGCAACATCTGCATAACTGTGTGTGTGATTGACTGTGTGCATGAGTGAGCGCTATCCGGTGGGAGTGAATGGAGCAAGGACATTGGGGCGGGCGAGCCATAGAATAATTTTGGGTTTAAATAAGGGTGAAATGAAGAACATTACCCGACCGCTGTGTCAACGCATCCTCCTCCACATGAACACAGCTCAACCTATTGCCACCTGACCTCATTGCATCCGCCCTGTTGCGGCTCGTATGAGCAGTCCTCTCGAGCGTTAAATGGCTGTCTGCCGTTATGCGGTAGAGATTTGAGATAATCAGCGTGGGGTGAATAATTGCTTGGTCCTGAGTGTGTCATGTCCAGGAGATGACAATAAGGACTGTGTGGATTAGCACGGCATCATTCGCACGTATCATACCTGTGCTTGTGTGAAGAAGCAAGTGTTTATGGCAAAAGACGAAGTAAAAATAACAAAATACATTTTTTTTTTTTTTTATGATTTTCCAGCATGGAGTATCAACACAGATACATCGTTCTTTAAAGGGTAAAGAATTACAAAAAAAATCTCACCTGCCTCTAGTGCCAAGTAGCCATCTAGTTTCTGTCTCTCACATTTCTGCCGACAAAGCTGGAAGAATTAGTCCAAATAAAATAAACAAATAAAAGCAGTATCTCAAAACTGTCTGCATGGATAGATGCAGCTGGAGATGAATGTGTATATTATGGGTGAACCCATATACCATCACATTTCGTGAATTTTAACAAGCTTATTTATTCCAGAAATTCTGGGGCCTGTGAAAACAACTCTCTTGGGGCCCCAAAATTGTAAATTCCCATATCATGTTCCAGGCTCCCTGTTTATTCTTAAGCCATAAGCCATTTGCTTAGAATAGCTATATAAATATACTGATGCATGGATCGTTAAAGATTCTCCTCCATTGCTGCTGCACTGGATTCCCTGGTGTATAAGCCATGAAAGCGGTTTAGAGTCGATCCAGTGTTCTTAGTAATAACAGAGGATTCAGGGTCCCTGTGTCAGCTGTATAAATGTTTGTTGTTATTGCAGAATAGCTGGTTTTATTTCCTGGCAAGTTGAGCCCAAAGTAGCTTCCCGCAGCATGCGCTTAGAATAGCATCCAGGAGGCACATTTCTGTGTTTACTGTGTTAAGGATGATTCAGGAAAAGTTAGTTTGGACAGTTTAAGGAGGCTTGCGCTGTTTGCTGTTTTTGACGGATTGACAGAATGAACCCAGTTATCACAAATAGATTGGATGTCGGGTTCCATGTGGAATCCGGAAAAGAGCGAAAATACCATTTCCATCAAGAAAGAGTTTCCATGCTGCTCTTTGCTGTTCTTTCAATAAAGAAATACTCGTCTGCTCTGATATAACTGATGCCATTGCAGCATTCTACTCCATCATCTCCTGACATTGCAAGAATCCAGCTGCTGGTAGATCTGCATCCTGACCGCTAGTTGCCTCCAAATCCTAGACACTGTCCCTTTAAGGGCTGAAGGCATATCTTCGCAGCATATGTACATAGCTGCAGTACAGCGTGGCTACCATTCTCTTTCTCAAAAATATTTGGTACATCAGTGTGTTGTTGCAGTATCAGCGGGTGAAAGCTACTCTATAAACTAACTATAAATTAAAACCTGCACCATAGATTTTCATGCCTGGAGTGCTGTGTCAGGTTTAAACATTGTCGGCCCAACATTGATCTGTTCTCAGAATTTAAACATGTGCGACACATCCTTCAGACATGCAGGCCAACAAAAAAGATTAAAGGTGTGAATGCAGCTTTTTCCCCTTTGTCTTCAGCTTTTATTTCTGTATTTCTCTCCTGTCTCTCTGGCTCATATATCAACCATAGGAGATGCCTATTAGCCTCTTGACTACTTTGTGTGATATCGCCATGCCATTTGATGCTCACGCTGCACAGGAACCGTGTTCCTCTGCGGTGCCTCGAGGCAGCCTCTCAGCCTTTGAAACTGCATTTCAAACATTTTGTTTGGGGCTTTGACAGGACACATCTCTTCCGCTCACAGCTCGCACGGCTCTCCAGAAACCAGCTGAGACTCTTCCAGATGAAGTTAAAAGCCTAAGTGACATCCGGGCCATTTTCTTTATTTCTTTTTTTTTTTCCTCGTCACTGAGAAGCCTCTATCATTTTGTGGCGAGCCCTCTGCTTCTGACTCTGTGGCCTGGGCAGGTCTCGGAGGAGCAGAGTGGGCGGAGGCAGAGCGCTCTTGAGTGGTTTAAGTGGACCTGCAATTTCTGAGTTGACCCTCGCTGCTCAGATCAATTGGACCTTTGAATTCCCCTACCTTTCCACCTTCCAAACAGGACTGTATTCGTGTGGGTCAGCCTGCACTTGGATTTTATAGATGGATTAACTTATATATGTGAACTGCTGTTTGAGTGTAAACAGCCAGCTCCTACTCAAGGCCAAGAGGGAGCTTTGATGGATGCAGTGGGCTGTCTGCACAGAGAAATAGGTGCTATACAAAGCACCTATAATAGGTGCTGCTGATTTGCGACATGACACATGATATATGTATTCTATATTATATATTTACTATTGATCTACATGTGGTTGCTTTGAATGATATTAAGAAAACAAACCACAATTCACATGGATCAGCAAGATGCACCAGTTTCAGTTTAAGACTTGGAGCAGCAGGGCTTGTGACTTAATCCAACTCACATTCACCATATATATACAACGGAAAATGTATTTGGAGAGGACCACCTCCCTTACCTTTTTTAATTAACCGAATAAGGAATCATTTTGTATTTTGTATCGCAAAATGTTCATTCTAGAAATAATTTCAAAAAGTTGACTGACACCATATTTCATTTGTTTTTCCTACAGTATAAGCTCTTGCAATACAATGTAAACTCATAGCAACTAAAGCATGGCTCACGTTTTTATGCCTCTGCGCCGGACACAGCAGAGGCATTATGTGTTCAGGTTGTTTGTCCGTCCGGTCCGGTCCATTTTCATGAACTCGAAGTCTCAGGATTGTCTTGACAAATTACTCCAAATCTGCCAAAAAAAAACAAAAAAAAAACGTGGGTCTTTCCTCACTGGAATAAACGTTTGCTGTGAACATGATCCAGCCAGCAATTACGTGTCAAAAAAAAACTGGGCAATAATCGGCATACTTGACAAATTAATAGTCGGCTAAATAAGAGACATGGTTGTTAAATCCTGATTTGAAGTTAATCTTGGTTTGTGCGTACTACACTCCGTGCCCCTCCCTGTAACACTGCCCTGTGACACTTTTGTCAGTCAAAGATGCATCACTTCTGTCGAGAGACAGGTGTTGGGCATGAAATAAGCCGAAGAGGAAGGGCAGATCAGTGTGTGCGAATAAAAGAGGAGTGAGGCAGGATCGTGGCTGTCAGCCCTGTCTGTCATGTCTCAGTAGATTATAGCCCGAGGTCTGGAGCGTGAGCTGAATGATGATCACTTATTATTCTGTGCCCTTCTAATGAGCACCTCCCAGCGGAACAGCCCTCAGTGAAAACTGGCCACGGTTGGCGGTTGGTGGTTGGTGGTTGGTGGTTAACCTGCACGCACACTTGCGACACTTTTGATTTTGGTTTTGTGACTTCTGGTTCTGCGCTCGTCCTCAGTTGAACTACGCGGAGTCTCGGCTGACCCAGTTGGAGGGCTGTCACTGCGAGAGGACCTGCAGCACCAACAGCGTGGTCTACCGGGATAAGGAGCTGTGGGTGGAGCCAGAGAACTGCAGGAACTGTGCATGTAAGGTGAGTGTCACCTTCACCCCCACAATCAAAGATTGAGGCTCCTGCTTTCAACTATACTGTGAAAATATTCTCCATCATAGTCGAGGCCATTTTATTCATAGAGCCAAATGTTACAAATCACAAATTTGCCTCAGGGGGGCTTTACAAAATGTGACACCCTCTGTCCTTAGACCCTTGATTCAGGAAAATCAAAAACAAAGTCTAAAGTTTATTTAAGCCCTTAACATCAAGTCCCCCCTTTAGATTTTGTATTCATTCCTTATTTAACCAGATAAGGTCCCGTTGAGATACAGCATCTCTTCTGCCAGGGAGTCCTGGTCAAGAGGGGCAGCAAGTAAAAAACAACAGGCAACTATACAGTAAGGAATCAGGAGGTACAATAATCAGGGCAAAATAATAGCACTTGTTGAGAGCAACACAAAACAGTCATAACAGAAAGACCGTTCAGGTGATTGGGTCCATGTGGAAACAGTTTCTAGGCTTCAACATGATCTAGTGTTAAAACATGTCAGCAAACTGGATATTTGTTGCAGTCATTTTACCAGTAAGGATTTAAAAAAAAAAAGTTATTAAATGGGGTAAACACAGTGAAGTCCATTTACTTCCCTTAAGAATATTGAAATCATCTTATTCATCGGTGTCTGAGGGTGGCTTATTCCTGTTCAAGTATTTCTTGGCATTCTTGTCTTTATAGTGACTTTAAGATGACAGGAAATCAGGCGAAAGACAGATGGGGAATAAAAATTCCCTGGCCAGACGTGAACAACCAAAGTGGCCCAATAGTATCATCTCATGTATCGGTGTGTTTCCGATTTTTATTGGAAGTCATATGATCTTTACACTCTGTGAAATATTCAAACTTAAGACACTAAAAAAACAGGTTGAAATTATCTTTTTTGATGAAAATAAGACTTTCAAGACTTAATAATAGGCAGACATCAAGGCAAAGCGGGTACACCAAAATGGCAAATGATGGGATTTATAAGAACATAACCTCTGGAACACTTCCAGCATCACAGATTGTTGATGCATAACGGAGGACCTGAGGGTAGATTAATTTTATTTCCTTTGGAAAGTCATTACAACTCTTATTTCCTCCACTCCCAACACAGCTTCCTTAACTTGTCTTCTCATCAGACCTCCCAGCCCCAGCATCATGTCTCCCTGCCTCCTGTCCGCCCCCCCCTAACAAGCACCGCCCCCCCCCCCCACCACCACCTAATAAGCCTCCCTGTCTGCACTCATACATACTGCAGGAGCCAGACTTGTGTTGAATCAGGCCATGCCGCGCCCCGGGGAATTAGACTTGCTGCATCATTGCACATCAAGCACAGGCTGGAGTTTAGTCCGATTTCCTCCCGCCGATTTCATCTGAACTGATAACCGCGGCGTCCTGGGGGAACCATTTTCGATGACTCATGAAATGAGGAGGCGCTCGCAGAGAGAGATATCGGCCTCAAAAAATGAAGGCAGTCCTTCAGGGCCCGAATAACTATACCTGCTATCAGCAGGCCGCTCGCTTTCAGTACCCGCCATCCAGCGCTCGATGATGAATCTGCTAACTGATTGTTTGACATTATAATCACTTTTTTCCTTTATTCCTGAATATGACAGCTTTCAGCTTCAGATTGCATTCTCCGAGGTAGGATTCTGAACAGTTTTGGGTTGGTTTGCATGGTGCGTACACCAAAAGCATTCCCCATTCAGGGTTGAGCTGTCATGTAAGCGGAGTTGGATTAGCGCATACATCACACCTAGTGTGTTATATATGTTAACTCTTATCCAGATAAAGATATACAATTCCATGAATGCTTGAGCAAGTGTAAATTGAGAGATGAAAAGAAGTAGGCGACGTGTTTTTTTGGCAGTGCTACATGCAAAAGCCGAATGTTCACAGTGATTGGATGTTTGCTTCTGATGTTTCTTCCAGAATGGCGTGGTGGAGTGTCGCAGGATATTCTGTCCTCCAGCAAACTGCTCAGAGGACTCGCTGCCTGTACACGTTGATGGGACTTGCTGCAAGAAATGCCGACGTGAGTATCAGCAGCACACATTTAAAATGTCATTTTGCTCAGTCTATACCATGACTCCTAACACGATTCAGATCTTCTACTTTGGCTCACACTTTCTCACTAAAACCAACATAAAGCTGAGAATGATGTCATCTCTCCACAGCTGCTTTCTTGGAAATCAATTCTTCTCTATAATCATTTTTGTTTTATCAATATATCTCAACGGAGACTCTCTCCATAATGTCTGACGCTTGAAATAAGCCTGAGCCTGTTAGTGGCAAAAACAAGCACTTTTAGTGGACGTATGGTGGCGCCAGCTTGCCCTGATAGGATTACATTGAAGACCGTCTACAGCGCTCTTACTCAATTCTGGACTAATTTCAGAAATCGTTGTCAGTTAGACAAGAAAACTAATCGGGTCCAGGTTGAAAAGTACTGAGGTTACCCTTTGAGGACTTTTTGATATCCTTTTGATTTGGATGGTCGGACATTGATGGTCGGACATTGATACAAGATAATGACAAATAAATGTTTGACAAAAGCGTGAATCATTGACAATCGACCAAACCCTTCCTCAAACGGCGTTATTCGATCATAGCAACGGTAGCTAGGCACGGCAAGTCTGTCAAGCTTTGGTCATCAGTGTACCAGTGTCACACTTCCTGTTCTTTGCTAGTTATTTGCCCAACCACAAACGTTCGAGGCCAGGGATTAATGAACATAAACATAGGTTGTTTGCATTATTTGAACAAATCACCAATGCTGTTGTTTTTCACGGTCCTACATGCAAGCTCAGCTCGTTTGCTTTACATCCTTTTGAAGGTACCACTGCAACCAGAGCCACTGTAGATACAAACAAGAGGGCTGCTGACTGTGGCTGACGCTCTGCTGGCACATTGAAACCAGAATAAACTATCTGCAAGAGCAGAGATCACAGTCGTGGCAGCTCTATTTCTAGTATAAAGCACACGGGGGTCTGGTAGCGGCTCACAGACAACTGTGTCTCTCTCGCTATATGGCAGAAACACTCAGTCCCTAAAGGATAGTTTGTCTTTGAATAATTCCATCCCTCCGCTCGCTCCTTCCTCCTCCTCTTCCTCCCCTGTGAACATCAGAGCTTTGGCACAGACGGACGAGGAGCAGCGGTCCAGAGCTGCGACTCAGCCTCCTGGAGAGGAGAAAAGCAGGACTTCGTATCATGTGCTTCATTTTCTATTTCTGCTTCATCGCCGGAGGAATATGCAGAAGGCACAAGCCATGAACAACTTATGCAGAACTTCAGGCGGGGAACTTTGACTGTTTTTTCTCCCCCAAGCATTCATTTTTTCTATTTCTGAGAGTACCACAGGAGCTGATAATGTCTGAGTAATTATTCTGTTCCTGGTATATCGTAGTTACTGTACTTACCTGTGTTACTGAAGCGGTTATGTTCTTTTTTTTGTGCCCGCAGCGAAATGCACCTACAGGGGCCAGACCTTTTCTGAAGGCCAGCGCTTTTTATCCAGGAGCTGCAGGGAATGCAAGGTAACGTTTAACATCTTTCACCAGCATTTGGCCTCCGCTCTGCGATCAAACATACCATGCAGCACTTCTCTTTCATTGTAAATGTGTAATGATTATGCGTGGCGGACCGCTCGGTGTGTTATTCAATTAGCCAGCGGGCCATATTAGTTTTCCAATCCGTCCCCCAATCTGTTCAATCTACCTTTTTTTTTTAATTCCCATCTCTCTAATGGCGAGATAACCAGGTAATTAGAAAGAATATGAAACACAGCAACACAAAGGCCTGATTTGAATAGACGCTTCATCACCGTGTGTATTATAATTAGAGTCATTATTCCAGTTCACCATTGAACAGAGGTGAGCTTTCTTCACTCAGGAACCATTTATCTTTAAAGATTCTCGTTAAGGGGAAACATTAGCAGGTTTATTTGCACGCAATCACACACAAAGAGACGCACAGTGAATTCCTCATTATTTTGACCTTTACTCCTAGATTTGAACCCTGCTTTTAGAAAGGGGCCTGGGAAGTTCTATTCTGAGGCTTCCAGGGGTCTCTTTAGTCAGAGCTTTTGATCCATGAATCTCAGCTGTATCTTCCAGCATATGAATATTTTCATGTTGTTTCTTCACGTCACACAATGGTAACTCTCCTCTTGCTGTCACGGTGGTGGGAAGTGTGAAAAGCATCCATGAATTTATGCATTGACAGAGAGGAATAAGTCCATTTTGATTATGTAGCTTTATACAAATCCTCAAGGGGCTCTGTCATCTGTGGAACATACGACGCCCTCTATGCCGTGCCATCTGTGGGGATAAGTGACACTCGGCAGCTCAAGTTGTCACCAAAAAACAGCGGCGTGTGTTTTCCTTCACTCAGTGGCGTGACTGATCTCATCATGGCTGCCTGACATGATGGAATATTAATGCTAGTGCTGAAAGGATTCGTCGATAAGTTGATCAACAGTTAATCAAACATATACGGACAACCATTTTGAAAATGGTCATGTGTTTATTCAGCAAAATTGTTGCGCAAAAATACCCAAAAGTTCTGTAAACTGCATTTTGACTGGTTGGCAGAGGTGTACAGCTGTGAGGAGGTAATCGTAGTATGTTTTACATCATTATAAATATAATTACTTAAGTTATTTATGTCAGATAAAATAAGCTATTTGCATAAATAGTCTTGGGTTGTGATGGGCATTTGTAAGTATCTTTTTATTCCCTTCTTAGTTCTGCATTGGTGTATCTTTTGCGTTAGGCAGCGAGTCGCTCGATTTCTTATCTGTCTGCTGTTTGGGGCTCGACAGGTAGCGTATAAAAGAAATGTTGGTCAAAAAACAGCAGAAATAGCCTTGATGAGAGTGGACTGTGCAGGCTTTCAAACCAAAACAATCAGTTCGTTGTTCTCACTCATAAAAGGCTCACAGTGCAAGGCTGTACAATTAAAAGACGACAGTGGGAAACAGCTAACATGGTTCCTCGAACAGCACGGGGATCTGAGTCGCTGTTTTCGACCTTGAGCGGTCTGGTCCGACAGAGCAGCCAGACTGCTACCGTTGCTCTGTGCCTGCTATTTGTTTTAAAGGCACCAGGGGAAGATGACGCAGTGTTCAGTCTCCCTTTGTTTCCCCATCTCTAGTGGTGCTTCTCCTCCTGTATTCATGCCAATTCATGCAATGTACATCCTTTACATCCCACCCGCTCTGTTGTCATGGCAGCATCATTCAGTCAGGGATATCTCAGAACACTCTAAGAAGCACTAAGTATAAAGGATTGTTGAAAAATAGATAATCCACAATACAGACAGAGAATTGTATTAAAAATGCAAAGAAATTACAGGAAAACTCATCTCTAATGCGATATTGCAGTTATTTTCTACAAATAAATTCTGCAGTTATTGCGTTCACTATTTCGGTTAATTGTACAGTTTATCAGTTCTGTGCTATTGTTGTTAGTATCGGGGGTCGTCAGTTGACCCAATGATAGAAAAGGTCTCCATCAGGAAAAAGGTTGGGAACCTCTGGTTTCCATAGTGACACGGGCTTGAGTGGAGTAAACGGTATATGGACTTGTACTTGTGCTTTTCTAGTCTCTCGACCACTCAACAGCGCTTTTACACGACATGTCATTCACCCATTCATACACTGATGGCAGGGGCTACAATGCAAGGTGCCACCTGCCCATCAGAACTATCCGACAATCTCACACATTCACACAGCAACGGGAGCAATTTAGGGACAACTCCCAAGGACAACACATCGACATGGACGAGCTTCAATCAGAACCGTCAATCTTCTGATTGACCCGCTCTACCACCGAGCCACAGTGGCCCACAGGGCAGGTAGCCTCACCTCAGTGGGACCAGGTTGTTCTGCAATAAGACGGACAGAGACAACTGGTGCCTGGTGCTCAGTCATTCAGATGAAGCTCAACATCGCTGATGACCCTACTGACGTGTTTTTGAAACTACAAATCACCCGTCAGTCTGTTGTAGTTGTTGTGACTACAACGGTTCCCCGGAGACCCCAAGAATAGACTACTGTGATCTTTGTCAAAACATTATTAGTTATGAAGAAAACAAAACCGGTTATTATTTTAGGAAAGGAACACGTAGACAGACGGAGCACATGAGGAAATCTGCGTCTGCTGCTCTGCTGCCTCACAGAGTGGCTCTACGTCCTGTGTGATGCTTTAAATCAGGGGTGTCAAACATACGGCCCGTAAAAAAAAATTTTTTTTAATTTTTTTTTATTTATTTTATTTTTTTACAAAAATTAAAAGTTAGATGTGAAAATAAAAATATCCCCATGGTTGAAATTATGAGATGAGCCATTTGCGCCGCCGGTCTCGCCGGGGGCTATTTTGTGTTCATTCGCACTGGACGCGCCGGAGAGGGGGCGTGGCTTATCGCCCTGAAAGCCGTTCAACTGTCCGCCATTAACCATGGAAAAAAGAACCTCTATTTCTGCTAAGTAGGTGTTGAGGAAGTCACAGATATCCCGGGAAACTAAACTAAATATGTTAGGAGTAGTTACATTTACACCGTCTTACATTTACAACCGGCCCTTTGAGGGCGACCGTGATGCTGATGTGGCCCCAGAGTGAAAATGAGTTTGACACCCCTGCTTTAAATCATCACCCATGAAAAACATTTCATCTATTAAAACGGCAACCCGAGCTTTTGACCCCAATACATTGGCATTTCAAATTATGCTTAAAAAAGGATTCAAGCAGAAAACAATGATATGAAGGGGGAAAAATTGAATTAAGAATTTGGAATTATAGAAGAAAGCATGGATGCTCAGGATGAGGGTTAATTAGCAACAGCTGATATGACATGCTGCCACTTCATTTTAAGAGAAGATGAGGATTCAGCTGAATGTGTTATACTCTGATCTGTGCCAACGGTAATTAAAATCACATGCATATTGTCCGTGCAATGGGTGAAAAGTGCATGGAACTATATGAACATGAATGATTACCTTTTAAAAAACCACCCTCAGCATCACCAGGTCATCCTACTGCAGAGTATGTCAGCAAGTTCCCACCTTCTCACGCCAAGTTAGTCTTTTCATCTGCCGCCTGTTATTGGATTTCAACAACCGATATGACCGTTCCAAAAAGAAAGACTGATGTGAGTGATGGCTGGCTGGCAGGTGAACCTAATTGGAAAAATCAACCCAGTCGCCAGAATAAAGAAAGTTGGCATTGTACGTTTCTGCAAACCAATGATGGCAGTGGTATAAAAGTATGTTTTATAAAATACGTTTCATATGAGTCTGGTATCACGCGTTCAGAAACGCACAATGCCTCGTGGTTAACGTTGCCAAACCATTGGTGAGGTTTAGGAGACAAAACTACTTGATTAAGGTTATAAAAAACCTCAGTTTCTTAACTTCACTGAACAAGCATAACAACATTATGTCGGAGGCTTAAAGTCAATGTTACGTAACAAGCATAAAGTCAATGTTGATTCCATGGGATGGGAACAGCGGACCCCCCGGGTGAAACATCTGTATTTTTTTAAACAAGCATACCACAACAAACAGGTTGAATAAGTGGGCTTTCGATGGGACGCTTCCTAGTTTCAGCCCTGGACCTGGAACAAATCAGTGTCATCTCTTTCCTCAAATGGTGTATTTGTTCTGGTGAAAATGTTGTTTAATGCATCAGACCGTCACACATTTGACCCAAGCGTTGAAATTGTAATGCTTTGCCTCCGTCCTTGTCCTTCCAGAATGGCCTGATGGTGAAAGTCACAGAAACTTGTCCAGAGCTCAACTGCACCGTCGCTGAACAGATCCTACCAGATGGCAGGTGCTGCAGCGTTTGCAGAGGTACGGCTTCCTTCTTTCTTTGGACGCACCACTCCCCCGGTTGCTGATTCCGGCTGCGGCGCTGCAATACTTCTGTTTCTCTCCCTTTCCACCGGGTATGAGTGCTTCTGGGTCGGTATACCTATCAGAGCAGATTGGTCTGTCTGCTATAGAGCACCTGCTATGCCAATTTGCCTGAACCCCGCTGCTTTGGCAGGGAGCTACTACAGGGTAAATAGCCACGGGTAATTCAGTAAATGCATTGAATAAACAAACTGTAGGAGGCTGTCGGCTATAGAGGCCACAATGAAAGAGACCCGGGGCAGGTTCTGAGCAAAGGAAATTGGGCTCTCATTGCGGTAAGATAAGCAGCGTGCCTCAGACTCGCTGTATTTCAAGGAGAAGAAGATGAATAGAGTGTAAAAGAGAAGGCAAGGGGAAGACAGGAAAGGGAAGGAGAGGAGAAAGATGAGAGGTTAAATCAAGGAGAGGGAAGGAGATATGAAGTCTCATACCTGCTATGTTGTAAAGGGAGGAGAGGAGGAGGAGAGGAGAGGAGAGGGAAGGTAAAGAGTATAAAGAACATGAGAGGAGAGGAAGATGATTACAAAGTTAAAGAGAGGATGAGACTAAGACTACATGTTGAGGGAAGAGGGAAGGAAATTAGAAAGATTAGGAGAAAGGGCAGGAGAGGACGGATAGAGAGAATAGAGTGGAGCGAGATAAGAATAGAGAAAGAATACGAGTGAGAGAGAAGAGAAGAAAGGCATGAAGTGTAGAGGAGAGGACGGCAGCGAGAGGACAGAAGTGTAGGCCAGAGGAGAGTTTATATAGTAAGAGCAAACTATTAAAGATTGATAGTCACAGCGTCTCTTTCCTACAGCCCTCTCTCTGACACACACACACACACACACACACACACACACACCCATGACTGCTAAAACTCAGAGTGGGTCAGAGTGGGTCAGAGTGGGTCATCTCCGCTGTGTGACCACTCTGATATTCACCAGTGCGTCGCTGTTAAATCCTCTGTTAAATTGGTCAATCCACAATAGCCACATAGTGTTTATGCAACTTTGTTTGACTGAAATAGAAAAACAAGAAAGATTTGACCGAAATGTTCGGTTCTGCCCGTCTGCCCCCTGTTGTAGTAGCACGGCCGACAGACAGAATATTACTCTGCAGCTGCAACATTCTGGGAAGTTGTTTCAAAGGCTGCTGCCGCTGCATGGTGCGCATGGTGCCCCGGGGCTGCCTGTTTAGTTTAGGAAGCGCTTGATTCGATATGGAGCGGCGCATTTTAAACGTCAATATCGCAGCAGATTTAATCGTGGGAGTCGTGGTCGCAATAAATATTTGATTAATTGCGCAGCCCTAACACGCGTGTTATTCCGAGTCGGATTGGGCCTTTTACATGTTTACACAATTGGGCGGGGTGCTGCTGTAGCTGATGGAGGAAGCAGAGTGCAGACGCAGCTCTTTCCTCAGTAATGGCTCCCCGGGCTCCCTGCCTCTCAGGGCTTTTATGTGCTGCCAGTGTGTCTTTCATTACAGGACATGATGGGCTACATCAGCTCATACTTACTGAGCAGCAGACAATCACCTCTCTGTCTGTCCGTCTGCCTGCTCCCTTATCTTACAGACCGATCATCAGAACACCCGTCTACCTGCCATGTCACATGTCTGCACACATGCGGGATCTCCGTCTGTTTGACAAAAGATGCCGGCAGACAGAACACGGGGTTAAAGCTCCAATCCCCCACCGCAGCTGATCAGGGTTGTAATCGCAGTAGCAGTACCATGTGTTCCGATAGATAATGATGTCAACAGGTGGGAAGCCAGTGAGGGATTCTGATCTTGTCACTGCACTGTTGACTTAAAAAAAAACACACACACTTACCCCCCTGTAATCTTGAAACGTGGCTTTGAAAAGCACAGTGTGTGGCTTGCTTTATTTCGGAGGATGGCAGCTGTGTTCATCCCGGATTCAAAATGGTGCTCGGAGTCGTCGCGAGAAAGTGTCAGAACCAACTGGAGATGTCCACAGAAACCTCTCAGACCACTGCTGCAACTGTTCAATAATACGCTCTCCACAAGAGAGCTAATTAGTTCCCTGTCACACTCTGCAATCCCAGCCTGAAGCAGCCCGTTAAGCACTTTATTAGTCGAGAGATAATTGTTATATAACATTTTTGCAGTTTGCTCTTATCTTGAAAGCTCTGTGTTGGAGGTGCAGCATTCTTTTGGGGCTCGCCATCTGTGAGTTTCGTCCTCATAGGATAGGTGGCTGAGCGTCAGCGTCGCGTGGTGCTTGTTAACGCCGTCCTTTCACCCGTTCTGTGCTGAAATACTGGACTTGCGTGGAGACTCTTCCAGTGAGTCAGTCAGTGTCACAATCATTTCTTTCACATGTGGTTCTTTTCACACCAGTGACTGTTCCACTCAAAGTGTGTACATGCTGTCATGCGAGCCAAACCTTTTTATTATTGCACCAAAAATGTACTGCAGTCATAAACTTCATACGTGGGGCTCCTTATCATTCACATTATTTGTGCCCGGGAGGAACACGGTTGCTCGTTTGTGCATTTGTCTGCTTTTACCTCTGTGAGGTCCAAAGTAAATACCAGACCTCCTTTGTCCCTCTCTTTCAGGTTATGACTTCTGCGCAGAGGGACTCATTTGTGGCGAAAACTCCGAGTGTAAAAACCGGAATACTAAAGCGGAGTGTGAATGCAAGGGCGGCTATGCCTCCATCCACGGGGACTCTACTTACTGTGAAGGTAGGACTGTACTTTTCCCAGCTTCAAGCTGAGCCGGGGCTCATGCGACCGAGTCATGATATCCAATAACTCAGGATGTTAAAATCAGTATGGCTGGCAGTAGGGATGCAAAATTGCTCCCGTAGCTGTGCCTACGGTGCATGAATGCGATAGAATCTGAATAGTAAGTCGCTTTGGATAAAAGCGTCTGCTAAATTACTAATGTAAATGTAATGTAATGGATGGGTACCGTACGAGTACTCTTATTGATTCTGCTTATCGGTTTGGATCCTTGTTGATACTCATTTCTATTTGGTTATTTTGTGAGTAAAAAGACTCGACAAACAGTCAAAAACTGGGCGTTTCTGCAGATTTCTGTTCTGCTTGTTGGCCAAATCTTTTGATAAATTGCTGGTATTACCTCCCTTACTTGTGAGGCTTGTATTGCATCTGTAACAACGAGACTCTTCAGCATCTACTGGAGTGAAATGTAGCCACACTTCAGATATTTTTGTTCTCTCTGCCATGATGTGTGTCTCACGCTGTACTGAGCCGGAGTCGGTGTGTGTGTGTGTGTGTGTCAGAGTAAAGCATCCCTAGCAGGCAGTGTGTCAGCTTTCAATGCATTTCAATGCGTTTATGCTGGCTGTGGGCTACACACTGAGATTTCGAATGACCTGACATTAGACGCACAATGAGTGTGTGACATGATGGTGACTAAGGAGAGCAAGGATTGGTCTGAGAGAGCACTGTGGTCAAGCGACCTGCACCTTTAACATGGCATCAGCAATGTGACAAAGCACAGGGATTTGGGTTATTTTGAGAAAAGAGCCTGTGGAACACTGATGGTCTTGATATGTGAGCAGTGCTTGAGGTTGTGAAGGGCAGAGACTCATTGATCGACACTTGAGAGCCCTGAACGCCTCAGAAGCAACACTTTGGAGGGTCTCTGGAAAGATCGATAAAAAATGATTTGTCCATTGCAATTGTCACTAATAATGTCTTTTAAAAGCTTACTTACTGTCCATTAGTAGCCGATTCATTACTTAAACTATAAAACATTTTTTGAAATATATATACGAAGACAGACAGGCGCTGCTGCAAATGGTCTGCAATGCAGACGTTGTGTAGTTCACAGAACATGACCTTACCCTGTACAACCTGGAAAGCAGTGACTTATTTCATGCTTATAGATGGAATACATGATGTATTGAATACATTTGAATCCAAATGTCAGGGTGGATTCTGTTGCAGGGCGCAGTTGTTTGCTCGGCTCAGTAGTTGTGAGAGTCTTTATTATCGGCTGTCATCCATGAAATCTCCGAGGTCTATACTGCACATCGAGTCTGGAGGAGTTCAGCGTGACTCAGCGGCACCAGGTAGGGGGTACTTTGCACACTGGGTAAGGGTTAAGGGTAGATTCAATTTCTGCAACTTAAACTGTTACATTAAATTACCCGAGCACCTCTGATTCAAGGAGCTTTTCATGTTTAGTACACTAATGGGATTTAACATTCCTGCTGGCCATTTTCCAAAGGGTGCCATTGAGTTTTAAATAGATTTCCAGCCATTCATTTCATTTAATTTCATTTTATCATTTAGTTTCAATATCACCTCATGATAATGCAGCTGTGAGGTTATTTTTCTAGCTCTATCTCTCTCCTCTGGCGGCTGCGTGCACTTATTTTAAGTTGCTTTGGACAGATACGTGTGACACAATGTAATCAATACTTCAGATGCAGAAAATAATCCGATGTTTCTTTTAACACAGCCCATGCCTTCAAGCGCCTTAAAATGTAACAATGACAAGACGGACTGAATGTCCACAGTGTTAAATGACCTATGTGGAGCAAGTCCGCAAGCTACGAAGTCAGTTTGTAAAGTCATGGCACGCTTTCAGAAAATGGACGCTTGGCAGGATTTGCATGCAGTGGGCTGATACTGGCATGCTCCTTTGAGGTTGTTGTGAAACTTCTGCTCATGCTTGAGTCAAACTTTTGGTAAGATTTAAACTTCACTTGCAGCAGAAAATAGCTGAGGGTAAATGTTTAGCCCCTCTGGTATGTGCAACCAAATACTTACTTTTGACAGAACTATTCATTTATTCTAGAGGAGCGCTTGTTCGTGTCTGCCTCATTTTTCTTGGAAAAGCACATTTCTGAGTTTTGAGACATCATTTCGCAAAATGATCAGGGTGTCATCAGAGTCTAGGGCTGGTGTCATTATTATTATTTATTCAAGCCGATTAAATCGTGGTTTAACCTGAAATCATGTTGCACCAAACTTTAAAACTCAATTAATTAACATCAGTTTAGTTTTTACACAAAATTATACACCAGATTATATTTAATTCTGTCAAACCACAACTTTAAACTCCTAATTAACTCTAAACTTCCACTCTATGGCTATCTTTTTTTTAAATGGATTGAGCTAAATAATCAAGTTCCTCGACAAAAGCTAATGGACAAACTCAATTAAGTTGTATGACGCTGATGCTGGATTTCTTTTGGAGCAGGATGATCAACCGGCAGTCTCTTTTTACACCTTGCTGCGCTGATGTTTGTTTTTCCATAATGCAACATTAATTCGGCCAACACGTTTTTCTCAAGGATCAATTCGAGCTTCTTCTTCTCTACCAAGCCATCATGTGTAGCGTTAGGCTAACTAATAGTTAGCCTGCTATAGCCAGCAAACAATGCAACGTTTTGTTCAGGAATACAAAACAGCCGAATGTTTTCCCCCCTTTTTTATAGCAAATACATACGAGGTCTCGACAGCCTCACATTTCTATTTGGGTAAGCAAGCATCTACATATTGACATATTTCATTTTGGTGTAAATCAATACACAATTACTCATTTTGAACTTAGTTTTGCTGAATTCTGATTCGAACTTAATCCTGATTGGTGTAACCTAGCCTACGATTGGCTGGCTGCTTCCATCAAGCGTGCTGATTGTTGGACTTGGCTGAGAGTCGACGGGTGCCGGAGGCCCACAGCACTTGTGATGGATCTAATGGCCTTATTTTATTAAGACGCTCGGCGGATTGAAGGATTTGCGTGATGCTCGGTGCAGTTGTCTTTGGGCCGCAGCAACGGCCTGAACTCACTAAACGCACCGAGAGCTGGGTAGTCACAAGCCCTCCAGTCTGGCTGCCTCTGTGTTTGATCTGTAAAGAGGTTTACCCAGAGCTCCACTCCAATCCACGACAGTCCCACACCATACGAGCGGGGGCTTGGAGACGCTGATTGTTAGATCAGCTATGTAAATTGGGGAGCCACGGCTGTATTGGCTGTGGCGGCATTATCCATGTTTGGGGGGGTTGCTCCCTTAAGGCAGCTCAAACTTCTGTTGTGAGTGGATTAGCTGGAATCCCACTGTACAGTATGCTGATATTTCACTCCGCTCTCACCTCCAACTTAAATTGGCTTCGGATAACATGTCTTGCGCAGCAGACTCGGGTATCCTCTCCTTTGTTTTATTTGAGTTATAAACAAAGCCCGGCAGTCTGAGAATAGATGTTTTACAGAACAGTTGAGTTTCTCGTCTTGTACTTTATAAACTGGAGATTATGTCTGGCTGTGGCTCTAAGCCGCCATTAAATGTGACCATTATATTCTCATGAATGTTTTTATGTGCAGCTGAATGACTGAGGGCTAGATTATTTACTTGTAATCAGAGCGCTGTTTGAGGAGGGACCAGGCGATTTTGAGCTTGAGGCGTCTGTCTGGCATGCAGTCATCTTATGGGACCACAATTGTACTCTCCCTCTCTTTAAGCTGAATACCTGATTATTCTCAGCTGGGATATTGTCCTCCAGTGTGTCCTAACTTGAATGAGTTACCCCACCTGCTGTAAAAGGTTCTATTGATATAATCTCCCCATTAAAAAGCATGTTTTGACTTTTGTACGCTATTAACAGTGTATTTCTGGAGTTTAGTTTAAACTTGAAAAGTCACAAATGTTCTTGGGCTAATGTGTAATTCCTCGAAGGTACACTTTGCTTGTTTTTCATAGCATTTATTAGCTAAGCATGGTGTGAATAATTGCCATTATTTGATTTGTGATGAAGAGGTTTTGAGTTTTGGCAACACATCGCTCTTTGGATGATGCAAACAGTAAATGATGCTGCTTTTTGAGGTCAAGCTGCAAGCGTCACCTGGACGCAGCTTAGTTGACTCACGTTTTAGTGAATCTGCACAATAGAGAATCTTGCTAAAATGGCTGCAAGCAGTTCCTGTTTGCACCACTGATGAACAAACATCCATCAAATGGATTACTTTGTTTTTATTGAAAATGCACTTTTTTTACGAAAGATTTGGACATTTATCCACAACTGAGGAGGAGAGTGGTTCAGTTCACTGAGTTGTACGAGTGTGTGTACGATGCCTGTGCTCCAATTTTACTGATCGATGTCACTTGGAAGAAAGAGTGTCATTGATGATGAAACATGCTTTTCTCTGGCGCTAGCAGTCAAGGAAGCTGCAGCATACTGTGTCCCTCTGCTGTAGCACGTATGACGCAGGCCTGGTTCGTACACCGAGCGAGAGAATGTGTTCATATTCAAAGCCATCTGCCTCATTTCCAAAAGGAGAAATGTGCCTGCATATGCAGAATATGCACGCATGTAGAAACAGGAACATAAGCACACACTAATGATGATCTTTGCCTCACTAGCATGCCCATCAAAGCCTGAGCCGTTATTTACTCCATTAAAGATGTATTACTGTATCAGAGAGCTGACATCTTTCTTGATGGTCTTAAGAGATGAGTAGAGTTTGGCGGCATCACTCTGCTTACTCGATGTTAAGGCAGCCGCTCCTCCTCTGCCAGGCTTGTGGAAATACTTTTTAATCCAGAGGGAAGCCTGGTCGAAGGCAGTGGTTGCTATTGATTGGTCTTGTCAGTCCTCAGCAACGCAAAAGGCTACAACAGGGCTCACCGCTGGCCTGCCGGCTCTGCAACAGCATGGCCACATGCGATAGGCCTAATGGACTGCATGCGATGACTGCTTGCACTGAAGGCCTTCAACCCTTTTGAAGACCTTCAGTGCAAACAGAAACAAAGTTCTCCCTGAAAGACCTTTAGCTTTTCCTCCATTACCTGATGCTCTGCATTCAGATATTTCTATCCATCTATACACAGCGTTATACATCCATAAGCTACAGCTGCTCCTTTAGAGGGTACCAGCTGACATTACAGGATACGTCCTCTTAGAAATGTTCCGATATGATTTCTTCCTTTTCCGATACTAATTCCTGAACTTGCATATTGATACCGATCCGATACAAGTGTGTTTAAAACACGAGATATACATACATACATACATACATACATACATACATCCATAGACGAACATTTTGCACCGACAATCCAAACAATAATTTCAACCGTAACATTTGTGTTATCTTTGTGCTTTTGTCACCTGTCGTCGGTCTGTATTTGTATTAGTACTTTTAATCATGTATTATAAGCTGCTTAGAGCTAACATCATCATTACATCTCTAATATCTATTCTGTGTTGCTTGTCCTTCAAACAACTGTATTTAGCCAACCAGAACTAACAGCTAACGTTCACTAGCTCTGCCGATTTTAACACATATTTGCTGTCCACGATGTAGCATTACCAGGGTGACAACATGATATGGGAGCAGAGACTCACGTAGTCGCTGATACCCGATCCAGCATGTTAGGCTGTATCAGAGGCATTTCAGATACTGGCATTGGAACAACTCTACACCCTGAACAGGTCGGCAGTCAATCACAGGGATGACACATACAGTATACGCTTTCTCCACCAAAATAAGCGAGTATATGCAGGTTTTTTTATTGTATATTTACTTCAACGCGCATCACAAAGCATCATTACCGTGTCCACCTGGGTGTCATGTTTCCATCCCTACCGATCTGAGTTTTAGCTGATAAGTACCTGTGACTTTGCTGCAGTCATTTGTCTCGGGAATGAATGCCGATTGTAACCTTTCCCGACAAAGACAAAAGACAGATGTTCGTGGGCATTAGTGAGGTTTCTTTGTCCAGTGGGAAAGGGGCTATAGAGACACTGACATTCTCACGTACAGGCAATTTACACTGGCCCATTAACCTGCATGTCTGCATGACATGCAAACCCTAAACATCGACGCTCTGAGGCAACGATGTCAACAGCACCTACACGCTGTGCCACCCACATTTTCACTTCAAAGATCCGTCAACATTTTTCACTATTTTTATCACTTTAGATCTATTTTTATCACTTTAGATCTATTTTTATCACTTTCAATAATAATACAACATCTATGTAGACGTATGTAAGCCCATCTATTAGTATGTACTAAAACAGTCAACAGCTTGAGATCAAATTTGTGCAGTCGGATAAATCCTGTGAGACGCAGTGTACTGTGAACGCAGTGACACCAGTGTGAAAGCCTTTAATTCCCACTGATACAAAAAAACAAACTGACTTCGTCTCGCGGGTTGTACTATCTTCAGCACAATGTGTCACACACACACCTGATGCAGCTCCATTACTGTTATTGCTCACGTTTGTGCTAATGGGCTTTACTCAGGCTTATTATCCTCATCACCTCGTGTTTATGCTGTCAGTGATGTTCTTCGAGTCCCAGCAGATCTACTGCATCGTCTCTCAGCTCCAGAGGACACACGCATTAACGCCGCTGTTGTTGTTTTTGCTGACAGGTTGTTAAATGTAGCCTGAAAAAAAAAAAAAAATTTCACATCAAGTTAAGCCCTCCTCACAATGAAGCTCCAAATAACAAAAGAGCTAAGGCAGCTGATGTTGAGGATAGTTGCATCAGCTAAGGACAAACAACATAATTCCCTGTTTCCTATGAGTGCTACAGGGAGTGACCCTCCTCCCAAATGGCCGTTGTTACCACAGAGGCTGCTCTGTATATCTCTTTCCGTGGTGGGTGAAATCCCAGCATGGGTCTAAGTGCACCTAGATGGTGTATGTCTGTCTTTCATTGCACATGCTCTCAGCTTTATATGGACCTTTTTCTCTCAATATACCCAAATGATCTCCCACTCGGCAGGAAGCTTTCCTTTTTTTTTTTTTTTGTTCCGTCCTCTCAAGTGCCTCTTTTGTGCACTTCTTTGCTCCTCCATGTTTCAAATGAAAGGCTCCACCACCACGGCGCGTCCTTGGAAATGTTTATGGGCGAGAGCATTAGGGAAAAGTCACAGCAGTTAGATAAGTCGCTCGAGTCGAGCCAAGTATTTTCCACATATGCAGAGATGAAGCGTATTTCCATAGAAATGGTCTCAGGAGGTTGTTGTGGAGAATTCTCCTGCTGTTAAGAACCCTCATGGGTCACTCTACCCACATTAATGGCAGCATTAGCTCCCGCTGTGCCCCGTAAGTCTTCTCCGGCTCTTATGGGCAACTCAAACACTGGCACGCCCTTGTTTGACACGTAAAGGTGGATTCGTCTCACCGCTCCGCCAGCTGCGTGTTTTGTTTGGAGCGCTAGTTGCGGAGTTGCTCACTTTAATTGGGCCTAATTAACTTGCATTTGATGCAAATGTAATGACTCCCTCTACAGTTGACATTGCTGTCAATCGCCGCCGAGGGCTGCATTCTTCTGCAGTTTTATTTGGCCCCCAGGCCACAGTTTTTTTTTCTGCTATGGGTAACAAGATTAGTGCCCACTGTGAGGCTGACACATGAAACCTATTTCTGTTTGTTCAGCGCGCTTTCATTTAGCTCCGGAGCAGCCGAGCTCCCTGGGTTCAGAGACTCTCTGATGTGGCCCCTTAGCTAACAGGCTCTCGGGAGGCACTTTATAATGTCCCTGATCTCCGGCCTATCTCCACTGACACCACAGCAGTTTTTAGTTCTTCTTCTCTTTTTTCTCTCTCTCTCTCTGGCTTTTACCACTCACTGATGATATGCCATGACTTTGGTGTAAAGTATAGTAGCTCGCCGAAGACCGATAGCTGGCTAGTTAGCTTGTTAGGTAGCTTGTCCTTCTCCGGAAGCAGCGTGGAGTGATGCCAATGGAGCATTCGACCCAGCGGACAGCATACCAATTGGGGCTCATTTTCCGTAACAAGTCTAGCTAACTAGCCAGCTGTCTGCTATTAAGCTATAGCTAGCTAGCTAATTCCACCATTCTTTAATGCAACACTGGTTACAGAAAATACGCCATGCACTGTTGGAAATCTGGCGATAGCAATGGGCTTGAGGTGTGAGAATGAAGCATGAAGTTGTTAGATTGTACTTGTTTACTCTGGCTCTATATTCTGTAACATTCCTAGTTTTAGTCCTTACAGCAAAACCTCACCTCAGTGAGTCAGCAACTTGTGATTAGTCGGCTTAGTTTATACTGAAGTTTTCTTGGAGATAATTTCCTCAGTGAAAAAAAGTGTTCAAGTGAAATCTGCTGATTAGCATTCATGTAAATTAAATTCCATTCCCCTCCATGGTATTGGGATGGTGCCAGAAATCTCAGACAAATATCTAAAAAAAACCTAGGCACGTAAAAACAAAACTATCTGCATAGATATCACCACGGATGGGTGAAAAATGTCTTTTGGTTATTTGGTAGAACTGACCCTTTAGATGTCATTGTTTTGGTTATCCTTTCAGTTATTCTTGACTTCCTGTTGGAAGCTTTAGTTGTTGGTGCAGTAAATGCTTCCCATCCAGTTTGTCCTGAGCCCTGTTTGCTGAAATGTTCACAGCTGATCACGTTGTATCCATATCCCATACACCCGGCACTGATGAACTGGGATTAAGGAAGTTATGCGCAGGATTTTACCCATCTTGTCTGTCGGTCTCTGGGTGGGACAGACCAGTACATTCATGGTGGTGGGAGGCTGCAGTTACAAAGGGACAGAAATACAGACAGGTTACTGGGAGTGCAAACTTGCAGGAATCATCCACAGAGGTTGGAACTGAGCTAATCAAGGGCAGAGCCTCCCTGCAGGACTTCCACAGCAGGATTGAAGGTGTGTGCGAGTGCAAGTTTGTTTGTGTGTGTGTGTGTGTGTCTAGCTGTCCTGCGTTTTTTAGATAAGCTCAGCGAAACACAATGTGTCTCCACCTGGAGTGCAGCACCTGCCCCAAATGCGACAGCTAATCCGCTCAAACTGACAGCTTCTGCTGACTTTTCCCTGCTGAGTCCGGTCACACATAACAAAACCAGGATCCAGAGAAACATGGAAATACACACCTATCATGTGTTGCAAAGGCTTTTTCTCATTTTGTAGCACAGACCGCTTCAGTGTCGAGTCATTACCATGAATGTTCTCAATGCAGCGCCATTGAGAGGTAATGTGATGTGCGCTGATACGCGTAATGTAAAAGAAAGGGACATATTGATTGGGAGCAGTTTAGATAAAGATAATCCTCATTTGTCCTTATTCAGCCTGAGATGACGGGAGCACCAGTGTGCCTCCTACTTTCGTGGCATTGGCGAGCGCCGCTGGCTGAATTGGTTCTCACTCAGTGGCATTAAAAGAGTAATTGGCTATGTTTGTACTTCTGCGAATCAATCAGGTTCTCTGTGGGAACCCGGCCTCCACCGCGTTAAAACAAGGATGTAATGACAGGGAACGAATGATCAACAGCACTGCTCCTCCCCAGTTCTGTCTATTGTAGGGGGGTTGTGGCGGGGGGGGGGGGGGATACAATGACGATGACAGACAGGCAGTAAGTAAGCTAGATAAAGACAAGGACGAGCTAAAAGGCAGCAGTGCAAGCCTCTGCTAACAACCTGCTGCAAGCTGTGCCCTTCATAAAAGTTAGTTGTTTGCCCTCCCAGACAAAGCACATGTTTAGTAATCCACGTGGAAGCCCTCGATGTATTATCACCAGCGCCTAAATACACGGGAAGACAGGATGCCTGTCGTTAAGAAAAGAGATAAAAAGCCCTTGCTCTTGTGGCTTGGGGTTCTGGGACCTTCCGTGTGTCTTATACAGAAGATCTTGTAGAGAAAATATTTGACTATCATCCATTACAAAGGTGCTCTTTTGTTGAACCTTGAAATAAAGTGGAATCCTCCTTAAACGTAGGTCAGAAAGAAGCGTCTTGGCTGCTAACAAACAAGCAGGCAGACGGGCAGGGTTAAAAATAGCAATAAAACCCCTCTTTTCACTGCTCGAACAGAGATAATAAAAGAGAGCAGGGTGTTGGAAAGTAAAAGCAGTACTGCTAGCCAAGCTCGGTGAGCAGAGCTGCTCTGTGTGCAGCGGGTGGATTGAATCGGCCCACTGTGTAACACTGGCAGAGGTCTGCAGGAGTCACAGTGGGTGAGCACTCTGGTAAAAGGTCAGTCAAAGACCTGTAATGAATTACAGTCACTTCACTGAGTGACATTGTACAGTGTGTGTGTGTGTGTGTGTGTACTGCTGCACCTCTGAATCCTTCCCCTCCCTCCATGTCCCACTTCCCAAACTCTCTTCTGGGTGGCCCCAGAAGAGAGTTTGGGAAGTGGGACATGGAGGGAGGGGAAGGACTCATCTCTGCCATCTGCACCGCCCTGGCTGCGACGCTGTCCTTGGCATGGCACCGTTCCCTTGCTCTGTTCCTCATAGGGTTATTTATCCCTGCGTATTCCCATTCGATTTCCTGAACATTTCTGAGCTGCACGGGATTGGGCCGCTAATCCTCGAGCCGGAGGACTTGCTGGATTGCTGCTCGGCACAGTCGATTGGCTAAAATGTTCAAAGTCTCATTGGAATCGAGCCTGAAAGCTCCCGAGCCTGAAAAAAAACCGTATTTGCTCCAAGTAGCCTAATGGGAGTGAATGCAGATTACCTGAAGGCCTGTTTTATTCAGGACAATTTGCTATTCCCTATTTTCACATTATCTAGTGTGATATGTCCTCAGATTGCCAAAGTGATTGTTATATTTTCAATATAAATTGTTTTTTTTATCCTCCTATTCCTTGTACCTTGCTGTTGATAGTAATCACCACTTTTATCTTTGTTTAGATGGGCCACATTTCAATAAAACGTTGACTGGCAATTCTCAGTTTAAGGTTAATATGCTGACATTGCCATTTGCTGAGCCTGTAGCACTCAGTCACGGGGTTGTTACAGACATGCATGCAGAGATGTACAGTCGTCGAGGCTGTCTTCAGTTGTCACCTCCTTTTGAAGGACGTGTCCTATGAAGGTGTTAACTTGGGAGGACTGAAGGAAAGTGCACCGGTCTTGCACTTCCTCTCCCAGAGGAGACATCCTAGTCTCGCCTACATTGGATATTTGGGATCCTCGTCAACTCGTAAAGTTGAGAATTTAATTTGAGTGTGGCAAGATGTCAGTTTACTCATAAGCTATAAAGTGTTACTAATCTGTAATGACTAACAACATATTCAAGCTCCTAACAGCAACTAAATGTACACCTGATCTCTATTATTTGTACATCGGTCCAGTTTGTATTGTATCTTAACCAGTGACAGATTATCACCTGAGCACAAACACCGGGTCGACCATTCGAACTAGAATTTGGGACTACAGATGAAAAATAGCCTTTTGGCTAACTCTGGCACATTTGCAGAAATGTTTTTATTAATGTGCACTGTCCCGTTCAAATAAACCAATAAAAATAAAAATACGTGGCCGTTGGTTTTGGGACACTGACATCTCCAAAGTAAACTTTAGTTTGTGTCCGCAGAAAATGACTATTTAGTCTTGAAAGCCAGACCTCCAAGGAGTCAACCCCCCCGAACTGAGACACAGCTACCATCTGAACATAGACAATCCAAAAAAAAGATCACGTACGGTCATCTCCTGTGCTTGGTTTTTTTTAATTTTTTTTTAGGAAGTCTGGAGACGGACAGACGCTCCCCCTCAGTCATCCCCAATCTGTTAATTACAGCAGAGACCGCAGGGACTAATGACCATGTTCCACCGGGTGGTAATGACACAATTATAACTGCGAGGGCATCAGTCATCTCCACTTTGCTCAGACAGTGTCCTTGGCCTTTTAGACGCACTGAAGTGAATGAGACACAAACTAAGATGACTGTCATTGAACTAAATTACTCTCACACACAGTTACTGAATCTTCCGAAAGCTCCAGTGCTACCCCGAATGAATGCACAGGCTGGGATAAAAACGACCTTATCTACAGCGTACAGTACAAAGCATTTTGTTCTGCCTAAATATACAGTTAATAAAGTGACGAATGAATGCATGGATATTCTGGCTCCGTCGTCCCTTTTTTTTGAAGGAATTATGAGATAGTTTGTACGCCGAGACTCTAAATTGATCCTGAAGTCTAGCTTTGTTTGGGGATTGATTTTAGCCGTCAAAGTACCGTCAAGGATTTTCCCTTGGAGTAGTGATTTTCTGCTCCGCTCCACATAGCACGACAGCTCCGAATGGTTTATGACCCAAACGTTCTGCCAGGCTGCCTTACAGTCACACCATATTTAACCGCTGACAATTAAACCCGCCAACAACCTTTCGTTGTAACTGTCACAGCACTAATTTAATGCTCCGGTGGCACCAAGATGAGCCGTGACTTTATAAGGAAGCAGGGATGATGCCATCCACACGTACAGAGACAGGAGTGATTTAATCTAATGGAGTGTTATTGCAGCAAGTGTCCCGTGTTTGGCTTTGAAAAATGCTTCAATCTTAAAGGAACACCACTGCAGATTTCACACCAGTAGATCATCTGAAAAGGGAACAGTTTTGAAGTTTGAGTTTACAGTTTGCAGCCTTACTCAGCTTACTGGAGCTGCAAAATTTCATTTCTGTAAAGGGATTGCTTCCGGTGATCTGAGGTAACTGGGGCATGGCGGACTGTGCTAGCATAAGACACTGTATCTGTCAATCAAGCAAGCGTAGCTCAGAAGTTGGGCTCTTTTAAATGGATCTTCTGGGGGTCTGAGGTTCTTTTGAAGCCAGCATACTGCAGCCATAAAAGAGAGAACGCAGCTTTGTCGACGGAATGTTAATTACCTCATTTCAATGTGGAGCATGAGAACACAAGTGGAAATGTACTCACAGAAATGCTAATGTTACTATTTTTAAGTTACAGAACATGTAGGTACTGCAGGGTAGGAATATGGTGTGGACAGAAGTACTCATTTTGAAACCTATGATAAACTGGAGTGGAGTTCACAGAATGAATGCTTCGCTGACCTGTCAGAGAGACGAAGGGGAAATGACACAAAGTTCAAGGTGTTTTAAAAACCTGAAAGCTTCTGGGCTTTTGACAAAACATGCATGGCTGGAGCCCCCAGAAGCCCCCGAGCCCACTCCGCCCCAGCCTTCCGTCTCGATTGCTTGGATATTATGTATATTGTGCCATTTTCTATCCGCAGCTAAAGTAAATCTGAGTGTGTGCTTTGTGTCTTCATTCTCATTCCCTTAGCTGTACAGCTATACCGCTCCGAAAAAGTTTGGCATTTTTTAGTGTCAACAGCACCAAGTGCAAGAAGTTAAAGATATTTTAACTTCGCACTCAACCGCGCCACATTTTAAAGGTTTTTTTTTCAATAGTATCACAGCAAACAGCGGGTGCTTCATCTAGTGCTTTCCCAAAAATATCTGCCAAACGCTCCCAGCTATATTACAGATGCTGGAAGTACAAAGGGCCTCAGCTCTCTGCGCCTGTTGCCCAAAGCATGTCAGCTGTGGCTGTCTTTGAAGAGTGTGCTTTAGCCCTGGTGCAAGAGTTCAGGGTGCTGGCACAGCAGGGGGGGGGGACGAGGCCATCGGTTTTATTTTCAGGGTTTACACAATCAAAGCTGCACGTGATGCACTGTTATCGTTACAATTCAGGGACATCTTGGTTTACATCGTTGCGTAGGTCAAATCTGGCCCTCTAAGTCCAGAAGAAGCAGGTGAAAGGGGCGTGGAGATAAATACCTGCTGTTTGCTGGTGCACGAGAAATAAAACAGGTGGCTCCCTGTTTCAGCTGTTCACAGAATCACCTGTCATGTCACAGGTTTAAGCTCCAAAGCATCTCTTGGACCAGGGAAAAGTTCTGTGTGTGTGTGTGTGTGTGTGCATAGGTGTGAATCTGATCACTACTCTCTGATAAGGCATAGGCCACCTTAAAAATAGGTTTATCACTTGTAATTTTTTTTGTGTGCAGTGGTTCATTTTTAATGCTTTGTAGATCAGTAATAAACCTTTAAGAAGTACAACTTCTGGGTTGCCAAGCTGTGAAAAATTAATTTAAATGGTGTTCAGCTACTTCTGGAAAAGAGCATCCGGACCAAAATCAATTTATGAACACTTATTAACATAAAACTGCAGACTTTATAGCTTGTTTTATGTGGAGGAAACCTTTCTGGGATATAATTCACTTACATTCATAACATTAACTGCAGGCTTATCTTAAAGTTAGCAATACATGTCCTTCCCCTACTGGTTTAATGTATACATGCAAACGGTTTAAATGGGACACGTGTTCATTTTCAGGTTCATATTTTGGGTTTCGACTAGTATATATTTACATGCTTTAATTTTCAGAAAATCACGTTTTTTCTCATACTGTCTTTGTGAATATACCTGTATTCACCGTCTGTCTGAAACGCTCCGTTGTAGCGCCTGTCTCTTTAAGCGCATCTCTCTCTCTCTCTTTAACCCTCCCGAAAAGCCCAGATCTATTTGTGTGAATATAGCTCATAACCTTAGACTGCTAATATCAGAATTCATTTGCATTTCCAACATTTCCGGTTGCCTCGTGAGAGACATACAAAGTCCCACGAGCCCTTCTTGTACTGTATTTACCACCAGGGGACTTATTAATGAACGAACCTGCTCACCAGTCTTCAGCTTGCTTTTACAGTTCATCCAAAATGACAGAACACGGTGTAAAGACAGAGGTTAATCATGTAGTGACAGGTGAAGTGTTTGGATGTTGTCAGTAGAAGGTCGTCGCAAGTGAAGAAACACAAACGAAACCGTGTCTTCTGTTTACCTACACGCTGCTGTTCCGAAAGGCTTTAAACATTCATTCCTCGAGCTGGCAGATGGCTGCATCGAAAGGTTGAGTGTTCATAAAAAAAAGCAGCCGGTGGAGTTTTGGGTTGACCTTCATGTGATGAACGTCCTGCAGTGAGACGAGAGGAACTCCCCAATGAGTGTGTAACTCCTCTGACGGATGACATACACACACTAGCTGGTGTACAGACACACGCACACAGTGTGAAACACACACAGGCGCATACACACTAGTATTAGTCTGTACTGTTTGAATGACGTTGTGAAATATAGACTTATTTTCATACGTCTTCAGGCAAAAGTTGTCTCCGCACCCACACAGTTTACGCACATTCACACATGGAAGATGCCCGGAACATTTCATTGCATAACATTCATTTGGCAGACGCAGAGACAAAGACTTGTTTTCCACTCAGACACTCTCATTGTGAGCAGTTTGGGGTTCAGCACCCCCGAGCTGCTCCCCGGGTGCTTTACAGAAACTCACCGCTCCGTACTGCTTACGCTGGGTTAGCTGCAGAGGTGAAGTGTGATGGGTGTATGTATATGACAATTAAAATGATATTTTGGTTCTCATGCAGGAACAGAAAAATAACCTTCATCGCATTGGCATTGGGGCAGCGTGTCTGAATCTGTACTAAGCAAGGAGTCGCTCCCTGTCTGTCTGCGTGTTCTTCTCATATCTCATCCAATCTACTTCACACTTGGCGAGCCGAAACCCCGAGCGAGTGCTTTGTTGAATTTGGTGCAATTTGGACACGTTCAATTAATGAACTTTCAATAAACAAGGAGCGGGGCTTCAGGGGTGTGAAGATTGAGTCTATCGTGTCGTCTGCAGCGGGCAGACAGCGGCTCATTGACTGCTGCTCACTTCCTCTCTTCCATGGAGTCAACACGAGCGGATGAACAACTATATAGGACTGTTTGGAAGTAGTACGCAGTTGAGTTGCATATTTTTTTAACTGCTTTTACGGCCTTTTGTAAGTTCTTTTTGGGGTACAGTCACTTAGATTAGCAGCATATTCAATATGTTTTATATCTAAACATCATATTGAATTTACAGCTGTTTTGGCCCTTTATAGTTGTGGGGCCCCGGCTAAACGGTAAAGTCTGACCCGGGTGTATTTCACAGTGTAACACCACAGGCCGAGCACTCGATCCGTTCTGAAAAAGCGTCTTTTGAACTGGCACCGCACTGGTGTCAAAAAACAATCCAATATTGGCAGAGCGACACATCGCTGTGACTCGAATCAGGACATCGCATCTCACTCACAGCAACAAAGCCCTACGTTGTGACCGTGTGAGGACGAGGTGAGCGGGCGAGTGTCTCGATAATTGAGCCCCGAGTATATTCACATGTTAGATCATCTAATGAGTCAGACAGCGGAGCGGGCATCCTCTGCTTGGGAGCTGTTGACTCCATTAAAAACAGTAATGGTGTGTAATGATGTGATAAGGCTTCCCGCCTGTCAGAGAGCAGCAGCTGGGTGTTGACACCCAGCACCGTTACCATAACGACGGGGCACGTAGTGTTGTTGGGGCATATGCTGTCCGTCTGAATGGGGTCAGCGATCGGGTTGACACCATGAATAATGTGTTGGGAGGTTTGGGCCTCTCATGGAAAGTCTTGCCACACATTGTTGATAATCGGCTTCACAGCTTGAAATGTTGTGACTTTACTTGTTTTAGGTTTTGCAATTGTTCTAATTGTAACCCAACCAGGATTGGACATACGTTAAGTCTCCTTTTCCACCTCTGTCTCCATTCGAACATCATGGCTGCACAATGATTAATAACAAGGAACCAAATGATGACCCTGTTTTGATGTCAATATTTCCATCTCAAACAAACCCACTGCTTTGTGATCAGTTATCTGTCTAATATCCAAGGTTCTTCAAAGAAAAGTGTGCAAAGTGAGCTTTTAGTTCTCGGGGGTTCCTGAGTTCCTGCCCTGAAGCCCTGACCCCACTGCTACAGAGAGAGCTATCACTTTTTCATTCAAAGTTTATTAATATTGAACGTGTCGCATGTCCACATTGCACCAAATTTGACACGGCACGCCCTTGGGTCCGCAGCAGTACACCTGCCAAGTGTGAAGTAGATCGGATGAGCGGTTCTAGAGATCTGCAAGGGACATTCCCACATACGTAATGACAGACAGACACATTTTACTGATTTATAATTAGATGAGGCGCAATTGTCATACGTCTGCCAGTGTGGGTCGAATATGCTTACATCACTAGCTCTGGCTTTAGGAGTCGGTCCTTCATATGCAGTAATTCATTGTCTTTTCCTTCCTGCTGTTATTCAAGGAGGGCTGGGAGTCCAGAGCTAATCCCAGCATGCACTGGGCAAAAAGTAAGAGATCAAACTATATGACCCATTAACCGTTATGTTTCAGTACCACCACTGAGAACAGTCATATAAAGTAATACATATTTTCAAATGCAGTGAATGGATTGATATTAACACTCCAGCAGCGTCTATTTTATCTGTAGACATTACTTTTAGCCTCAGACGGAGCTCGCTCTACCTTGCTGGACATTTTGAATCTCCTGTGAAATGGAAACATAAGTTTGCCTTTGCTTTATGGACTGAGATGTGAGATTCAGCGCAGCGCCTGCAGATTTGCTCCCAATTTAACGTTCGGCGGGAAAACCAAATAACGTCTGTGGTTGTGATTGGCAGAAGGTTAAACAGTCTCTTATCTGCAGTCACAGGATATATAATCACAGAGGGACGCTCGCATCCCATCGCCCCACCCGGGCGGCCGCTGTGTCCGCTAAGCCTCCGTGAAGGGAGCTATCAGGCTATTTATCACGGGCGCACGCAGCGCCACACCGGTCACCTGGCTGTCGGACGCGTGTGTCCGGCCTACAGCCGTCAGACCGGAGCTGGGTGAGTTCAGGGGTCACTCGGCTTCTCGATCACTCTTATTTTTCTTTTCACTGAGCTGTTATTAAAGGGACATGCACACTGGATGTCAGGGGCAACATTTACATACACAGGGCATTCTCTTGATGGAGTCATTTGGTTTTGAGTCAATGTATGTATACATCCCTCATTATGATTCACGATATCCTGAGTAAGCTCAGGCTCTGCTATATTATCATCATTATTTAACCTGTATTTAACCTTGCTGCTGTTTCCTACTAAATAATGTAGCTGTTGCATCTGACCTGTGGTCAGCCTCAGCATGTTCCACATCTTCACTTGGGAATGACGACGGTGTGGTGATGTATCTGAATGCAGCTGTGCTCATAGAACTGTTCCTGCTCTTTCTCCTTCGATACTTTAGTACTGTGTGCTTTTAAATGGATCCAACACACTAAGATCTTAAAATGGTGTCCCATATTTAGCAAACTACACCCTCCCCCCCCCCCGCTGCCATCACCACCGCCAAATAACAATACTATGTACAGATCCTTTTATTTATTTTAAAATGTATTTTTACAAAACACTTAAAAGAACACATCTCCAAATCCCTTCGCCCACATACAAATACATACAACATCCATAATAGTATTGTGTAAAACTTAAAAAAAAAAAGTATTTGGAAGAGTCAGAGGTAATGAAGTTAGCCGGAGGTACTAACGTATCTGATACTCCATTTAGCTGTGAGGACAGGAGAATGAGACTTTGAGGTCACTGCTTTTCATTGTTTTTATTCATGAAGCTGTAATATACAGTTCTGTAAACCGAGAGAATTCCTTAAACGTGCACAAACATGGGTCCAGTGTGAAAGTAGCTCCACTGATATCAGTCAGGGTGTCATAGAAAAACTACATCTAAAACATTTCAGATCATTGAAGTTTGCGTTGGTGTAGTTCCTACGGAGTGAGGTGAACTGTAATGAATCAGTGTGTTCATGTCTGCTCCATGGTGCTGGTTTATGTGCTGTGTGTGTGTGTGTGTGTGTGTGTGTAAATATCCTGGTTTCTTTATTCCGATATCATCACCAGAAGGAGAACTTGGTCACTGTAGCTTAAAAACACATTTTTCAAGTAGAAGAAGCTGCTTAAATGAAGTAGAAACCAAACTACTGAGGTACTACTAACGGGGGGGGGGGGGGGGGGATAGATCAGCTGAGATACTGAAAAGTCAAATACATGCCAGCACCAACCGCACCACCTGAATAACCACTTCCTCTCATGTTCCAGGGTTGCTGTACAAGACGGATCTTAGTTGCAGATAACAAAAGAGGATGACAGGAGGTATCCATTGTCACAGCAGCAGAAGGTAGATCTGTATCCACTTATGATGCTGGACCATCACTTTTCAAAAGGTCTTTAAATCATAGTCTAGTTTTCAGTCCAAGATTTCTGTGAACCTCATATGTTATTTTTAAACATATATCAAAGCAGAGTTTTCAGTCCTGGGAATAAAGTCACTATCACGTAGTCCAATTAAAGGCCAGGAGAGGATGATGTAACACTTCCACGTAGTACTTTTTGGAGCGGGTTCGTCAAAGAAGCCCTCCTGGGTTGCCAGAGCAAAGCTGCCACTCGGCTCTCCCCGTCTTTAATCCAGGCAGTGACACGCTGCGTCCTGGTTTATAAGAAACTTTACAACTCCATGGGTAGATTTACCCATTCATGAAGATCCTCTTTGAGTTCTCCTACCATAGGGTTTTGAGGTTATTATCTATTCTACTGCAAAGGCTTTTTAAAAAAAAAGGTACTGTGAGCAACTTTTTACTAGTTTACTCCAGCAGCGAGCAGCGGACCATCTTAGACCTGCAGCGGAGGTCCCTGCCGCAGTAAAATGAGGTTTTTATAAAGGGAGTCTGGTTCTCTGAAACACTACCGCTTTTGTCCACAGGGACCGCCAAAATGAACAGAAAACCAAAGTTCCTCATAATAGCTTTAAGCACTCAGTGAAATACGGAGGTAACAATGTTATGAGGTCACAACATAGAAATAGAAGACTTAGACAAAGGAACCAAACGGCAGTTGACATTTGTTCTCTTGTAATGTTTAAAGGCATACGTTCACAGAGCCTAAGGCCCTTTATACAGACTATACACAAGTGAGTGTCGTCACTTAGACACAAATATTGTTGCCTCTATGCCACTCACTATAACAGTTCCTTAAAGTGGTGAAGCAAAGTGTTTTTTGACAAGTGCCGCAGTAGACTGGCGACTTTCTTTTGCAGACCACACATGCCCTCCTGCCGGCAGTGGCCCGATGTCTGGAGGCCACGTTGGTCATTTGTTCTACAAAGTAAGCTGGCAGGTGACCTGCACGTGGAACATCAGGGGGAGGAGGACAGGTGGCCGGTTCAACGGACGGGGAGGCGGGCGGCACTGTGGACCGGGAGGCAGCCGCCACTTTGACAGTAGAGGCGGGCGACATAAAGTTTTGCGGACCCGACCGACGTGGCGTGGACCCGATCTCAGCCAGGGACAAGATCAGCTGCTCCCTGAAGCTCTTCTGTGTTAACACGGGCCGATTCTGCAGTCTGCACATTGCTTTGTGGAGGATGAAGGCGTTCACAGTGGCTATGTCCACAAAGTGATAAAACAGAGTCTTGTACCATTTCCGGGTCTTGTGGAGGACATTGTAGTAGCTAATGAGTGCGTCTGACAAGTCGACGCCCCCCATGTGCTGGTTGTAGTCCTTGATGCAGCCCGGTAGAGGCACCTCCTTCATTGTCCACTGTCCGTCTGCGTCTTTCACTTTGCGCTGCGCGATGTCATTGCTGTATGCTTTGTGTAAAGTGGAACACATGGTTACCTCCCGGGTGTCCAACCACTTCACGAACAGCAACCCTCCTTTACGGATCCACCGGATGGTTCCCCTTGGTGTTTTCACCGGCATGTCGTTGCTTTTCAATCTGGGGTAACCGGCCACGTTAGAACGGATAGTGCCGCACGCCCAGATTTTCCTCTGAAGGAGGTCGAGGAAAAGAGCTGGACTGGTGTAAAAGTTGTCCACATAGAGCTTGTATCCTTTGCCTAGAAAGGGGATGTCCAGCAGTCTCATGACCGCATCGTAGCTCACCCCCTTCCCTGTGGGGTCACTTTCTCTTCCCCCATACACAAAAAAGTTGAGGGTGTAGCCACACGACGAGTCTGCTAAGACAAACAGCTTAAAGCCCCATTTAGTGGGCTTGTTTTTGATGTACTGCTTCAACCCGATCCTCGCTTTACTCGCCACCATCCGTTCGTCGATGGAGATGTGCTGGTGGGGATGGAAGAACGTGTAGCAGGCCTCCAAAATCTGCCCATACAGTGGCCTTATCTTACAAAGTCTGTCATATCCCGATGTCCCTTTCCTCTGGTCGTTGGCGGCTTCAACTGCGGGATCATTCATGTGTAGGCTGCGGGAGATGGCGAGGAAGCGTCTGCAGGGCATGACGGAGGCAGGAAACGGCAGGCTGAACAGCTTGGATCCTCTCCAGAAGTCTTTCAGAGTTTTTAGCGGCACAATACCCATGTAGAGGACGAGGCAGATGAGGGAGTGCATGTCCGCTGTTGTGACAGGCACCCATCTTTCCTTCCGCCCTTGGTATTTCCTTTTCCCATAGGCATTGGTGTTTCGTACCAATGTATCGATTACTGTGGCAGAGAAGAACAGCTGGAACAGTTCGAGCGGCGTGTAGTTGGCGGTCCTGTTCAGCTGCGGCCCCACGTCCCTCGCCGGTCTGAACCGCGGTTGAGGAGGCTCGACATCTTCCTCGTCGGCGTTACGCCACCGGTCTCCATCGGCTTCATCCTCGTCCTCTCTCGCGAGGCGTCTTTCTGCTCGCCTCTTTCCACTTTGATTTTTCCCGCGCGGGGTAGATAACGTCTTGCCGGTATTGGGGGAGGAGGTGTCTTTTTTGGGCGTCGACACATGGTGGTTCTTCTTTACGAGGGGACTCTTCTTAGGCGGGGATTTCAGGGACGATGACACTGGAGACGCGGAAACAGAGCGGCGCCGCTTTCTCAGGGAAGCTCTTCTGGTCGCGGGCTTCCACTCCTTCCACTCCTCATCTGAACTGTCCTCATCAGTGAAGTCTTTCCTGTAGATAAAGTAGATATGTGAGGATTAATTATATAGTATCAACATCCTTCATTCATAGCATCTTATTTTGCCAATGGGTTATCAGATAAATCCTAAAAATTGCTCTAACGGACTGCCTCTGGGCAAGAAGAAGGTCCTGAAAGATACAAGTTTTCTTTGTTCTGTTAATAAATACTAATATTATAGATTTTAGAAGATACAGGAAAGTAGAGACATACAACTTCTATCTTTCAATGTAGTGAAAAAGGGAATTGTGTATGCACAAAGCTACTGCCACTGTGTCAATGTGAAGGGAAAACAACACAGAAAAGGCACATAACATAACTTCCTGTGTCGATGAATTATGTCCCTAGATGTTGCTGGGGGGAGGGATATTTGGAATGCCATGCTTAGCCTGCTGCTCCTATCCAGCCCCGGATAAGCGGATAAAAATGGAAGGAGAGTCCGCTACAGGGCAATGTGTTTTTCACTCAGCCGCTCGCGGTACCGAAGTGTTTAACGGTGGCATCTTTGGTGTGATGTGGTCAATGTTACAACAAGCATTATGGTTCCTGAACAAGAAAAGCACACACTTTTTCATTGCTACTTTTTTTACACGATTAAATGTATGGCTTTATAATTCTGTGAATTTGTAATATTTTCCCACTTTAATCTCAGAGAATATGCAATTTTTTTCCCCTCATAAATGTACAACTTTAATATTAGAATTTTTTTTCTTTGAATATTACCCCCCGGCTCCATAATTATTATGATTATTTTTGGTCTCTGCAATGGCCCTAATACGCCGTCCTTATATTTTGTTCCTGGAGTAAGGTGCACAAAATTCAAAAGCAGTTTTTCCATATTCAGACCTAGATCACAGAACATGAAGCAGGAGCCGGTCAGATGGAACCCACCTGCTTTAGTCTCCTCATGTTGCCCAACAGCGTTTTACTTGGTGATATCATTGGTGTGCAATGAGAAGGCCAAGCACCTTGTTTTATGAGAAATGTATCATGTTTTCTACAAAGTTAATGTCAAGCTGATGGATGAGTTAAACACGTGGTACGGGTGTGCCTATAAACAAATCTGGAGCCGCCACTCCTGCACGTAGGATCTTTATGGACTTTATTTTGGTGACGTAATGGGATCTCCCCCACATATCACAATACCAAGATGTGTTCCCGTAGCAGCAGCACTACTGTTTAGAACCGACCGCAATGTGCACGCGCACTTGCGGAGGGTAGTGCGCGCAAAGTAAACACACGTCGTTGTAAACGGCACGAAGAGAAGAAGCTGCGGGTTCACGTGGTTAACGTGGGCTTTCCGTGTGGCTCTGCAGCGTCTGCTTGCTATGCATTTGTATACACACCGCTAACTAGTACGTCTGAGTGCACCGGCCGGCATCTAAAGCGCGGACAAGAGGGTAGCAGCATGCGCACACGAATGTGCACGGGGGCAGGTCGTGCGCAACATGCACCCTGAGCATTGCATGAGACCCGACTGTCTTTGTTCAGGCGCGGTGTTTTTTTCGTTGGAATGAAGCCAGCTCCGGGTGTACTCACTGATCTGATCCTCGTGCCACCCCCCTCGGAATGTAGTCCTCGTCCAGGCTGCAACCACTGCACTCGCTCTCAGAGTCTGAATCCGAGTGGAGCTGTCCTAGTTCATCCTCAGACTCTGATAGAAACATGGCTTAAGTCTGGCGAGGTGGAAGACTTTTCCTTTTTAGAAACTATCCCCGTGGGTCCAGCTACCACCCTCTCTCTTCCTCTCTCTTTCTTCCTCCCTCTTCCTCCCTCTCTCTCTCCATACGCCTCCTTCACCAGAATAAGATTCCTTTTACGCGCGTGTCTCCGGTCCGACAGGATGTCCCGTCTACTATTACCATACATGGTTAGCAAGACGATTTCATTGGCTACGCTTTTCAGAACGTTGTCACGGTGCAGGTTTACCACTTGATGAACCGAGCTGCCAATAAAATGACACGCGGGCCTCGCGGACAGATGCGCTGCTGGGATTGGCTGAGGAAATTAAAATACTTAAAGGTCCGCCAGAATACGTGGAGGAAACAAACGTATTGGTTTGTTTTTCTCCTGGCTTTCTGCTTATCTTAGTGCTAGTTAATGTATTTGGTCAATTTTATTATTAATTAAATTAAATAAATAAAAAAACATTTGTATCACTCTAAATTGAGTCTATATTGTCAGTCGTTAATGGCTGGGATTAATGCTGACAATAACATCACGATGCACCTTTGGTTTAAAGATATTATAGCAGAGCAGCACATCTGAGGCTACTGTAGTTATAGCTTTTCAAACGAAGAAACTCGAACGGCTGTTGTGTTATTACATTATAAAGTACAGCTTCATCCTGTTTCAGAACTCTGTGTTTCCCTTCGGTTACAATGGAATCACAATCCCGATGGTCACTTTGGTGGGCATTTTTTTCAGCCATTAAAAACAAGAATCTTATCAACGCATTACAAAACAAGCCGCAAATGTAAAGTGTAAACTATATGTGAAGTGATGTGATTTGTAATAGTGTGTATGTAGAGTTGTATGGTGGTTTAGATGGGTGCTTTGCCATTGTGCCAAAACGATACAATTCATGGTTTACTTGACTTTTTGGTATGGGATTTCTCCAGTCAATCATTTTATCAGTTGTAGAGACTTTGGTTTAAAGGGGTCACATTTAGTGCATGCTGTGTTAATGAATTTGTTGTACTACTGAGTAGCTGTTTTCGTATTACCTCATTAAGGGAAAACTCACCTCTTCAAGAAGGCCTACCCTGAGCCTTCCACTTAGCACTACTTAGCATTTATTGTATTCATATTCGTATTGGTTTGTGGCACTTATTGCATTCCTTTGTTTCTGCACTGTACGTTGGCTCTGGTTTATGCTCTTAGATGCTTGTTTGAAAAAAAAGAGATGCACTTATGACTTCTGGTGACTTGTAGTTCTCTTGAAAACCGATGTTGAATACACTTATTGCAAGTCGCTTTGGATGAAAGCGTCTGCTAAATGACTGTAATGTAATGTAATGTAAGGGCAAAGCATGGTGGGTAAATATTTTGATGTATGAGTAAAGGAGCCTTTTGTCTTAAGCTGCATATTTGTCAGCTGTGTGGGCATGACATCTTACCCTATTGTGTGTTTGAAAGTGCAGGGATCTCAGAAACATCTGTATATTTCAGACCAGGCGGCTGCTCAGTGACCTCACTTCCCCTTCCCCTTTGAAAATCAGAGACAGTTGTTAGCCACAGTGAAGAGGCGCCCACTCACTTGTATAGCCCTAGTTCTCGATAGAGTGTGGGGGAGATGAAAGAAGAAGCCCAAATGATATGCATTCATCATGTGAGCAGCTTCAGTGAAGGTAGTCACAGTCAAAGGGTTTGTTTGCCTTCTTTGCACTCAATTTGTGACGTTTTTAAAGCAGGCAAAGGATCACTTCACTACTACAAAAAAACAGAGAAAAAAAATTAATTGCAAGCACTTGGAACTACTTTCTACAGAAAAAAAAGTCCCTGATGAAATGAATGCAGTAAAAATATGATACAGGTTGTTTTTAGTACGAGTTCATCTTTAATTCATTTAGAATAAGGACATCTGTCAGTGTTTCCTGAAGAACATCATTTCACGGCACAACAAAATGTGGAAGCCGTAAACCTTTGCAGAAACTACTCAGCCTTGCTGTTTACAACCGAACAGGTCATGAATTATTCAGTCCGTCAAAGCTGTGATTTCAAATTCAGAAAAGTTTAAACATCCCGTTTTACTCACATTTCAGCCTTTTGGGAATTAGTTTTTCATTGCACCATGTCCCACGCTCATTGTTTATTTATATTTCAAATTGGTGGAAATCCTGCTGTGCTCGGGGTTCACGGAAGGTGTCGTTTCTACCAGGTACAAAACACCAGTAATAAGAGCTAATGAGCTAATTTCAATGCATATGAATGTACTGACTGGTGGACTGGTTGGGGACAGACGTGGGACTCCTGCCAGTCTCCGGCAGCGGGAAAGAAGTGAATGCAAATCCTACGGCCCCAAATTGAGCATTTATTGGCTAATGTGTGTTGAGTGTTTTACCAAAATTGCCCCCAATAATTGGATCAAGGGTAAAACAATGCTCCCTGCTGCTAAGCAAGTCATTTGAGTGGTGGCTGCAGCCACCAGCCAGGCCTCTGAATGATGCATGTTATGGAAGTCTCCTCTGTGTGCTGCTCTTTCAAGACTGTTGACAGGATTGTGTGTGTGTGTGTGTGTGTGTGTGTGTGTCAGAGGGGTTGATGATGGCAATGGCATTTGTCACATGTCCTCTTTCTGAGTCTTCGGGGGTCTGAGCTGTGGATGTAATCTCTGTTCATGTTTAATAGAGTGGCTGGCTGAATGATTCTGGCTGTCCAGGTTCTGGAGGTGAACATCCTCTTCATTTTCTTAACGAGGTTATGGTGAGCAGTGACTTCCAAGACTTGGATGAAACTCCCCCTGATTGAATCAACAGTACAAAAGATTGTGGCAGAAAATACAAGATTACCAGGAAGCATTTTTGGTTAAAAACATCCAATCACAGAGCTTAAAGTTTGCAATGGCACAATGTTTTTTATGTTTTATTTGCTACGGCTGTGATACGCTCCTCTGACTTTTTGGCTTCTTCTTCATAGCAATGACAGGTGAGGCTTATGAATACTGTAGTTGTGAAAGTGAGATATATATATATATAAAACCAATGGCTATAACATGGAGGTATACTATTTAAAATGTGTCCAGGAGGCTCCTGTATTATGTTAGGGAACAATAAGGTTATCATTATTATTCAAAGTTAATTCATATTGAACGTGTGGGGTTTCTAAATTGCACCAAAGCACTCCATGGGGTCTCCATGAAGTAGATCTGATTAGTGGGTCTTGAGATATGCAAAGAACACATACACACACACACACACACACACACACAGATTCCTTGCTTTATTGTTAGATAAGGACCACTTTGTGGTTGTGTAAATTATGACTCTTATCTGTCAGAAAAAAGGTTAAAAGAAAGGCAGGGCGATAAGGAAAGAGCAGGCCAAGAGTGTTGTCCTTTAGCATCCGTCATCTCTCAGCAACATTCACATGCTGCTGGAGAAAACAACTCCCCGGACACAGCGCGGGGCCGATGCCGGCTGAGATCGCCATAAAAACTAAAGGGGAATGAATGATTCAGACCACTGCAGCAGAGTCTGCAGCATCTGCCGCTCTCTGAGCTCCCAAGGATTTCTGCTCTCACTGCCGCCTCGCCTTCTCCTCATCTACACCTCCATCTTTATTTCATTCTACTCTCCTTTTCCATTAGCTTTCCACCTAAGCAAGGGAACCGTCGCACCTCCTACTCACAGCTCACTGTGCTCGCGGCTCACGCAGTCCCCTAATGCAGCACACCCCCGTCTTCTGCTGATACCTACCAGCCCCTATCTGTAATTAACAAGGTAACTCATTTAACTCTACCTGTGGATATAGGTGTTTTAATTATTTAGGTGTTATTATTGTTTGCTCCTGCTGCACAGCTAATTGACCTTCTGGGAATGAATAAAAGTTGTACTCGACTTTGTGTGTTTCTCTGAGTTTTATTTGTGTTCACACTGTAGGTTCAGTAGTACCGGTAGTTTTCTCAGTCTGCTAGAGGAACCCGATCACTTGGCCACTTCAGCTTGTTAATAGAAGTGATGGATGAAATAATTCACATTTCTTTTCCCATACCATCCATGTTCGTCCATAATGGTGTTATAGCTGATACAAGTGGCGTATCCTTTTTTTGGGAGGGGTGGGATGTAAATCTGATTACCGAGCAAACCAGATCACTGCTGAGGTCAGATGTCAGAGACTAAATCTTATTCGTCCACGGTTGACCGTCTGTGGACATCAATTTGAGACCCTGCAGACTGTTGACTCAAGCTGTCAAGGTTTTTCAGTTTCCAGTCCCTTCAGGAATAGACAATAAAAAGAAAAGAATGCAACCGAATCACAAGACTCTAAGACAAGTGTGCATGTTTTTTTCGGGGGGGGTTTTGAAATGATCAAAAAAAGAGTTTGACCTGGCGGCAATGTTGAAAACCAGCCAAAACTAAGCAAGCTTTGTCATTGTACTGCTAAGCACTTGACTATAATACATTTCTGAACATCTTTGAGGTGAGAAACAGGCAGTACAGTAACAGAATGTTAAGTTTGACAGTTTGAAGGGAGTTCAAGAGCTTGTCAAGCAGTGACTGGCAGCTGGATCAGTGCCTCCTTGGCTCTGATTGGTTGTGTTTTTTGGCGCACGTGGACTCTGGGAAATGGCATTAGGAGCACTGAACGGAGGCAGAGGAACTTGTTTTTTCTCAGATTATCTGTCTCATGTGTTACTGTCAGGATATGGTGACAGTTTGAGGAAATATGACAAAAAGCTTTATCGTCCCCACAGATGTGACTTTTTAATTAACTGGAAATGTGACATTTCAGCTAAACCAAAACCAGCCATACAGTAAATTAGACAACATTCTGACTTCTTAAACATTGAGTCAATGACATTTAGCCAGCAGGTTATCAGAGGAATCACAGGAAAGCAACATCATGAAAACACGACATCCAATTTCTTGCCTTGATCTGATTACTGACAGTAATCTTATTTTATTTTTTATTTATTTTATGAGCATGAAAGTGTATTGAGTTTACTTCCACCCCACCGGCAAAATCAAGCAGCATTTACTCACCGTGAATGGAGCATTTTTGGGAAAATGTCACATCGCAGCGAGAGCGAGATAGAGATGATGGCACTTCCGAAGGTAACGGCCTCCTCTGTCCACTCACAGCCATGGAGCTTATGTCCAGGCCGGCCACTTTTCTTATCAGCTCTGTCCTCTGAGCCAAACCCTCCGGCCCAGATGGAGATTCAATTCAAGCTATAAACTGGCAATATTCACGGCAAACACATTTTTAGAAGTTCACTCAAACTCGGAAATGCTTCCTCCCTCAGCCTGCTTCATTTTTTTAGCAGATGAAAACGAAGCCATTCCAACTTTCTCCGTGAAGATATCTCAGCAACGTATCCTCATACAACGGTTCGTATGATATCCTACGAAAAGTTACCCCTCACTTTCCGCTCGTTACATGCATACGGTCTGTTCGAAATAAACGTCCGTCTTCACAGGAAGCAACCCAGTTAGGTATCGGCAACGATATGAGACATCTCTGTGGTCTTAGAAAGATTACAATAAAGATGTTTTTATTACTGTAAGACGACAGCAGAAACGACACTAACAATAATTTACAAGGATGATCTCAATACTTGAACACATTGAATCCTTCCAGAGAAATGCCCAATCATTCAGTGGCTTTTGTAAATGGAACCGTAACGGAATGTTCATGATTTTGCATGTAGATATACCACTTACTTAAAATCCCTAAAAAAAGGCGTGTCAAGTCAGTACGTCGATGCTTGTTCTCTGTTGCCTGTAGTGAATGCATTTTGCAAAAAAAGACATCGGCAAACATCTGTAGCATGGAAAAAAAGGGCCATGAGTGAACAATGGGTTCATTCACTTACAAGAGCGGTGAGTGAATGGTGTTTAATGGCTGAGCTGTCAGCCTCGGGGTATCATCAGAGCACCACGAACAGTCCAGCAGTCAGGATGAAGAGCAGTAACGCACATGGATCAGCACTGCTCACATTTACACTTGTCATTTCAAATGTCTTGCATTCGGACAAAATCCAGTCGAGCTCTTATACACTCTTGTTGACACTCGTCTGTCTGATGATGATAATGACAAAGATAAGCAGTGCAGTACATTATATGCTCAAGCTGTTGGCAAGAAAACGTGATCAGACTAGTCAAGACAAGTCTCTGAAGGCATATTGCAATGCTCTATATACACGTAATACTTCAGGTTTCCTACTATGAATAAATGCGGATATAAAATAAGTTGTTTTGTAATGCAGGAGTCAACACTTTGCAGTTTTTTACTAACTTGTTATAACTAACACATGAATGAGTTGTATGAGACATTTTCCTGTTGCTTTATGAGATGGGAAGACAATTCATAATGATGATACATTTATTTTGTGTAGCACTTTAAAAGGTCCTCAAAGGCACTTTACATAGTAAAAACACAAACAGTAAAAGCAATATCAATACAAACAAAGCTAATAAATTACATAACAGTAAAAAACACAATGAAAATTGACTATATCACAAGATAACAATGGCTATTATCAGCGTAACTTTAGCAGCTGCTGTCGCCGGGGAGAGACTCTGAGTATTTATTCCTACTGTGCTTATGGCATAGTTCAGATGGTAGGAGTTAAACGTTACGTATGTTCCTGGGAAAGACAGACGCTCTAATACCTTTCCAGCATCTGGCTAGAATGTGTCTCGTCTCAAATGCTTTCTGGATTTTTTTTACTTTGTTTTTCGTTAATTGACAGCTATGACCGGCCTACGAGGGTTGAGGTAACTAAGCAGGGTCACTGACCTATTTTGTGTCTTTTAGCGATACATACTTGTTGGCACCAACAAGGCTGAGAACAGAAAAGACGAGAATGATCTCAGGAGTTGCCTCACCCACTTTAAAACAGCGTGTTATAAATTAACCAGGACATTCTCGAGCTGAAACTGATCAAGCTGCATTTGGATCACTTCTCATTTAGATGTGCGGTCGTGAATCACGCGTGGAAGATGTTGTCACATCTCTCTGTCGGCACTTCAGCCTGCCATCCTTTTCCCCCGCTGAAGATCTGATAAACGCCGGGCATCGTTTGAAGAAACAGACGGGGGCCCCCCGTGTCAGTTCCACCAGCTATATAACGTTCCCTCTGCTGCTGCAGACGCTCTGCTGATCCTGGGCAGTGGCGGAGGTAATCGCTCCGTCCGGCCCTCATTATCCAACATTGCCAAATGGATTGTTGGTTGCTGTATCACCTAACAATCACCCAGTGCCGAGAGCGGGGCAGGCATGTGCATTCAGAGTAATGTGAATGGCACATTGCAGTTTATAATTCACGTTGCCCCAGGCTCTCTGAAATGATGGCATACGTTCAGCTTTGTTCCCCCTCACATATGCATGTCTCGGTTTCTGTAACACACATCATCATTTTCCCTCGATTTGCTGGCTTTGTCTTCAGTTAAAACAAAGAACAAACGGAATTCTGTCCTTGTTATTTATGCATCACGCAGTATATTGCTGGCTTTGCCTGTGTTTGTCTGCGTTCTCCCTTTTGTTTTAGTTGTTCCCCTAAAGACTCCATGCTGCCGCGTTACCTCTGCTGTGTTATTATCCTCGCCTAGTAATGAGAAAGCGCCATGTCGACACACTTTCTGATTTGAAGACGATGACAATATGAAATTAGAGTCGTTCGCTGAGGAAAGGAAGCTCTGCTGGTTTTTCCTTGTTGTAGTTGTTTTTAGCCAAGCTGAAGGCGGGAGGGGAAAGCAGCAGCGACGTGTTTGAAAGGAGTTTGTCTTTGATCCTTCGATGTTCTGGTGCTCCGACTCACTCAGAGTGGTTGACTTGGGACAGGTGCCAGTTTCATGACCCAGTGATGGCATGTGGAATCATCCGTGGGTAGGATACAGACTGTAAAGGAACAATCTGTGTTCGGCTGAGGGGGGGGGCCGGCAAACTCCACTATTTCAAGTAATAACTTAAAATAGGTTTTTTTTACACTTGTGTGAACAATGTGCGTGCGCACGTAATCGTATGTGATTAACAAAAAATGGACTCGTTCACTCCCTCACTCGCTCACTGTAGCCTACATGAAACAACATGAGATAAAAGTTCCTTCTCACATGTTCCGTAGCTGTCTCACTGCCCAACAGCCCTACCGGCATAAAAACAGTGTCAACAGTGAAGTCGTAAACCCCGCCTCCTGCTTGATTTGATTGGTTGCCGGGTCCAAGTATGACATTGACAAGTGTAGTGACTCCGCACATGGCGTATTTCTGCCTTTATCCACGTCTAAAATTGGCAAAAAAACAAACAAACCGGAAGAGAGGAGCACACGTAGGCAGGAGACCGTACTCTAGGAAAACAACAATTTTGCGGGTGATGCATTTCTCGCGGCGCGTCTCGTGTGATCGAGGCCTCGTGTGCTGACATTAGGAGTCGGCACCAAGGAAGCAATTTCCCGTTCAGTTCAGCCAGCAAACCCTCTGGGTGAGGTTTAGCAAAAGGATCATGGTCGGTTACAAAAGTATGTAAACTAAGTAAAATACATAAACACCTCACAAGCGTAACTTAACAATAATTCAACAACACTTTGGGACATAAACACCGGCCTCCTGGGTGAAAGTCGTGTGTTTTTGTTTTACCCATCCACCTCCGCTGCCACCAATCATAAGTAGTCTTCCTCACTGTTTATGCATTGAGTATTGCCTATTCATGTGAATCTGTTTGATTCATGTATCCACAATGACAAAGGATCACAATTATCGTTCCATTGAGAATATCTCCGTAGTGCTGACATGGCATGTTAACACAGTTCGTGCTGTTAAGAGGTTGAGGTCATTTGTGGTGGTACAAGGAGCGTCTTTTTCAAGAAATTTCCATTCATCATCATCTGATCTTAGCAGTATGTGTACAGTGGGACATCTCAGCTCTTCCGTTTGACTGATTCATGGCCCTGAGAGGAAACGGGGGAATTTGTTTTGGTGCAAAATGCATCAATTATGTGCTATCACTTTTCATGACTCTCCTCCAGTTTCTATCATTTGTCTTTTCTTAAATTGTCATGCAGGGGGGAGTTAAACGAGAGGAAGGATACTGGTGACTGGTGAGAGTCAAAGACAGGCTTTTAAGAGGGAGGGAATGGGAGAGATTGATGAGGTCACGTACACGGATGAGAGAATAGGACTTGAGAGTCGTAAGCTTTAAAGGTAGCGGCATGCATTAAATTCAGTCAGCGGGAGGCTGTTGTCAGGTGTTTCATCTGGAAACAATGAAGCTGCTCTAAATGAGGCTGCAGGCTGAGGCGGGAACCCACTGTGATCAATAATGTGTCTGGTTGGTTTGGGCCTGGCAGGGGAGAGATTTAAAGGGAGAGGAGTGCTCCCCCTCAACCGGGAGGTGTTTAATCCTCTGAGATGTCGCATCAAAGTCCAAAAGACCATTCTATTAAGGTAGGAGACACGCTCACAGCAATGTGGAGGCCTAACACGGTTCAGGAAAAAGACCTGGAAGGCACCAGGATCAGTGCTGAGGAGGAGGCACAGTGGTCTGGTAGGACAGGGTGTTCTGTCGTCTTGCCTTCTGCTTTCATTTTGTCCTTCAGGGCTGTCAATAGTACACTTTTTGGTGAGCCAGTAGGATTTTGATATTCATTTGGAATTCCTCCCCCAAGAGACACCGTGTAACATTAACCCTCTGCTAATCAGTATTTTCTTTCTATTATTAACGCTGAATTCCGTGGTTGTTTTTTTACGAACACCCACATGATGAGAAAACGGGAAACTGTTATCTTGTGTATTGAAATAAGATAAAGATCACGACCTTTACCTTTGTTATTTCAGATGTGCAAATATAAAACTGAGTTTCCAATTAAACTCTATTCTCCTCATCTCCCATCGCATTGAGAACCCAAGAGCAAGATAGGCTTCATCATAGGGCTGTACAAGATATATATACACATTCATTATATTTATATATATGTTTTTACATTTCATGCTTTGATTGAGGTTTTTTCGAATGAAGCTGAAGTCTGACGTCATAATTAGTATATGTGTAAAAGTGAAATGCAGTGAAAATGATGTTTTTTGAAAGGCTCAACAACAACATAGAGGGGTAGCAGCAGAATATTCCGTTGGATAACACATGTTGTGAACTTCATAAATGATAACATTTATCTTTCTTCAATGATTTTTGAGTTTTGGACGCAGGGCTGAGACAGTTCCGGAGACAACGAGCGCAGCGTTCGAATCACAATGAGCCAATTGCAACATCAGACACGTTTCAACAAATAGCCTTTTAAATGATATATCGCTTGTCAGCAACAGATCATCAAACCAGCTTTAAACGTGAGTGAGTGATTCATATGGATTACAAAAAGCTATATTTTAAAAAATAAAACTTTAAAGTGTTCAATTTTAGAACAATTTGGTGGTTTGACAGGTGGTAGAATTTAATGGTAATTTAATTGGGTTATTTTCCTTTGATTTGCTTCCATGTCTGTGTTTGAAACGTCTTGTTATTCACAGTGGGGCAGACTGTGAATAACAAGAAACTGTCATCTCAAGAAAACAGCATGTTTACGTTTTAACATATAGTTGATCTACTACGCGATTAAGCGTAGATGAGGTTTTTATTCGTACAACGTAAAAAAGTCTTCTTGTGGTACCGGTATCAAATTCAAGGTATTGGAATTAGTAATCTAAATTTTCAAGCAGCACCCAGTCCTAGTTTTTGGACACACAGGTTAGTTTGTACTCTCAATATGATTTATTTCTATTTTTACTACTTTTTAAAATTTGTCTGTATATATACGAAACATGGAAAGAGATTAATAGGGGGAACAAATGGATAGATTAATAGAAGTTACCCTGAGATGATGCAGTAACCAAGTCCACACATATTATTAGTTTCATTTGATATTATCTAGCCCATGACTACAGCTACAGTACAGTAAAGGAGGTACAAATCTGCAGCGCTGCAGGACGAACTTGTTTTCTCTTACACTGAGACAGAGACATCAGCGATGAGGTGTTCATATCTGAGCAGCCTTGTGTATTATCATAATATCTGACCCGGGGCTTTTTTTTGAAGGAGAGCATGTTACAACCCGCCGAAAAAGACTTGAAGCCGTTTTATTCTCCCATGTGCAGGCGGAAGAGCGATTTAGCTCAGCAACCGTACTTCTCTTTTTTCTTCTTCTTTTAGTCTACGCTCGCTCTGATTCTGCTCCAGTCTGTTCATTCAAACACATGCAAACAAACACACACACACACACACACACCCTGAAATCCCCAAATCCCATTTGTGTGGCTGCGTGTCTGCCAAGGTACAGCCACCGTCCCTCCCACAGCGGCCCGCCTGAATCTGCCACTGTCATCACCTGCACTGTAGCCGAATGCTGTGCCACACACACACACACACACACGCACCCACACACACACACACACACACGCACGCATGCACGCGCACACACACGCACGCACACACGCACACGCACACACACGCACACACACTCATAAACACACACTGCTCATCCCCCGTCTTCCATGTGAGTCGCGTGATGTCTGCAGCCCCCCCCCCCTCCCCCGGCCGTGCGTCTCCTCAGTGGCTATATAAGATATTTATAAGCATTTTGATAGTTTTCTTCCACTCTCTATCATCCGAGGTGAACGCTGTCATGTCGAATTACTCCAATAGCCGCGTCGCCGCTCTCTTCCGCTATTCACCGAGGCACCGGCACACTGTTTAGACCCACATAGGGTTCGCTCTGAATTATTAATGGTATTCATATCATTAACCAGCTCTCACAGCCTCCCTATAGCCAAGGAGCCCTAGCTTGACGTGGGATAGGAACAGAAAGGCACTAATTCGATTCTCAGCAGTTGTAGCTCAAACCCTCCGTACAAAAATACAATAATTAAATAAATAAAAAACAAAAAGCAACTTGTTGGAGATGCAGCTTAAAACACCAATGCGTGCAGTAATACACATATTAACACATTATGTAAGAGAGATAACGGCACTCATCACACACAGAGCTTTACATCGGGGCCTTGAGGTTTTTTTGGGTATAATGACCACTGAGAATATCATTTATTCATAGAAACATGTGAGACAGTTGTATCCGTGGCTGTTTTTGTAGCTGTAGCATTTTACATTGTAGCAGCAGTAAAGCAATGCTAATAGCCGTTACTACATGTGCACTTTTTTCTTTAAACATTGATAATTTTTTCAGATGCTTTTTACCAAAATGACGTATAAATGAGGCTCAATCCAAATCCCAGTAGATCAAGAATAAGCCTTGTCATCCTCGCTTATACTTCACAAGAACTGTAAGCGTGGCAGGAGAACTCAAGCTGGGAGAAGACTTTAAGATGATTTAGGCCTACAAAGACCAGACGCTCATTTCCACCAAAATACATAGATTTTGTATTGTTGATGGTCAGAATTAGGGACCAGTTTTGGGGGTAATACGTTAGAAAGTAATGTGTACTTTTTTAAATTTTTCAAACGTGCAATCGGTTACAAGAACATCAAGGCGAGAGGCTAGTTGTGCCTGGGGGATAAGCTTCTGTCAGCTGCGAAGAACTCCACTTCAAAGTTGAAGAAGTACCTTCATCAAACAGGTCCAAATTCCCTGTGACGCGTTGCATGGAGGGAACAGAGGCTGAAAGAAAAGACATTGGCCTCAAAATAACACTAGAGCTGTAGAGGGCCATTCCTGCATGCAGAGTCACGGATGCCGTAGGTTGATGTATGCAGCATCCATCAAAAACTGTCTCGCTCATCAACCCTCCACTTTGAGTGAGCTAACAAGTTCATCTGAACTGATGGACTTTATATTATGCACTTCTTAGTTTTTGATTAGACGTAGATTGAAAACATCACAGATTTTCTTATGAACCATCAGTCTGTTATAAGTAAACAAAACAACATTAAATTCCTACATTGTACATTTGTTTGCAGATGTTAACAACTGCTCAAATACAAACGCTACTGCATGCGGTGAGCCTTCTGCTTTCTCCCTGTTCTTGTGACTCTCTTGCACACACACCTACACACACACACACACACACACACACACACACACAGCGCTGGTGCGGATAGAAAATGGGTTTTGCCAGTGACAATAAGAGATGAATGGAGAAGTGCTCGGAGTAAATGAGGTGATTTCCATGATGAAATAGAGCGATAAAAAGGCATAGGAGAGATCGCTTTTCCTCTCCCCTCCTCTCTCTCCGGCTCTCCTCCGCTTTATTGGCCGCCCATTCATCATGACATCATAGTGATCGGGCACACACGCGCACACACACACACACACACACACACACACACACACACACACACACACACACACACGATGGATGAAGAGGAAACAGACTGTTGAACTGAATTCATCCAGAGGGAAGCAGTTCTGTGCTCAAATCTGCCCGATGTATCCCACCTGTAGGTAACCTTGAAGTGAAGAGGGTGATGTCACTCTGGAGTGTTGAGCGGCAACCCGGTGTGTCGGCCCCGCATGGATGAGAGCCGGCCCTGATCCCCTGAGGATTGAAATAAGCCAGCGACAAATTATTTATTGGGGTGAAGGCAGAAGCAAGGACAAAGCCGTACCGATGTAAATTCACAGTACCTGTTTGAAAGTTATCTTTGCCCTACAAGGTGAGAGGCTGGAGGGCTTCAGCGCCGGCGGGTTGATCGGTCCGTCCGGCCATAAATCCGAATGTGTCGCGGCGGCGAGACCTTTGTTTTTCCTCTTGAGCCAACATCAGACCAAAATATTGGTCAGACAAAACAAGCAACTTCAAGACTCAAAGAGGGCGCTTTTCACCAAGGAATCAATGAAGCAATTGCTGTATTGCTTTATTCATGGTCTCCAGAGGCTGACCCTATTGATTTCTGTGATCCCACATTCTTTGCACTATGCCATTTGCACACAACTCACTGCGAAATGAAATGGGGGCTGATTGGCATGAAAGCACATTGAAGCTCTCCAGAAGAATCCTGTTAAACGTCCATGACCCTCTCCTGTAATGCCAACCTGAGTTCAGACGGAATGAATCCCCATAGCAACTATATTCTCAGAATAGCATAATCATCGGTGTATTGTTCATTCTGTTCAATAGTTTTGTTTAGCAGGTGCTTCACATTCTAAGCATTTTTCACACTTGTGTGACCTCACTGGTGTGCTTTAAGAGCCTCACTATTGTTCCAAGCCCGCTACGCTGCGTTGCTGTGTGAGTAAATGCAGCTGTTTACCTCCGTAGCCCGGCAACTAAATTGCCACCCAGATTGATGTACGCGGGAAAAAAAACGTGCGACCAGTTGGACCCACGCGATTACAACTGAAGGGAGCACGACCCCCAATTTGGGCCGCATAATGGAGACGCATTGTTAGCACTGCAGCTGTTGTGTAAGGCATTTGGTCCGCTGCTGTCTTTGAAAACAATTCAAGAAACTTTAATGATGATGAACGATTTGGTTTTCCGGTGGTGATACTGATTACCCTCTGAATGCACTTGGACGGCACCGCAGTTAAACTGGAATCCATATCAGACCACCTCATTTAGGTGGACGTCGATGTTGTTCCTTGGTCTGATTCTTTTTAAAGTGACTGAAATTCCAATGTCAAAAGGCGCCTGCAGTGTCATTTTTATTTTAATACGTGGGAGCGCCACGTATACTACATGTTGGAGTTCAATGCATAGTTGTCATTTGATTCAAGTTGAAGTGAACGTATCCTGGTAGCAGTCGCTGAGGCTGAAGGATGGTGGGAAGTGTGTGAAGAAACAGGTTGCTTGAGGGGATACCGGAGACTTCAGTCATGTAAAGTGTACGTCTTCATTCTGACAAGCAACGGTGGCTGTGATTAGGAGCGTTTGGCAGGTTTGTGGTGATGGATGTCATATCGCTGTCCCACTCCTCCTCTGATCAAGCGCGACTTGGGGAAGAGATACCGGTGTGATGTGGAAGTTTTTAATTTAACAGCTTGTGTTTTACCTGCAGGGTATTTGCCCCAAAGGAATCATTTATATGATTTTTTTCTTCACAGCCTGATGTGATACCATTCTCTCTAGCTGCGCTGCACATTGACAAACATCTTGTTCCGTTACTCCTGTCATTCAGGACAGGAGTGTGGCTGAAGACGTCAGATCAATCTCTAGAGGGAATCTAATTAGAACGTCTGGATTCCAGACATACGAAAAACTGAAATTCGTCGAGACCTGTGAATGCACCGTGACGGGCTGAACCGCGTAGATGTTTTAGACAGCAGAGAGTAGGGCTGAACAAAAGAAGATGGCATGGCTGGGGGATTTTAACAAACTGCAACTTAAGCACAAGTAAATGACAGCGACATAAGAAATTACAAAACACATTTACAACACTATCGAGGCATAAAGACATCATTGACAAGCAGTTGAGGTATTTGTCAGTGTTCAGTGTCCCCCATAAACAATTATGTTGTGTTTTCGGGTTGTTTGTCCATCTGTTCGTTAGCACGATGTCCCGTTCTTGGGAATGACCGAAGGAAATTTCTCTCTCTCTCTCTCTCTCTCTCTCTCTCCCTCTCTCTCTCTCTCTCGCCTGTGTCCCCCTCTCTCTCTCTCCCCCCCCCTGCTGTCCATACACCAACAGAATTTCCTTCCCTTGATATTGAAAGAGAGTTGTCAAGTCCTATCATTAATCTCTGTCTGCCCCCCTGAGCTTGATGCCCTTGTGGAAAGGTCTCACACACACACACACACACACATTATTTCATACACTTCCCCACCACTCTCCCGCTCACAGGTAAAGTCCTACAGTGTACAACATGTGGAACATGGAAAAAAAGACGAGGTGAAAAGCTGAGCTGGTGTCTGCTCGGCTGATAGCACCCTCCCCGTATCGCCCTGCCCAGCCCAGAGACAACCCCCCTCCCATCGGGGGCGACAAGAGTTCAGTGCTGGGGCTGAGGACAGAGGACAGGAAAGGACAGCAGCAGCTAAAACAACGAGTTTACAGCCATAGAGTCAGAGAAACGAGCTACAGAACAAAAGCAGGGACAACAATGAATATAACAATTCACACTATCGTCAAAGACGTGAGCATTGCATCTCAGTCTCCTGAACCCTGATTATACCTTTTATATTTACCGTTAGTGCTTCGCAGAGGTGGATAGATTTACACGTTTTTTGCTTCGGGTTCAGCAAATGTTTAAAATAATATTCCTTTTAACAAATAAATGAATTGAGGTACCACACAATTGAGTATAATTGCGTGTTATACGGGAGTCTATTCAATTCAGCCGCGACTAAAGACAGCCCAAGGTTGGACCAAGGTCCCCTGCTTTCCAAGTTTGTCCTCATTTCACAAAATCCAGCGTGACTTGTCTTCTCACTGCAGACCCGTTGTTTCACTCCCACACAGTAAATGAAAGCTGACCATGTAAAGGACGCCACTGAGAGCAAACTTGTTTCTAGACACACATGCAGTCCGTCTCCATCCCGCCGTCACTGGCATTTAATTGCACTTGATATTTAAGCGCTGGAGCAGATCACATTACAAGTGGCTCTTCTCTCTGTTTGCGCTGGCGGCGTATTCCATTATACGCTCCTCATTTCCCAAGCTGTCCTTCAGACTGCGTTGAATGTCAGCTGCTCGGGGCATCAAGACTCTGTATCAATTATAAGAGTTGAGGCGGCAAAAGGGAATCAGCGGCTGATAGCATCAGCGCAGGCGGGGAAGGGGTAGCAGGACGAGCTCGGTGCAGGTAGATAGACGACGGCCGGTGGAAGGACACGGGCAGATGAGCCCAGGCAGACTGCGACTCACCTCAGGATGAACTAAGAGACACTGCAGATTCACAGAGAGAAGTTAATCAGAAATGTAATGCTGACGGTAAGAATGGGTAGTTGCTGTTGTACTGAAATTAGTTGCACAGTTGGTATTAATTTCTAGCTGTCGCATACCAATTTATTTTAATTAAAAGCCGACATTGGTGCTTCCGCTCATTAGTTGTGTTGCCCAGTTCACAACACTGCTTTTGTAAAACACGATGCGTTCTAAGGTCGCCTTCTTGGCCTTAATTACGGGTTGTATCACAACGCTAATCAATCACAGTGAACATTCCGCCGCATGTAATTTGTAGTCAGAGTTAAAGGGAACATTCATTATTATTTTTAATTTGAGGTCTTTATATAATTCTGTAGCTTCCCAATGGCGTTCCGTTTGTATTCACATCCAAGCGTGTACATTTTGGTCAAAGTACATACGTTTTACCATCAAAATGCTAAGATATATTCAACTCGCTAGAAGAGTGCGCTGGGGCTCGCAGGTCTCGTAAAATAACGTGACACATGAGCAGTGGCGTTGCACCATTTGGACACAGAACGCAGTGCCAATGAGCTTTCCCACTGGAAATTTGGGAGAATAAATCCCCCTTCATTCATTTTTGTCTCGTGAGTGTTAAAGTCTATTTTTTCCCCCCCAAACAAAATGTATACACCATTTGTCAGAAGAGTGCTGCACCATGCAAAACTGCTGATATCGTCCATAAAGCAAATATTGGAAAGCTTCCTGAACACCCGCCCCTCCACCATCACTCACATTCATCCAAGAGAATATTGTAATAAGATTCTTCCACACACAAAAGACCAAAGCCAAGCAGTGACAACATAACAAGGTGTATTGATGAGTAAAATAACTGCAATAAGGAAACTTTGCATAATGATAAAGAGTCTTGTGAAGGTTAAAATGAGACTTTTACACCCGGCAGAATGGAGACAGTAACATGACAGTTCATGAAATCCGCAGCGGCTTGCTTTTTCAGAGTGACTGCGTGTGAAACGACAGTTGGATCTGAGGCGGTGGAGTTTTAGCTCTCTTCAAGGAAACGAGGACAAGACAGCTACTTCGGGATGGATCACAAGGGACACTAAATAACATTGTAAAATACAATGAATGTTGAAGTGAGTGACGATTATATAAAAGAAAGAAACGTATTCACTTCAGTGTATTCAGAGAATGAGGCGCTGCAGAGCAGGACGAAGTGTATGACAGACTAGAGAGAGATTAGGTTTTTATGTGGATGTTTTTTCAGAAGAAGATGCTCGAGTTTAATAGCCACTGCTACGGTTAAGGTTTTAATTGGGTTTACGTACAAAAGCTACTTGGTTAAAATGGCAGTATACCATTTTTTTGCTTTAACTTAACATTATTAAGTAAATGTTGATCGCACAATATAATGGCTATAGAATTAAGACAATGATATATATATATATATATATATATATATATATATATATATATATATATATATATATATATATATATATATATATATATATATATTAGAATATAATTCTTGCTTTTTCACTTATGGTATGGTTTTATTTGCAAATTTGGAAAATATGGGGGGGAAGTTGAAAAATTGTCTATTGCCAATAAAAGTTTAGTTAAACCAACATTGAAAGGAGGTGAAGGTCGAGGGTGGCTCACACAAGACCTTCACCCAGGATACCGCTGTTCATGTCCTGTAAAAGTCAACTTTCACTTATTTTAATTAAGTCCATAACTTAAAAAAGATAGTTATTTTAATTCAAACCATGATGTTTTACAAAACTTTACCAAGTAGTTTTGTTTTTGCTTTGTTTAAAAAACTGCGACCCTAATACTTTCCCCTCTAAATATAAATAAAAATGCAGTTTAGTTGAATAAAAACATACCTTTGTAAGAGACAGGATTGCTAATTTGTAGTTGAGGGAAAGATCATCATCTTGGTTATTTACTGAAAAAGTCACATCTTTACCTATCGCCGTACACATGTGTGTTTTTCTTAGCTAAACCAAATCACATGCTGGACCGAGGTCCAAGTCTTTCCCTTTGTAAACCCACCACCCACTCCATCCTCCTCCGAACAACTTGTGTGTGATAGGAGGGTGTAGCACTTCATAGCCTCGGGGAAATATTGCCAATGAACATAATCTAGGTAGTAATTGTGTTTCCTCCAAAACGTATTAGGCAAAACCATAAAAGGTGATTGTAGGAGCCTATCTAAGGAATCAACAGAACGGAATGCATTTATTAAGAAACACCTCGAGAAACGTTGTTTTTATTCGACAAAAAATCTATTAAGCGAGCTCTCATATTGATTTGTATCTTGATACATATCAGTTTAATATAATGCAGCTTGTTGCTCATTGGCTCCAGAACCCCATCACATTAAATCTATTGAACCTGGAGATACCGCGGTACAATCTATAGAAAGCTAAATCTATTTCAGTCAGCGGTAATACGGCATGTGAGATATGACAGATAAAATAAGGTACGGTAGAATTGTAAATTCAATCAGCCTTCATCTTGAAAAAAACCCCACCATGTCTGACATAATGAGCCGTTATGATGGACTGAGCTCTTTGATGCGGCTGTCTGCATCTGTCGAACAACATGTTGTTCACACACACGGGTCACCTGGTGGATTCCGATGCACCGACTTCCCGGGACTGATTACGATGCATCTTTCGCTCTGTGGTTTTGGAAGTGGGCTGTCGTACAGCTGGCAGAGCAGACGACGGCGTGTGGATGGTGTCGGACACAGATGTTGCGCCTCTTGCGTGACTGATGTATTTCCAAAGTTAGTTGTCAACGTCTCGTCTTAAAAGAAGACCTGCGATGTCGAGTGAACACGAGTGAACATGTGTTTGAAGCAGGGGACAGGAGATGGTCTTATTTGTCAGATCAGCGTTGCAGCTTTTTTTTTTTTTTTTTTGTCAGGTTTTATATTTTCAAATTCAAGTACGACTCAACGCTTTTACGACGGCAGATTTATGTCACATGTCGCGAGCGCAATAAAACACGCTCACGAGCAAATTCTATTCTTTCCCCACCCACAGATATTAAGTGCCACTCGCGTGATATAAGAGCTCGCGCACGTATTCAACACTCAAGGATTGTGAGTGAGAAACAAAACATGAGAATGGCACCTGTGTGCATAGAACTGAGCAGAGAGCACACGGAGCAGCCGGCACACAGACATCGCATTGACTGCTTCGGCCCTCATGCTCTATGTTAACACCGCCGCCATGTTGGACAGACTGGCCTGTAAACAAACAAGTAAACAGGGCAGCTGTCTTTTTTTGGGGGTTAAAAAGCACTGTCATTTCTTTTTCATTTCCTAACCGATTTCAATCGATTCTATATGTACATACACAACTTTACACATGCACACATATGTAGTTTTAGGGAATATGATTAGGGTTGAAGATAATTCCTTCACCACATTAGTTCCTCACTGAGTGTGGAAGTAACTTTACATTGAAGTCGAATTTACACGACTTTGGCCAGACATTACAAAACTTTCCACTGAGCATTTACTTTTTTACGTCATGTTTTCAGGGACTGTCGTCACCATAAATCAACAAGACTATACATGTGCTGCCCAGTAAGCACAGATTTGGTGATTTGCAAGCCAAAAGATGTGGAGGTCAACACTGGGCTAAATTCAGTGAAGCGTTAAATTAGCCAATAAAACAGCTACAAGACGAGCATAGAGGACCAAAAAACTACTACGCCCTGTAAAACACACTGAGGCTAAGAGAAGCATGCTACAATGACACAATGGAACATAAGCAATTTAATACCTTTTAAAAAAAGGGAAATATGTTTCTGAACTGTATGCATCGTGCTTGCTACCAGAACATTGATTTACGGAGCACAGATGGTGTCGTCACAGCAGGAACATATTCAGTGAAGTCTCCCACAAGTACATTAATGCAAAGGTGTGTTCAGATGACCTGAGGAGTGGACGTATGTGTACATGTGTGCGTGTTTGAGCACATGAGAGTCGCTCAACCGCCGTTGGCCTGGAGGATTTGACCTCTCCTCCTCCTCCTCCTCCTCCTCCGTCCTCCAGCTGCTCTCTGCTGTCAGAGGGAACCAGAGGGGCTGGCCTTAATTACGGCGAAGAGGTTGACTGGGACACTGACACAGGACGTGGCGGTGGCGTCTCCGGGCCCGGGGTCGAGACAGGGCACGTCCCGCTCCCTTTTGCCGCATCCGCAGACAATGAGAGCTGTTGCAGACCATCTGCTGCCGATGCCCTCCTAATAGTCGCCGGCTCAGGGACAAATAACTCTCTGTGTGTGTGAAAGCTGCTTCTTCCAGCCTTCTCCTCAGCCGCTTCACTGTCACTTTGCTGTTCCTCCCGCTGGGCCCCACGCTGACACATCTACCTTTCAGGAGAACGGGGCACAGCGGCAGCGGGGGGCATGTGAAAATATTTACACACTCAATTAAAAATGAGAGTCTCTAAAGCTAGCTTTAAGCAAAACCTAACCATACTGGGCTTGTTGACCTGAAGTAAGTAACTAATAAGGTGGATTATGTCAGTGAAATTACAGTTGTTGGAAGTTTTTTCAATTGAATATCTTTTCAAACTATGAAAAATACTATAATTTGACAGGGATTTTATTAGATTCTACTTTTTTCTGCAAGTAATGAAATGATAAATGAAAATAATAAAACATAGTTTGATAAAATCGTACATTCTGTCCACAGCTGTGTCGACTAGTTCAACTCTGTCGATCAGGAAGGAGCTAAAGTGTGAAAGCAGCAGATGCACACAAGTGTCAAAGGTTGTGTTTTTCCCACCAGACTCACATTTCAGTGGCTTTTCCGGTGTCTCACAGACATGAACTGAAAATGTCTCAGACTTTCGCACGATCAAAGGAAATTTCAAATGTGTGTTGACGCCTCCCAAAAGCAACAAGAGGAAACAAATGTGTCAAGATTATTTTAATGAAACACCTTGAAGCTTAAACCTGCAGTCATTTTAATTTTTTTAACAGGCTTGAAACACAGTGACAACATTAGCATTCAATTGAAGTTGTGCTTTTTGCCACCCGGTGTGTGCAAGTCCAACATTCACACTCTTTTATTATTCTATTTTGTATTTGCTGACAGCAGGTTGATGAAATCCAAAAGATGTTAAAATACTCCATAGAGGTGAAGGTTCATCACCACGAACAATCTTTACATTACATTCAGATTACAGTACTGATGTGGTCCATAGGTAACATAACACATATTGATCAGAGCAGCTGTATATCTGATCTTCATTTATAGTTACTGAGTGAAGTTTTCGTTCTACGTCCACATGTCTCAGCTCTGCTCTTCCGTCTCGTTGCTCAGGTTAACAGTTGGTGAACTTTCTTTTTGTTTGATGCATTAAATTGTGTTTTAACGTTGGATATGCTGCCGTGTTTGTTGTAGTTCAAATATCAAACTGCAGATTTAGGGTTTGAATTTATTGATTTTAATCATCCCCAACTATTTTCACCTCAAGTGGATGTAGCACACGTTTTTTGCACCAGTAAAAAACTGTTGAAATATCCGTCTCTCTACTATCAGCACATCACTGCAATGAGTTCACTCTCGGGATCCCAAACTACTAATCCATGAAGGTCACTTTTCTTCTTATTGTAAAAAGTAGTCCTTGCTTTTTTCCTCCCAGATGAACTCTAACTGAATTAATCTCCTAACACCCAGCACCTCCAAATTGAAACTCAAAATAAAAATCAATATCAATATCAAACTCGACCTTAACATTTACACCTGCAGTCACACCAAAGCATTTTGCTACCATCCGCTACAGGTTCCCATCCAGCTGCCTCTTGGATGGGAAAAATAATGAAGCTAATTAAACGCTCCCACGCTGTGTTGTCAAATATTTATACCCAAATATTGGCTCCCCTGTCATATGATTACTGCTTGTCATCTATTAAGTCACAACAAGTGCAACGCTGCTACTTTGATGTCTCACATGTTCTTTTTGCATCTTCATCGCTCTGATTTTCTGTCTCACATTTTGTTCCCTCTGTCTACCTTTATTCCCCCCCGGTTTCCTCTTGTATTTGTGTTTTCCACCTCGGCCCGTCTCTCTTCGTCTTCCTCCGTCATTTTCCGTGATGTGCAGTGAGTCGGAAAGATTTAGATTTACCGTAGTTACTGAAAACATGCCGGGATACTAGCAGCTCCACAGCCACGAGCTTCCTATTGGTTTCTTTCCCTATTAGCTGCACAAGCTATTACAAGGTGGCTGATGGGAGGTCAATGACATCAGTCAGGTTGTTCCCTGCGATGCATCACCGTTGCCGAGCAACTGGTTACGAATATGTTGAATATGGCCAATAATCTGAAACAAGCTTTAATCTGGACTTGCATAATGCTATGTAGATGACCTTCCTGATACATTTGTTTGTGTGTGTGTATGACACAGTGAGAGCTAAATTCAACCATCTGCTGCTGTGCCCGTCCCACAGTCCTGGGTCCTGGGTCAGTCAAGGGTGTGCCGTGTGTTTGTGAGCCTGACACAGCTCATGGAATAGTAATGCATGCTGGCTTTGCCTGGGGGGGGGAAGGCAAAGTACAAAACAGATCTGGTCGACAAAAAATGTGGCCGATGTCGACGAAACACACAAAATGCAGACTGTTTTGCGTGTGTTTTTGGAGCAGAGTTTTTCTGGAGGTTCTGTTTATCGAGTTATCGACGTTTCCCGAGAGCAACTTGTAAACTTGTTTTTTGTTAAACCAGTACAGTTTAAACATGTGTTTTCATGATTGCGTTGTCTAATCAGAGGGGAGAAGTTAAAATATTTAGTCTGTGTTGGTGTTGGCTAGCTAATCCTTGGTCTCATCGTGTACAGTCTGTTCCCGACTTCATCACGGTGGACAGCAGACATGTTTACCAAGTCTTTATGTGTTGGCAAAACCTGTTCTCACTCCCAACTCGTCAAATACTGTCGCCTGGTCCGTGGCCTTCGGCCTCTGATACCAACACAGCGAGGCACCCTTTAGTGTCTGTATGAGACCCGCCGGGGTTTCAGTGAACTCCAATCTAAACCCATCCTCAGTACCAACGGTCAGAGCAACTGGCGTAGTATGAAGAGAGAGAAAATCCACCTAGGGAGGTTGGGGTGGATGGTTGGGTCAAACAGACACTGACTTTCACCTAGGAGACCACTGTTAGGGTCCCCAACGGGTAAACACTGTTAGCTCTGACAACTGTTCGAGCTGTTAGCACCTTTAGCTTTGAGTCGCCATGTTGAGGGCCGTTGAGAGGCAACCAAAATGCTTCCAATCTCGTATTATGTATATACTGTATATATTATGTATATAATCTGTATATACTGGTATATGTTGTATTCTTCTTTACTGTCATATTTTTTTATTACTGTTTAGTTTATTATACTACTTGATTTTTTATCTTCACTTCATTTTATTACTTGTGAGCAATGCTGCTGTAATCCTGTAATTTCCCCACTGAGGGACTAATAAAGGATTATTTTATCTTATCTTATCTTATGAACCTAACACCACACAGACAAGTTACGTAACAAACATATCTATTTTAACCTGAACCGTTATCTTTTCCAAAGCCTGGAAAACCTTAAAAAACCTTAATAAGCGCAAACTGACAGGCTGTCCCTGACACGTCCATTACCTTGAGCTATATAGTTCAGAGAGTAGGTCCACTGACCAAGAGTAGACCAGAGACTGTGGATTGAGTCCGTCGTCTGTGATATGTAGCTCAAGCGCAAGTTCAGTCAGGAAGACACTCACTAGTAATCTCTATCTTTCCTCTCCTTGTAATTACTCTATCAGCTGATTGGGGGCGGGCACTTTTAGTAACCTACCAGATTCGGCACACCGGTTCCTCAAGCCAATCATATCATTGCGGTCATACTTTAAATAGTATTCTCCTCTCTGCTGCTGTCAGTTGTCATTTCAGCTACGCAGTTGCAACCCTCCTCCACCCCAGTCACCTCCAGTCAGCATCACAGTCATGCTCCTGATCCATCATCAGATGGCAGCAACTCCTTTCATCACCACCACCAGTGTCTGGACTCCAGGGGGGATTAGGCCTGTTGGACCTCAATATCCCTACCCTCGGTGATAGTACTTCAGGATGGAGTCCAATCGCCAAAGACTTTGCACTTTTCATATTTGAAGCATGTGTAATAAATCATTGTTAACTTAGGAAACACACACACACACACTGTCATAGGTAAACTGTTCCTCTCTGTCTGACACAAGGACTCTGTCACAGTTTCGGTCTTCAGAGTGTCTTCCTGAAAGTCTGTCAGTGTGCAGCTCTGTGAATGGCAGCCCCTCATTGGAGTTGCGGAGTGACAGATTGATTAAACCACCTCGCTCACACTGCTTCAGAACCACACCACCATTCAGTCGTCCTACCCACGAGCTGCTCTCTGACGTGCAGCGTGTTCCTGTGCAGGCTCCAATCTGCTCAACCAGAGCACTTCCTGCTCTGTGTGCGTGTTCCAGAAGGACTGCTCTCTAAGGCTCTCTAATTTATTGCATCTGTGGTTCTTTTTCTCCTCTGACTCCAAGAGGGGACACGCAGCATCCTTCGCTGCCTGTTGATTGTTGTTGTTTTGTTGTGTTTGGTTTGTTTACAGCGCGGTAAGATAAGGGAGTTTAGTCACTGAGTTCAGCCATTTGAGGCCTCTGCGCGCCCTCATTGTGGAGATGGAACCCCCGTCATGAAAATAATTGAGTCCTCTACGTGGCTCAGTCTGCATTAAAAGTTATTTTCAAATTTGTGCCGGTAGTCTTTAGTTCCCGCTGCGGCAGGAATAATGCAGCATAGTGGGAGATATGCAGGCTCACTTTCCTTCCACACAAGTTGAAGTCGTTGAAAGCAACGCTGTGTATGAGACTCAATTATCACGGCACGTACTGTAATTGCTGGATGAGATTAATTTCCTCCTTCAGAGGAGGCCGTTTCCCTTCATCTGCGTGGGGATAAAAGTCCATCACACGAGAAGAAATGTTTCACTTTCATTTCCCTGTGCTGAGGGAGACTTTTCATAACGGCACGGCATTACATTTCAATCTGTCGGCTGTCAATCACCTGACACACACACACACACACACACACACACACACACACAATAAGAAATAAGTGTCCCCAGAAAAAAAGAAATACAATTATTTAAAAAAGTTTCTAAACCAATATATCCGCTGAGGCAGAACAGTGTGGTGTCCAACTGGAATCCTACAATTGAGCTTGATAATCATATATATATATGTATACCATGCATGCATTGCAGTAGCATCAGAAAATGATTAGAACGATTGATAAGATTTTAGATTTTGCTGCATTTGCACCAGAGGGACAGGATTGCTGTGGGGATAGAGGTGTTGGGAGGAATGCGAGATCAGCTGACAACACAGCAACAGTCAATGGAGCGCAGTGTGTTTGGATTTTTATGAAGATGGAAGCCTTATCAAGGAGACATCAAGTCTCTTCCTTTACCCAGGACTGCTATCGCTGATATACAACTATTGAACAAAATGTGTAGACATTTGTTTCAAAATGGGTCACGACTGGCTCGTCACATTGCTGCAACCCCAACACTGTGACCGGGTATCTGCTCAACATAGTGAGGCAACGATGTTTGCAGTCAAAGCTTCTCCATCATTGAGTTAACTCAAACTGCTGCTGCGCTGTTTAATATTAGCATTTCATACATTGTGATATAATTGACTTGCATATAGACAAACTCATTTCCTCAAATTTCATAATAATGATCTCACACTGTTTTGGCTTGTTTATTGTGTTTCAGTGAAGTCAAATGAAACAAAAAAGTTGATTAAACCAAATGCGTTCGAGAAAATAAATGAAATACCCCATCTCGCTTTCAACATGGCCCCCCCCACGGGGGGGCCATGCGCGTGCCATGCGCGTGCACCACTGTATGCTGAAAGCAATGCTCTGTGCAAGCCTCAATTATCATGGTGTGTAATTGCTGGGTGAGATTAACTCCTGTGTTCATGAAAATACAGACAGATCGATGTAGAGAGAGGTCAACGAAGAGGGGAATGCTGATTGCGAATTGCAAATACAATTGAAATTGCTCCGTTTATCTGTGTGTAAAGAGGACATCTGCTGAGAGAGTAATGAGACATCAGGAGGGGTGATGATGCCATTCGGGTGGAAGCAGCGCCGGTCAAGCCTTTTAAAAAATGAAACGCTGCAGCGGGAATCACTTTTCTCTTACGTCTCTCTCACGCCAGTCAGTTAGCAGCTTTGTTTTAATATTGAGGCGTCTACAAATCCTGACATTTCTGCATGGGTGCCGGTGGCACAGAAGGTTCACGAGCGGTTATGAAACGGTCGCAGTTCATTTTTAATCAACGAAACTACTTGGTTAGGGTTGTAGAAAACATCGTGGTTTGGATTTGTAAACGCTATGCTCTCGCCTTAATGGATGGAATTCAACTACAGAGCTTCTCACTATTGTGTTTTGTTCCCATGCACATCATTTCTGACTCTATAAACATACTTAACTTTATACTATTTAGAATCAGAAGTTCAAAAGTGTCTTATTTCCCTCTTAGTTTAGCAGTGATCAGTGTCTAATGATGAATATCGGAGATTCGAGTCGCCACCAAAATCAAATCAATTGTTCCGCTGCCAAACAACATGCAAAATTCAAACTAAATTCCACAGAAGTCTGATGGAGTCTTTGAAAACACCCCGCTGAGTGAGAGACAGACTGACAACTGGAAAGAAAATTGATTCACTTTTCTGAGTTGATAGAAACGTTTAGGAAACACAGACACACCCGCCAAGCGCCGCGGTTTCACGCTTTAGAAAAGAGAGAAGCATTTTAATACTTCACAAAGGTATTCATCTCTTCATTGTGTTTCCATCTCTCTCATTCTGAGGCAGCAGCCTCATGCAGTTGGCTTCAAACGGACCAACAAATGAGCTGCTCAAAGAGACTGATCAGCTGCACTGACTGAGGTCCAGGACCACATCTGTGGACGCACACACACACACACACACACACACACACACACACACACACACACACACACACACACACACACACACAATGTGGGATGATTAGAGTACACAAAATAAAGGAGTTTCTGTGAGCAGGGCACAATATTGCTGTTGGATATGAAGCTGTTTCCATTAACCTCTGTATAGTATGCAGATACTAGTGTGCACATGCACTACCTCGTACTGTACACACACACAAAACACAAAATAGTATCAAGAGTCTTCTCTCTTTCTGCCTCACAGCATCCAAACACTCAACATCCAGACACACAGTCTTTGTCCCTCCCAAACACAAAAAAACGCACAAGGGGATGAGCTGGCGCGAACACGCACACACACACACACACACATGCACACACACGCATGCACACTGAGAGTCCTATCCTGCCTTATTTTTAGCTGTCCCTCTCCCCAGCCCTGACCTACATCACAGCATGAATAAAGCAGCAGAGATAAAGAAAGTGAGCTCAGAGGGACGAGGTGGGAGGAGGAGGTCTGGGAGGGGAGGAAGGGAGGGAGGGAGAGACAGAGAGAGAGAGAGAGAGAGAGAGACACACCGGCAAATCCAGGAATATGAATTCCCCCCTGTGTGAAATGACAGATCCAGTTCTGTCAGCAGACCTCACCTGCTACACTCCCAGTGGAGGCTGCATCGGGCGAACACGCACATCCAGACACACAAACACACACAGTGGATGCCGGACCTCGGGCCGACTGGGATCAGAAAGCCTCATCACGTGGCAGGCTACTTGACAGTAGACGCTTTTCCCACTTTCTCTCGACTTTGAATCATTGAGGCCACGAATCTGCGACATCACAGGCCGGCCGTCATCGGGCTTTAACCACACTTTCGCCCTAATGAGGGGGAATCAAATGAGGGGCATTGGTGGCAGAGTAGTGCTTCAGAACGCGATGGCAATTGGATTCAGGTAGTGCTTTGCCGCCTCAGAGCACTCGAATCAGTTCCCTGTTTTTGATGTAGCAGATCAATGCTTTTCATGCTGAAGGCCGGCGAGGCTTTGTTCGCCTGAATACACGATCCGTCTCTCTTTGATTGTGCAATTCAACACTCCTACTGTACACTCTCCAAGGATGAAATTTGCCGAGAAAAAACCTCTGGGTGTTGCATGTAAGTCAATTACATACTTCATACAAATTCATTCTGTTGTACGGGGGGGGGGGGGGGGGGGAGTGTGAGCTGAAAACCTCAAAGCTGGAATGTATTTATCCAAGGAGAGGTTATGGAAATACTCTCCTCACTCTCTCCTTCCCTTAAGTGTAGCATACAGAGTCCCTTAAGTGGTGGAAAGGCCTGTTAGCCTCAGGAAACTGGTTCTCTGCTGCTCACATCCACATAAATACTCTGTGCTGTACACACACACACACACAGACGCACACACACACACACATTTAGACCCTTCTGCATAACACCTCCCTTGTGTGTTTCCGATCCAATTTCATCAGCAGTCATCCAGCTCAGCTAATGCCTCCCTGAGCTCTGTGTTTCAATGCTCGTACAATGTCTTTCAAGCTACATTAGGAAAAGAGAGAGTCTGTGTATGAAGAGCGGGGCTCTAATGTATCATATTAGCCGGACATTATCGACGTCAGGAAAGATGCTGCGCCCCCCCCCCGCTGGCCTTTGTGCTCTTCAGTTGGATGCAATGTCCTAATCTCATCAGCTTTCTCAGTGTGTTTACTTTCCTTTTTAACGCCGCCGCCGCGGAACGGAGGCGTTATGTTTTCGAGTTGTCTGTACGTACGAAGATCTGTCCAATAGATAGTAATTCTGGCTTCCTTTACTCTCATCACGTTTTATTTTCTCTAATCTCCTCTCTTTTCCTTTCCTGTCTGCTTCATCTCCCCATTTTCTTTGATATTGCATTTGTTTCCTGTTCTCTACCTTGCTTCTCGTCATATCCTGCCTGGTACTCCTTTTGTTTATTTATTCATTTTTATAATTCTTTGGGGGCGTTTTGATCTTTTATTGGATCGTTGATAGAGGAGCATCCGACTGGAAAACTGGGCGAGAGAGCTAAGATCAAAACAAAGATCCTCTGCTGGAATGGAACCAGCAACCTTGCGTTATGTGCATGCGATGTAACTATTTGGCCACCAAAGGATCTGCCTCTGCTCTTACAAAACAGCACACTATCATTTATATATTTAATGGGGGGGGGGGGGGGGGTTGTCTTGTTTATCCGTGTGATTGATGAGTGAGGGCAATGTTTGGATGACAAAGACTCAAAATAATAACTGTAAGCAACAAGGTGACACGCAGACGCCGGGCTTTTGTAACGGCGTTGAAACAGTTCAGTGAGCTTCGTCAGTCGCCCGAGGAATCACTCCGTGTGTCCTGAGTGTGTCTTTGGAGAACTGTCGGGGAGTTATTAATCCACTCTATTTGCTCTGTTTGTCCTCAGATATTGATGAGTGTGCGACCCAGATGCATTACTGCCAGTCCAACACGGTGTGTGTCAACCTGCCCGGCAGCCATCGCTGTGACTGCGTGCCTGGCTTCATCAGAGTGGATGAATACTCCTGCACCGGTACGTCTGCATGCGTGCAACATCATAACTGGCTCATCAGATCATCTTATTACATAATGGCACACTCAAACACACACTTTCAACTCGGCCCGTCACGATAATTACATTATTAACTTATTGTACCATATATGGACATGACCTCAATCATTTTAATGTTGTCGACTAATCGTACGATATATGGTCGTGATCTAAATGGTTTTTTAGGTTTTACGTTATCGACTTATCGTACAATATAATGACCTCAATCATTTTTAATACTTTGACTCATTGTACCATGTATGGACATGACCACAATCATTTTGAGCTGGTCTCTACTTCTTTCAGCGTTCCAATGATCAGTAAAGCGTCGGCTAATCATATATTTTTTGTTTCACCCGATTCCATTGGGTCTGAATTAATGCCATTAGATCCCGTCGCTACCTCAGGACATAACTACGTCAACAAGCACTTGAATCAAGGAATTTCGTTGCTTTGGTCGCTTGTAGTGTGAACATTAGTGTGAACATTAGTCCTCATGTTCGGAGGGTGCGCATTCGAATTCAGCCATTGTTTACTCAAGTTAGCATTTAGCTCAAAGCACCACCATGTTTAAGTCTAGCAGAGCCTCACAGACCGCTATCCTCTTTGTCAGTTTTGCCCCTCGATGTGTTTCAAATGGGAACTTCTGTCAACTGCCAGCCACATTTAGCTGCAACTGCAAAACTGTATCTTTAGTTTTCTGATATTAAAGCACGCAATAAAATTAACGCAAACCGATTGGTGAGTACCTCAGCGTCATGTCAAAGGTTAGGAGAATCAGTATGTGCGCGAACAACAACGGGTTTCGCAATGGCTTGTCGGCAGTAAATCTTCAGGTTTAAAACATCCTGCTTCCGCTACATCCCTGACATTCTCCGAGCCGAATGTCAGGGCAAAGTGTGGAAACAATTTCACCAACATGTGTACCTCATTTTAACAACACAATGCAAATGTTCCGTGGAAGTTTATCTCAAGCTATTTCTCAATATACAGTGCGGCGACACCTGTTCTGGTGCGCAGTGTTTTTCCTGGGCAGCAGCTCAGAGCAACCTGTTTTCTCGAGGGTGAATGGGATGTGCTTGGTTGCTGCTCAGTGTTTCTCCAGAGAAGTGTTCTTTAATTAGCTCAGAGTTGGCAGCCACACGGGGACAGGGATCCATAGACAATCAATCTATTTTCCAGCTTGTAAACTGTCCTGGCTGCTGACTGGGAGCCCTAGGAGCCTGCTCTACATCTGCTGGGAGAGATAAATCCTCTCTCTGTCTCCTTCTCCCCCTTTCAGCTTGTCCTCCAGCTTCTTCTTCTGGAGGGCTTCAGATCCCTTGCATGAATGAATGCAACACGGAGTTGGCGCACACTAACGCGATTGGACATTAGCTTCTGTAATTGGTGCGTTGTGCTGAAATCTGCATTGTTATTCTTTGTTGTGTCTGGATCTGGAGAGGTTTCTGGTCGAGATATTGTCGTCGCTGCATTACGCAGGACACACACAGACGCGGTGGAAATCAGTTTCTGGTTCCTCCGGTTTCTTGTTCTGTCAAGCCATGAGCGAGGAGAGAGTTAACTCGGGAAGTCCAGTAGCTGCTCTGTATGGGGTGTGAGGTTTTATTATTAATCATTCTATTAATTGGTAGAGCTGCGAACAGGAAACAAATGAATACCATAAAAAAAATGAAAGCCTTACTAATCCTCAGTACCATACATTTAGGCAAATATTGTAGTTGCCTGATGCTGTTATACCCCTTTAACACCCACCCTCTTCTGCCTAGTAAAACAAAGTATTGGACTGTTGTTGATTGTTCATACCCTTGCGATTGATTTGGACATAAAGTTTTCAAGGATTTTTCCAACGTTTTTTACTGCCGGACTGCTTTGTTGGTGGGAGATGCAATATTTTTTAGGTTTCAGTTTTATGGGCTGCTGTGCATCGTAGCCGAAACACTTTTAGGACAGATCCTTTACTTTTTTTTTTCTTTCTTTTTTTAAATGACCACGTTTATGGAAAAGGGTGTTACATGTTTATTTTGAACTTCCCACTGTACTATCAGGCTGTGAAGCAGTCTGCTCTACATGCATAGTGCTGGCATCCAGCAGGCGCAGCAGGTTTACGATTGTAGCGTCATCGCAATCAAAATTTAAAGACACCAACAAGGCAAAATTTAAAAATGTAGTTATAATAATTGGGTACCAATAGGGTGACATTAATGGGGTAATAATCTGATAATAACATGGTAATGTAGGTTGATATTTTCACAATTGTATAGGTTTCTGTCAGCATTGATGTCTCAAAATCACATGAAAAGTCTTTGAAGTCAAAATGTATTGCTGTGAATACACAATGCATCCTCTGACTGTTTCATGTTTTCTGCTCAGCGGGGAGTGACCGTACGGTGACGTCTCATATGTTTCCTCCGTCAGATATAAAGAACACACCACCCGTTGCAATCAAGCAGAGCTAAGACCAGGACTGCAGGAGACTTGTGTTTGATGACAATCACTGCCTGCAGTATTTGTGCAATGTGTTCCTGCCGTTTAGCTTCAGGCCAGTGTGTGTGTGTGTGTGTCTCCATGGACAGTCCGCCGCTGTTGGCTTCGTCCACCCACAAACTTACCTCACATCACTGTAGGCACCACACGGTCTACGGGTTTACCCTCAATATTACAGTCTACGCGGCTCCTCCCTCAGAGGAATAAAATGTCACCTATTGCAGTTTGTACGCGACACATCGTGCATCACCTTTCGCATTGGGCACTCTCGGCCTCATCTTTCTCTGTCTCCCCTCGCTGGCAGGGGAGCCTGTCCTTTTGTGAGAACGGCTCCCTGTAAACAATATAGGAAGCTGCACGGTAATTGTGGTTCCACTTGATTTCACCCACGATGGAAGCAGCTCAGCAGCTCTGGGGAGACGGTGGACGGACAGAGGGAAGAAGAGCGGTGGCAGTAAGTGTGAGGTTCCGCATCTCCCCTTTCTTAAAGCGCCACAGAGCTGTCACAGCCGTGCGTCTGGCAGCACACATCAGCTCACTGTTGAGTTTTGAGGACTGGAAAAACTTAACCGGCTATTGGGTGCATATTCAGAGAGAGGTATTTTAAAATAAATATTCATATTCCAGTATAAAACGTCCATTATTGTTGTACATGTGTTGAGCTTCGACCCAGTGTTTACCCTCAGTCTTTATGCTAAATAGCGAGCTGAATCACATCAGCGATTTCCCCCGTGGAAGGTCATAATGATCTCTGACTTCATGTGTTGGTGGATAATAGTTGTCGGCCAAAGGTAATTGTGGAAATGGTTGTCCGACTCCCACTGTGTGCTTATCGTAATATCTCTGGTTTTTTGAAGGAATTGTTTTCTACATTCAGCAGACGCTGATAAGGTTTGCACTTAGAGATTAAACCGCTGGAATGGGAGGTTAAAGGTCGCTGCTTCCTCTCGGCTCCGTCCTTTAAATAAACTCCGAAAGCAGGTTCAGCTCAGGCCTGGAGATAAAGTGCACTGTAGGCATTTTTGTAAATGAGTTCCTCATCTCGTAGAAGCTGCAGCTTTGCACACTGGGTGAAGACATTGAAACTCTCTAATAGAGTAAAGAGCTCACTGACTGCCAGGCTGCAGCTTTTATGCTCTCAGTGGACTAAAGACACCGTAGTGTAACAACTGTTAACATTGCAACAACATATTCTCAGGCCAGTATTGCTGGCTGATAGTAGTCTTCCACAAAAGTATTGCTATTCCCTCATTGTGGGCAGACATTCAAAAATAAGTTTCAGTACATTACAGTAATACTTCCTGGAACACCCATGTCTGTATTTAATTATAAACATACTTATAATGCATTATAATCTACTTATAGCACTGTATAACTATAGATATAAGTGTATTATAATGCTCATACATTCTTATTTGTAATTCTAAGTTATCATTCTTTACTTTAAGTTCAGTAAAAAAGCCGACTACACCTCTCAAAAAACTGAACTAAAACGAGACAAACTCCAGTTAACTTTGTGTAAACAAGAACAAAACCTTTAAATAACTTTAAAATAACCTTTTATTGATTCAAAGATCACATAAATCAAGCTCTAATTAATATCATTAGTCCGTTCACCCAAAGCTCCTTTATTATTTCTTTTGACTGACATAAACACACGGTGGTAATTTTGGTAATTCTGGTAATTTTGGTCAAATTGAGCAGATTACAGTGTTTGCTAATCCTCCATTCAAACAGCAGCCACAACACACGCTGCTGCCTTTCATCCTCTGATGCAGTGGTTCTCAAACTGTGGGGCGCGGTGGTATTACAGGTGGGGCGCAGGGGGAAATGCAGAACTTTTGTATTTCAAAAAAAAAAAAGTTATTTTTTTCTTCAAGTAATTAATAAATACATGACGAAATGCCTGTACTTTCGTGTAAATATTTACGTTGTTAACCGGTTACGCTTGCGCATGCCATGAGTCGCCATGATCCTTGGCGACTCACATGTGTGGCTTAGTGTTCAAAATGAAGAGACATTTGGCGGGAACAGAAAAGCAACCGCAAGCGATGCATCCGAGACCAACAGCAAGCAGCCAAGAAGAACATGTGATGAGGCCTCTCTTGCTCTGGGGTTCACAGTGAACGCGGTCGGAGATGAGGACAGACCAGTCTGTGCTTTATGTCTGAAAACTAGCTGCGGATAGTATGAAACTTGTTTTGTTTCGTTTTTCACAGGTTGCACTTTATTGTTATCTTGAAAAGATGTTTAGTGCAAAACAAGTTAATTGCAGCCAATTGCAATAAGCAATTTTTTTTTTGCCAAATTGTAGTTCTTTTTTGCAGATATAACTTTATTTGCATTGTTCCAACAAAGTGATTGCACATTTTATTTGTTTTTGTCTGATGGAGCAATCTGGTTTACTTAAAAGTGATTGCAATTTTCTTTATTCATATTATTTGAAAAAGCACAGATGGAGAAGTCACAAAATGTTGTTTCAATACAAATTCAACATGAACCATTTTGTTACAATTTTGTTGGGGCGGTGGGGCATGCACATTTTTCTTCCTCCAAAGTGGGGCGCGACAGAAACAGTTTGAGAACCACTGGTCCAATGGATGTTTCTCATCTATCCTCAGCTGCACTCCACTGATCAATACTTGACGTTTTTAATTTTCTTATCAAGCTGCCGTTCATAGACAATATGCTCAGACTCTGCTTTACAGCTGACCAAAAGAAGCTGCCATTCATTTCATGCATCAGTTGCGACATATATTCTTCAGAAGTCAAGCATTGGGACACGTTGCATCCCCCCCGAAGACACATTATATGTGAAATGAAAATTGAATCAAATCCAATTCCAATTATACATGTAATGAATGTGGAGCTCAGGTGTGACGAGCCTGGGAACCTTGGCAACCCTCGCTGTATACATTAACTCCTCGGAAATGGAGGTCAGGCTGTCAGACTGGCTCGGCACCAGCAAGTATAACAAGCCCATCAAGCACAGTTTGGGAAGGAGAGAGAGAAGTTGTCCTTAGTCCTCACTTTCATCCATTTGTAACAGGCTCTGAGAAGCTGGTGTTTATATTTAGCTTCTCCGTAAAGGTTTTGATGTAAGGAGTGCTTCTTCCTGCTCCCCGGCAGCCCGTACAACCTTCCGGAGTGATGTCTATCCTCGTGTTACTCTATAAGCTTTGTCTCTTCTTCTGCGATGCATTGTCTTCCTGTTCTCCTGGCTGAATACATGTGGAATAATAATGTGCTGTGGCTGTGGGATGGATGTTCACTGGCAGAGCACATTAATGAAACATGCTTTCATTAATGTGAATTGCAGCCTAAGCATCTTTATTGCCTTGAGCTGTATATTTCACTGGGTAGTAAATAAATTGCGTTACATTGCAGGCTCTGTGCCGCTGCTGCAACGCTGATAGGGCCTGGGTGGTCGGGATGCTATAAAGCACACCAAGCTAATGACGCTGAAGAAGTGGCAGTAATTCCTCATGTAAATGGAGATATTTGCAGCATAGTGAGGAACACGTGCTTTAAAGTGCCAAGTCTTTAGTGCTTAATATTTATAATAGCATGTGCATTCGAAACACCTCAGTAGCTCTGCATAATTCTCTTCTGGAGGCACCTCTCCTGCAAAATGTGCTTATTTACTATCCTTGTGAATTACCTGTAAAGTTACCTGTAGTAAATGTGTGTGCTATGATGCGTAGGTATATTGTAAAGCGCTTTGGTATAAAAGTGTGACATGAATGTGGGCTATTTACCCTTTTAAATAACGAAACAAGCCAATTCTGGTGTTGAAAATGATATCCTTGTGGAACCTCGTTTTACTGATTGTTTAATTTTGGGCAGTATAGTCACAGCATCGCCTTGTTGCGGCCACCCACCCTTTCCATCTGCACAAGTCCCCATACCCGTTATAAGTGTCTTCCAAAACGACCTATATCCTACAAAAATAAATCATATATGCTGTACTTTGCGCTTAATATCAAACCCACACATTATTCTCATCCAACTGTCCAGTTCCCCTCAGCTCCAAGCATTTTGAGCATCTCTTGCAGTCAGTGATCACTCATTTGCTAAACGATAGTTTAACATGCATACATTCATCATACATACATAGATAGACACATGCAATTGTCTCACCTTAGCGTGTAAATTAAGAGAGGAACAATTCTTAATCCGTAGCGGAAAAGAGCCCAAACTGGAACAGTCGTTGAACACTTGAGTCAGCTGTCAATGATGGTGTAAAACTGTCATTAAAAATATGTTTTCAAAAAGTTTGAGTCACTCCAACCATGAGAGGTCCTTCAGCTTCCAGTAATGAGCACAAAAAGATATTAGGCTGATGAGTCCAATGGTTTGACTGACCCAGAGATGAACACACGGGTTGAATGCATAATCTCCTGGGGATAAAAAATAGGTGATGAAGGGAATTGAAGTACATTTTCATCCTGAAAGAGAAAAAAACAAAAAGTCAGCAGACTACATTAGTCCCTAAGTCTTCACTGCCCTATACAAGGAGCCCTTTAAGCCCCTCGTTGTCTTAATGAAATCTTAACAATGAAATCTTCTTATTTCTCAGCACGCACATGGCGTGCATGCTGTAGTATTGAGAAGCAGCTGTGTAAGGTGGAATAAATTGACTGGTGGGTCACAATAAAACTCTCAACTTTCAAGGAAATTCAGAAATGTTCTCCAACTAATTTTATTGAAATCCATCCATGTCCTCCAGGCTAAATGCTCTGACTGGCAATCGATATCTTTCTCCCCCCCCCCCCCCCACACACCCCCGTGACACGGGACAGATCTCTGCTGAGTTCACACATCACGTCAAGGTGAGCAGCAAGGCCGAGGCTAACAGGGAAAATGACAACTTTGCGTTGGCACAAAAAAAGAAAAAGAAAATACAGACGGAAAGAATCCTGCCGTGCTCTGTTCTTTTTTTTTTTTTATGGGCTTGTCACTGGTCATTAAACTTCACATTACCGGAGTGTTCTGTTTGACATTATTGAATGAGACGACGCGAAAGCTAAAGAGACGAGGACATGTTTAAGGATTTTTTTATGCAAAGTGAAAGTGAATCATGAGGTGTTGGTTTTACTCATAGATCCCATAATACACACAGAGTTCGTCACTTTTATTAAGTTTTAGAGACAATTTAAAAAAAAAAATGGTTGTGAGCGCTGAAAAAAAGAACAGAAGACAGATGAGACATGAGGAAAGAAATGTCGGCAGCCGTCACTTCCACGACACGAACACCGACTGCAGTTTAGTTTCTCTGTGACATAAAAAAGACACACGCTGTGAATTGACAATCCGGTTTGAGTGGAATATGTGTAATGGGAGAAGCTGACAGGAAGCCAAAAGACAAGAATGAATAGGAATCAAACAAAAAGGCTATAAAAACATAATGTGTTGTGTGGAGGCAATGCTGCTGCAGTATTTACTCTTTGGAATGGTTAGTGTGGAGAGAGAGCTTTTAAAGGTCCAGCACAGATGACTGGGCCTCAGCAGCACACTCACAACATCATGGTCGGTGCACACGAGCTCTCTTTACAAAAGATGCTGAGCTCACATGTCTCTCCTCAGAATCAAATCTGCCTCTTCAAAACCATCCCCATTATTAAGGTGCCGTATTTAAAACAGCTTTAAATCTCTACCAAATGTCACAATTCAACGTATCCTCACACAGCAGTTAGTTTTATATTGTGATGGCTATTTCTGTTTTAATAAAGCACATCAAGTCGAAAACGTTTGTGGGTTGCGCTGCACCACATCAGCTCCGGCCCTCCAGGAGCCTCGTGAGGAACCCTGGGTAGGTTATAGAGGAAATCCTTGAGAATCGTAAAGGGTTCTTGGGGTGGGTTCTTGTTAGCACCCTTAGAAGGTGTAAACGTAACAGATAAAACCTCCAGAGAGGGTTCTGGGTGGACCCACTACACTATAGAAGAGTTCTGTGTAGAACCTCTCATAGGGGGTTCTGGGTGGAACCTTCCACAGGTGGTTCTAGGTATAACCCTTTGTTAGGTTGTAGGTAGAACCCTCTGAAAAGGTTCCAGGTGGTAGTTATAATATAATATAATATATAAGGTACCGAAAAAGGTTCTCCTATTGGGCCAAGCTGAAGAACCATATGCAGTTTTAGTGAGTTCAAATTGTAGTTAAGTACCGTACTTGAACAAGCATACTTATTTTATTTTGGTGTTAAATCGAGACTGAACATGAAGTGCATTTTACAGGCGTCATAAGTTATTCACAGTCGATGTGAAGAGACACGTGGACACAGTTCATTGCTGAACCTCTCGGCAGTGCAGATGGAGGCCAATAGTTGCCGGTGCATTGGAAATGTTTCAGCTTGAGCGGAAAATTTGCATTCGCCCCGAGGCTTTAAGACAATCCTACAGAAACTAAATGCAACGAAGATACACTGGAGGACAAAAGTAACTCCAATTCAAACTTGTGAGTTCATTTTTACTCTCTGTAAATAAGGCATTTTGTGTTCAATCTGAAAGCACCGTGTGTAATGTAAGTGTACATTTCAGCACTAAAGTGGAGTCGCTGCTCTGTTTCTGTGCTGTCCTCACTGGTGAGGAACATATTGTTTTTGTCATTAAGTCCATGAAATGAGAAATGAACCCAGTCACTCCTCCGATCCTCCTATTACCCTGCGTCCTCCGGTGTGTTGACAGTGCAGAGTTCACTCTGAGTGTGACGGCCGCTGTCCGTGGTCCTGATGATCAGTCGCTACGCATCACAGATACACGTTCGATTATGCGAACGTGTATCTGGGCCATCTGTTTGTTGTTTCTAGTCAAGGGCAGGAAAATACCAAACGGGCTGAGTGCTTGCGCTGGCTGACAAACATTTGTCTCCTACGTATGTTCGAGGAGGGATTTATTGCTTGTGCGGCTTGGCAGATTTTCACTTTCGCTGATTATCCGTCAATTCAGCCACCGCATCTGTCAGTTTACACGTCCAACTCTATCATTTAAAATTGGCCAGCGGACATTAAACAGCATTAATAAGCAGCAATGGTCGTCAATGTTTTGATTGTGTTGCTCTCCCCTCCATCAGCTCACAGGACATTAACACACTGAATATTTGATAATGTAACTCTTCCTCTATTACTCGACCATTAATGCAGCCCACATTTTATATCCTTTCACATAAACTCTCACACATCCCACCAGCGCGGTTGACATTCACCTCCACTTTGCAGATCGGCGTGGGGAGGAAATCCTTGGGAAGAGAAATAGATAAAAAAATAAATAATTTCTCCTCGCGGCTCCGGGGCTCCATGAGCACCACTCATTAATTACGGGGAATGTATTAGTCATGACTCCCACCAAAAGCGTTTGCATATTAATGAGGAGTGTGTTTGAGCGAGCGTGTACATCGCAAGTGGAGGCCGCCTCAGGCCAGTTCCTGACTGGCACTTAAAGACACAGTTCATGGTTTGATAAAACGATACTGCTGCAGTGCAGATCTGTTGTAAATCCCCACCGCAGCACCATCAAAGGCTGCTCTTTGATGTATTGTTTATAATCATCTAAAATCATGTTAGATTCTAATTGATGCATTAACTGCAGCTCAATGAGTTTGATAAGCTGCAGCAGTAAGTGTTGAATCAATAAACACGTTGCCACAAATCAGTTAATCTCATATTTAAAAGCAACCGAGAGAGAGATATCCATAATTAATATTTCATGTTGTTATAATTGTGTTCCTTTTCATCTGATTTCCTTTTATCTTTAATTGCTGCATTGCCACTTATGCACGGTTGTGTTGGCCTCAGGTCAAATCCAGAGCCGAGGTATTGGGATCGTTGAGCGTGGGGCTCGTTAGTGGAACATGTAGCAGACTGTTCTGTATGACGTGTTGATTGTGGTGTCAATAGCATGCTGCCGCAGGCTGACGCAGTGCTGAACAGTGGACTTAAAGCTACAGTTGGTATCTGGTTATATGTATTGAGTCATTTGCATGCAGCTTAGATATTACCTCAATTACCCTGCACACTCATGAAATATACATTCACTGTATATTTCAGTCCAGCTGAGCTGTCAGGCCTCATTCATAAAAGTATTGGGACGAGGTTGGATTACTAAAAGTTCAAAGATGGAAACGGTCCTGTGGCTGCAGATCCTCGGTGGCACCAGTTTCGATGTGTGCCACTTTGTTTGTGGTAATTTGAGGAATTACAAATTTTTTAAAAAAACTGTATTATTCCAGTTGATATTGGTATTACATAGTGAAATCTAATTGACAATGGACAAACCAGAGCCAGATAGTCAAGAGTTCTGATTGATTTCTAAATGAGGATTCTCAAAACTTAAAATTACTTCCAACAGAAACACTTTCAAAACAAAAAAGTCCATATATACTCAAACTACTCTTGCAGCATAATCCATTTTACTGCTGTCCACTCGTATCCTCAGTATGTTCTCAACAAAATATGACCAAATACAAGTGACCGTAGCTTCCTATATTTTTTTCCATTTGCTATCAACGTAAGCAAACATAGAAAAGGGGGAACAGCTTATCACAGAAGCAAAATGGAAGATAATATTTGGCCATATTTTGGCAATATTATTATTTTCGGAATTTATCTAAATCGAATCACTTTATGGAATCTGCCATTCAGTCTGCTGCAGATACCTTTTAAAAGGTTCCTACCCTCCAGCCCCAGCACTTCTGTGTCGAGTGTGAACATGATTTCACTGGGAAACATTGCTCAGTGTTTTAATTCATTGTGAATCCAAGATACACGTGTCTCTGAACCTGGTCAGTTTTTGATGTTCAGAAAAAGAAAGAATTCCTTAAACTTTCTCCCGGGTCCTCCGCGGATGCAGCCAAACACCAATGTCTGATTAAATGTAAGGTTATTTAGCAAAGAGCTGGAAAGCAAAGCCTGCAGTACTAAACACGCCTCTCATTCCGTCTTGCCTCGAGCCGACAGCAAAGATATGAAAAGAGCAGTTCATGGTACCCAGTAGAATATAAAACAATGACCCTAAACATTTACAATACAGCACTATGTATCACCAAGTTATTAGTGAGTCAGCAGTTTATGAATGAAACACATTTATGCCACATATTTTCATACTGCTGATATTGCACTGTTTTCTATTGCTAATGCAATAGTCTCAGTTTTATGGTCCTAGAATCTAACCAGCCCATGAAGGACCCTGTTACTTTCAATTCAAGGATAAGGAGAGAAATGCCAAAATGGCAGTACTCTCCGTCATCAGCTGTAGATAGCTGAGCTTATTTGATGCTGTTATCTGCAGTGTGATTGGTTCAGTTTGCATCACTGCAGCTATTAATGTCCTTTTAAACAGGCTAAATGTGCCTTGCTAACTGCTTTGAAATGTGTAATGTGACATTGTTTTGATGAGTTATTATATCTGGATCGGAAGCATTAATCAGCTATCCCTGAAAGTAAAACAAAAAAAGCTCATGGACTCTTATTTTGTGCCTTTTCCCCCTCTGCGGTGCTGAATGAGTAAAATAAATGAGTTTATATTTGACACAAGCAACCCAGTCGACCGGAAAAAAAGGCATACGTTTCTGCAAATCACGGTTATGTTGAATTTGGACTTTTTTTTTGTTCAGACAGACGCAGGACTTTCACTCAGGAGGCCACTGTTCATGTCCCGTGTGAAACCAAAAATAAACGTCGGCTGTGCGTATGTTACGTGAGTTACGTAAGATACGTAAGCCAGTTAAGGGTGGTTGTTGTTTATTTACAGCAGTTACGTTGTTGTGGTCGTTAGAATGATGTGTTGACCTCAGCCAAGTAGTTCTGTTGCCCTATCCTGATCAATCCTTACACAGCCACGTGTCATTGTGTGTTTCTGCAAGCGTTACACAAGGCTGATAGGAAACATTTTTCATGGTTTTCATTTTTGTGATAAAGAGCTGCGATCACCTTGAGCAGGTTTTGCAGGGTTGTGTTTCCTAGCTGTGTTACTCACAAGGGGAAGATAACTGAGCTTTCATTTTTGCCTCGTGTTGTCAACACAATCAACAAGCTCAACGGTTCTTGCGACGCTCACATCCGTAGCTGCCGCGGCCTTTTTGGTTTTCAACAGCAACGTGGAGTAACTAGCCTTTCACTGACAAATTGAGAAAGTTAAAGCAACCATTTTCAATTTCCAGGTGTAGAAATCCCTGGACCCCTGCGTCTAGAAAGCTCAACTTGTTTATATGATTTCGTAAATGATAGGCCTTGATGTATTCCTTGATGTTTTTTCTGTCTCACTTGTCACCAGTATCTGAGCAAACATCATTAACCTAATTACTGCTGATACTGAGCAATCAGTCAGCACACCTGGCATGTATCAAATGCAGCCGCGAACACCTTTACCCCCCGATGATTTTAAAGTAAATCCAGGCTAGAAAACGCAGCTGTGCCTTTGGCCATTGTTTGAAGTAACTTTCATGTTACAGAGTCTTTTTCAAATCCACTCTGAACGTGCCGAGCTGCCCTGGTGTTTGGAAACATGGACGTTCAGAAAGCTGGCTGTTGACGGAGGAAAAGCTCAGCTGTGCCCTCATATTCTCAGCCAACTCGCTTGTTGACGGCCCTCTCATCAGTTGAATTTCCATGGCTGCTCAGCTCAAAATGAAATGAGCTTTTTCAATGACATCTCTATCTTTCATACAACACGCACGCACACACACACACACACACACACACACACACACACACACACACACTGTTCTGACTGTGGAGTCTCTCTCTTCATCTCTCCCTCAGAGCATGACGAGTGCGCCACCGGCCAGAATTTGTGTGATGAGAACGCCATCTGCACCAACACCATCAGAGGACACCTGTGCACCTGCAAGCCGGGCTACGTGGGCAACGGCACCATCTGCAGGGGTAAGTTCCTGGCCCTGGAACAGCCCTCCAGACACACTAATGCAGACCCCAACCGTCCTCCACACCCTTTGAGGGTGGCTGATCCTCTGCTGCGTAACATCACGGTCGGTCTGGTTCACGCCTCCTTCACATCACCTAACCAGGCAGCAGCTGCCAGAGAGATGATGAGAATTGATCCCACAGCAGTTTCCGCCTGTTTTTTTCCACACGTGTGCCTCCTCCCCCTCACCGCATACCCTGCTCCCCGTCGCCCAGGTGACTCACCTGACTGGCCCCGCAGCATCACAGATGGAGGGAGGGAGGAGAGCGAAAAATGGGAAACGATTGCATGCAGTGTGTACATACAGCACTTACAGTTGAACAATATATATGTACATGTAAAACAAATCCAATCTCTTTATAAAAGCATCCATTCATGCCGTTGCATAGACCCAACAGACAGCCAGTGATTAAATCAGAGTGGAAAAGTGCTTCAATCAACGAACATGAATACATTCTGACATGGATACTTGACTCAACATAGCGTGCAGTCGGCATTCATTTGGAAAACATTTTTCAGACATCTAGGAAAGATAAAATATGTAATATTCAGCGCTAACAAGGAGCCTTTAATATGTGGCTCACACTGTATTGTAATTTTAATACTTTTATTTTTCTGATTCGTTTTTATCATATGCCTCCACCAAGACTGATATCCAGTGCTCCTAAGCTCCTAATATACGCTCTACGTACACCTCTACAGTCGATTTTGTAAACTACCGTTTTCACAGAAAGTTCGGTTTAGGCAACAAAACCACTGAGTTAGTTTTGGGAAATGAGCGTGGTTGACGTTAACTTGACTGAATAACAACTCAATTGACTACCGAGTGACTAACAACTAGCGAGTGAGGGAAGACTCGCGTATCAAACCGCCGATGTGACAAAATGTTCACGTTTTCTTCTTATTCATCACTGGACACGAACAGCAGTCTCCTGGACAAAAGGGCGGTGTTTGTTTGAGCCTTCCTCCACCCCTCCCGCCCTGTGTGAACTCTTTATCCCTTCATACTACGTCAGTTGATCTGAGCACGTGATGAGGACGTGGGTGACTTTACATTGGAGTTGGTTGCAGGCCCGGTGTGCCGCATACTCAGTGCGTCGGTGTCAGACGCTGAGGAGCACTGACTTCCTTCTCATGCGCAGGACGCCACTATATATTTACATTGGAAATACTTTATAACGCTCTGAATTTCAAATATAGCGCCTTTAAAGCAATATTTCATAACTTTAAGTATATTATCCAAAATTGAAGGTGTGATGCCCATGTGAAGTATATGCAAATGGGTGCTGTACTCTGCAGGCAATAGGTGTATAAAGTTGTTAAACGCAGTGCAGCTTCCCCTGAATGGGAAATCATTAAACAGCAATAAGTCACTCTTGTTGTAAATCTGTCATCAGATAACATGCGCTCACGGGGTTTATTAAAGAAGCCATTTTTGAATTGTCCAGCCACTGAAAATGGGCTAGTTAGTGCCAATAGACAATTGTTATCCGTTGTTTGAAACGTGACTCTTTTGACACTCGCTCGTCGTTCGTCACGCGGTAGTCACTTGAGTTGTTGGTCAGTCAAGTTCATGTCAACGACGCTCATTTCCCCAAACGATCTGCGTGGTTTTGTGGCCTAAACCGAACTCCCTGTGGACAAACAACCTATACTGACCAATTTCAAAGTTTCCGCTTTGGAAAAATGTGTCTGAAAACAGGCCTGCTCTGCCATGTCAAGTGAGCTTTGAAAGATTCTGTGCAGCATTAAAATATCACTTGGTTTCACAATTTCACAATCAATGCGGATGCTTTGCCAATAAACATTGGCTATTGGCACAAACTAGCCAATTTAACTGGCTGGCCAATTCGAAAATGTCATCCTTAACAAAAACCTGTGAGCGCATGTTATCTGATGACAGATTTACAACAAGAGAGACTTATTGCCATTTAATGATTTCCCATTCAGGGGAAGCTGCACTGTGATTAACAACTCCTTTATCAAACTGAACAATAAAATGTGAAAGGAAACTAAAACAAACATTAAATGGTATTTATGTTTGTTTACCAGTTACACAAAAAGCACTTTGGGCGCTTGCGTTGACATTTGTTCTCTATTGTCGTTGTGTGACCCCATGTTAGTGTGAATGCCAGTGAACGTCTGCGGAGGGCTGTGTAGCTGTTTACATACCGTTTGACATTCTAAGACACAACCTCCCGCTTTAGACCCTGTGTCCACTCGGCCATGTACTGCATGAACTGTATATTTGCTCTGAAGGCTGCCGCAGTGGGACCGTCTCTGCAGGTTCAGGGCAGATGAAGCAGGCCGGTCGATAGCGGCCCATCTCGGGCCCGTTTGGAGTCTGAGGAGACTCGTTAGAGCGTTGGCAGCTTCTCGAAGCCAGAAGAGCGTCAGAGCTCCAGCTCCCTGGTGATTACTCCAAATGTCCCTGGGGTCCATTATCCCAGCTGGAGAATCATCTTGGAGTCCCCTGTCCACCTGAGTATTAACAGCCTGGTTTATGGTGGAGCCAGTGGGATGAAGGGACAGAAAACACACTGTATGTTTTCTAAAGCTCCGTCGAAGAAACCAGGAAGTCTGAGGTACGATCTCTATTTTAGGAAGCACCTGTCCAAAATGGCACCATAGAAAGGATAACGGGGATAATTAAAGTTGTGTTCTGATAGTTGGTTATATCTCTCGTTCCATATTGCTTACAATGGCTTAGTGGTGACTATTTTTAACAGTTCCTTTCCTCGTGAAGCATGCGAGATGTAGTGGCAGCATCCTTTTTCGCACTGATCAAATAACTCCCAAAGCACTATACACTATAACTATAAGCCAAACTAATTAAAATGAGTTGACCTTTTATTTTAATTTGAATGTATTTGAATAATTAATTAACACCACTAAGAATCTCCCCAAACAATCAATGCCACAGTTCAGTCTGCACTAATAACGTAACGGTTTGATTTGCAGCCCCCCTGCTTCATTTGTAATTAAAGAGATGCCAGCAGCTTGCAAGAAGCCCTTTCATGTCATTTTCATGACTGTGTGCTTATGCTTGGCCGCTGTCCAAGAGATGGGAGTAACATTAAGCTGAATTATAGGCTTTGATATTCCAAACATGATTTCTAAAAAAACTTCCGGCAAAATATGTTGAATCGTGGGATATCGGTTGCTGTGAAGGAGCCAACGTACCAGAAGAACCAATCAACACTAAACAACTGCAGCCCTCACATTCCAAAAAGTTAGTTCAAAACCGAAATCTGGTCCTCTGATCGCTGAGCGTAGCGCCTTGTAGATATTGTGATCATCTCACAACTCGTTAAACACAGGTACAAAATGCAAACACGGTTACTTTTGACCCTGCCATGTTTCACCGTGATTTCTCACTCATTAAGTCCCGTTCTGTATCCGCACTGCTGCTCATCGCTGTGACGACTAATAATGATGTAATTAGAAGGACAGGACACGGGAAAGCATGTCAGTCGTGCCAATTATTAGCGAAGGAAAAGTGGGCGTGCATAAAGATAGAGGACGTGGAAAGTGAGTGGGGGGGGGGGGGGGGGGATTAAAAAGAGGAAAAGCAAGAGGAAGAAAGCAAGACAGATGGTAAATGCCGATAGAGAAAAGAAGCACAAAACGACAGGAGTAGAAAAAAGAAGCCGGTGTGTCCAACTGCCCCCTTCTACGCCTCTGTAACACAGGCAGGTGGGCGGCAGGTCTCGAAAAAGATGAATGCAATTTGCAAAGTGCCTTCCACACAATTTCTACCTCTGGATTGTCTCCAGGCTCACGTTACACACACACACACACACACACGCGCTTGCAGACAATATAGGTAGCGCTACCTCCACATTTGTTTTCTGTGGAAGTCGCAGCCAATATGCAAATGTGATGGAACAGAGCAGCAAGAGAGGCAGATGTCTCAAACAATGTTTGGAATGTGAATTGCACGAATACAACCACACGGAAATGACTAAATGTGATGGAAAGGCTTACGTCCATGAAGGAATACGACATGCACTGTATGGTAGATGGACAGCAGAGCAAAGAATGTGGGCGCCTGAACATGACACCCATGCGTGATGTCATCCCAGAGCCGTGGACATGAATCTGCTGCTGTAACAGCTCCGGCGCTTCTGGGAAGACTCTCCTCAAGATGTCGGAAACCCGACTGCAGGGATTTACTCCCGTTGGGCCCCGAGAGCCTTAGCGAGGCCGGCCACTGATGTTGGGCCGAGTGAATAGGAAACCACACATGACAGTGTCAATCCTCCTCACTGATGATATTTGTCAGAGGCAGGTGAGGAAATTCTATCGTTTTTAATAATGTCTTTAAAACGTCCTACATCTTACCTATCCCATTCAGGCCAATTAGTATTATGCAAGCTGGGAGTTGGAGGAATCGGCCTCTATTTTCCCCCTCCCCCTGAGATCTCATTACCGTGTGGCGGCGACGGTGTTGGCCAATCGACCTGTGCCTCCCGTCTCATTCCCCTCATACATCACCGCGGCCCTCTCAGGAATAAGGGAATTAGTCTGAGTGCGACTGCGGCTCCGCAGCCTGTCCCTGCGAATGTTAATAAGGCGAAAAAGTGTGTTTGGCCAGCCGCGAGCAATGACTCCATACTCGACGAGGCAAAATCGTGTTTCTGAGCCTAAAAATAAAGGGTGCGATAAACTTGACGTGTTAAAAGCTAAACAGGTGGTGAGCGCCCTTGAGTGACGATAGCTTATTTCCTGTGAAAGCAAACATTTATTTTCTCTTTTATTCCACTGCCACACTTGAATGGATTAACAAAGAAAGAGCTTTTATATTTGTTGTGACTCCGAGGACTTCAAATCTCTTTATTGTTATTGGACCTTAAAAGGGAATAGATATTTGTCCTCCGTCAGATCTAAGTGAGGTTTCATTGAATATGCTTTGGAGATTTCTCAGTCAAAAATTTCGCACACAAATACGCTGGTGAAACTCAGCTTGTTAGCTCACTTGGTAATCACATGCATAGCTCCATGTCCGCCCAAGTACACAGCTGCTGGCCCCCTGTCTGCCTGATGTGACTGGGATGATTGCAGGGGCCACATGAAGAGAGGCCTCCATCTCAAGACCCCATTTCACTGCTATTGATTGTCTGGAAGTGAGAGAAAATGAGGGGTTAGACTCCCTCTTTACTGACTATTTCTTCCTCCCCTTCCTCTCTCTCGTCCTTTTATTTTTATTGCAATTCTCCTGTGCAGGAAAAAAAAAGAAGTCTCCCATTATATCACATGTCATAAGCCACAATAGTTCAAGGCATAAGATTATAGATCAGCATTGTTGCCGCTGCCAGCCTAATGATCAGCAGCCCACTGCAGAGCCTTTGTCGGCAGCAGAATGAGTGAGCTAATCTTGTTAATGGTCCGTTTCATTCCCGAGGACTGGTTTGTATAGACAAAGGGGTTTTAAATAGAGAGGATTTGAGTAGCGAGTCTAAACAGCGGGGCAGAGGACAAAAGCATCGACTCGTGCTTTCCTCATCTCGCTATTGGATCTAAACACAGAGGAGCCGTGTTGCAACCAGCTAACAGCGAGCAGTAAAACCCAGGCTAATGCATTCTGAGAGATGGAGGGGGGGGGGGGGGGGGGGGTTTGCTGCAGGGAGGTGAAAACAGAAGTGGGTGTGTTGGATTTAGCCTCCATTTCCCCTACAAGTCTGAAGCATTTAATTTTCTGTTTACATAATTATTGCTCCCCTTCATTCCCCTTTTTTGATAGGAACAACACATTAAGCGGCTTCTCTGCTGTGCAGTTCTGTGCTAGAGGGCACCGTGTTTTACAACATTTAATTGGGTGAATACCACAGTATCTGAAAGCCATGATTAATTGCAAATGTGGGGGGCGGGGGGGGGGACACTACTTGTTTTTGAAGCTTTTGTAGCAATTATCATTTGAGGCAATTATTTGTAGTCCGTTCCCCGCTGTTAGATGTGGCCGCTGTGCAGCAAAGAGAATATCCTCTCCTGTGTTCAGCTCTACACTTGTAATGTAATTTAATACAAGAGGCGGGAATCTAGCATGCTGTCCTCAGTCTATCTGGTCCGTGGTGTTTTTTATCTTCAATCAGTCTTGTATCAGCGCAGTATTAAATCTGTGAAAAAAAAAGTACTCTTTGTTTAACTTGGAGATGCTTGTCAGTGATGCCGTGTGATACAGAGAGGAGGGCAAAAACCACAATAATACAGACGAGACTCTCTAATGAACACTGCCAGCACATTCTCTCTCCCAACGCGTCAAACACAGAGACGAATATGGTGCGGCTTTTCAAAGGTGGAGATACTCTGATCTGAATGGTTTCTTGAATCACTTGTTGTCTGATCTATAGGCAGCCCACACAATGCTTCAGATATACGCGAAAGTATCTGCACAAGCACTACAAATGTCATGGTCCTGGGGTTCGGGGAATAGTTTGGTTTCCTGTTTTATTTTGGAAGTTACTCCCCTCTGGTGTCGTGTTTGTTTTTGTACTTCCTGTCTTGGCTCTGCCTGTCTTCTACCACACCTGTGTTTCATTAGTTAATTAGCCTCTGGTGTATGCAGTCAGTGAGTTTCCCTGTTTCGGTGCCAGGTCGTCTGCTTTAGTTTGCCGGTGTCTACGTTTCCCCCCCCCCCCCCCCCCCCCCCCCCCGGTGTTCAGCATTCATAGTGTTTTGGATAATCTCCCACCACCTGCCTGTTGTTATACTTCCACTTGTAAGTTTCCTTTTTCATCACATCATGTACTGAACCTGCTGCTCCTCAACTCGGTTCTGCATTTGGATCCTTTGTTGAACTGATATCGTGACAGAAGGTTTTTCATGATATTGTGATATATATATATATATATATATATATATATATATATATATATATATATATATATATATATACCTACCTTTCTTTCAACATTGAACTGTTCCTCATGAAATAACAGTTTGTAGTTGTCAAGGTGAAAAAGGAAATGCGAAATTGTGACCTGCGCTTGTGAAGGAACGAGAACTTCAACTTGGCTGTAAGCCCGCATTTAGTGACCATTAGACAAACTGCCCATAAAAGCACTTCCACTGTAAGCTTTCTGTAATTGTCGCGACGAAACGCATCTTCTGAAATGGGCTTTTTAACAGACTTAGCGGAGGGTTTGATGAACGCAATGTCCTGGCTTTAGAAAACCCAGAACGGATTTGCATCAGTTACTCAAGACAACTTACCTCTACATTAACCACTTGTGTTTTCCATCAGCCAGTATCCTGTCCAATGCACTGGTATCTCCTACAAACATCACTGACGTCAGTTTTCATTTGGATCTGCAGTAAAGAAAACACAATAGTCTTCAGACTACAAGACGCAGCGGATATTTTGTGTCGGCTTTATTTGGGGGATTATTATTATTAGTTTGTTTGTTTGTTTTTATCAGCAAATTTCTGGCTGCTGCCTGCTTAAAAATTGAAAGACATCCTAACAAATACAATGTAATTTGACAAGCGCATAAAGGAAAACATTCATTAGTCAACACTGAAATAAAAAATCTAGTTTGTTTATTCCAATAAGAACATAAAACACCCCAAAACATAAATATGTTCTGATGAGACCTGCCGTCATCACTTTAGTTTTTAATGCAGTGACACTTCTCCCCATTTTCAGGTAATTGAATAGCTTCAAAACTTTGACTTCTGTATTCATATACTGTGAAACAAACAACTTTCATCTGATATATTTCTGTTTGCCTCAATAGGAACAAGTGTACACCACTGGATGTGTGTGTATGATAAATAATGTATGAGTTCATCTGTTGATAAAGTTGTGCTCACCGTCTCATGTTCGCTTCATGTCTCTCGATGCCTTCTCCCTTGTCCAATCAACTGGAAACTCGGAGAAAACACATTTTGCTCGGAACCAAATGTGTTACCCTCTGAATTATAGGGAATTTAATTTGCAGCCTGCACTAATATCATCAAATTCACCTGGTACATAGCTGTGGTGTAAAAAAAACAACAAAAAACCTGGTTTCAAACAGAGACGGGGTTTCGACTGGGACTGAAAAGCACAAAGCCCAGAGGCTCCAGGCTCCAAAACACTTTAGTTCAGATCTGTGGGCCCTGACTGATTTATGGCAGGCTGCAGGCGGCACACACACACACACACACACACACACACACACACACACACACACACACACACACACACACACACACACACACAAACATAAACAACAGATAGAAAAGTAGAGGAAATACTTGACTAGAAAAACGCCTTGAAACTTAAGCTGGTGTGGCCCGATAATGTTCGCTCACAGCCATTGCTGGGGATTTAACTTTATCCATTACTAGGTTTTACTACGTAGCAACATTATTTCGATTTAAAAAAAATGGAGAACTTGACTTGCACGTCTTTGAATCTAGACTTGGCGGCCTAAACACAGAAACATTAAGTCTCAAGATGTGACGCCTGAGCTGCAATTAGTGTAAAAAGTGATCTAATAACGCTACTTAAACTCCAGAACTTTAAATAAACACGTTCACATTCATGCATGGGCACATTGCAAACAGGAGCTGGTAAAAGCTACTTTTAATGGTTGATTGGCCAAAATATAAACTAAACACATATTTTCTGAAGAAAACAGGGCTTGAGTCGGAGCTCACAGTTGACTCCAAGGCAACATTGTTCTTCTTCTCTTGCCTCAGATTTGTCCGACTGTGAACACTGAACACTGAAGACTTTGAAACCTTCTGCATTAAAGGGACGAGGTTCCTCTGCCACCAGTTCAAAGGAGATTATGCCAATAAGGCAAAATACGTCTCCCTGATGTTACTGACCACGGTTTGCATTCAGTCCCCTGCAGGAGACATCTGCTGAAATTCAATGTGTCTCACGCTGACACTATTTCCTCCCTGCCAGTAGCTGTAATCACGGATCATGTAGTTTATACAACTGTCTACTAATATTCATTGTCACTTTGTCCAAGCTGATATTTCAGTCAGGATCCATGACTTTATTTAATTTTTTCCCCCTTTCATATCCATAAAGAACACGTGAAGAAAGAGACATAGAGAACGACAGGCAGTACCTCATTAGTTTGTGCGTGTGTTTACTAGAATCTGATATCAGGTTTATTTTGGCTAATTAGTGCAATGTTTCTGCCAGCAGGAAATGTGGAGGACCAGACACAACACACACACGCACTCACAGAGCTCATCAAAGGAAGACTCGGAGATATCGATTTGCCGACAAGAAAGCCGCTGGAAATAAGAAGGAACAGAAAGTGAACCAAGAAAATCCAAATTATTCTTATATATATATATATTTAGCAATATAGTGTGAATTTCAGGGATAACAATAGACACACCGTCATGTCTCGTAATCTGGAGTCTTGAAGTCGTTGCTTTGACACGGCGTGGTTGACTTGGCGAGTGGAAGATCAGGGCTAAAGCTGTGTAGTGGGAACTCGGCCTCACAGACGGAGAGAATCCCAACGACAAAATATAAAGAGTCTACAAAGATAACCACCACGTTCTTTTCTTGAGTCTTGTGCTGCTTTCATCCTTTTACTTCAGCACATTTATTTGCCATGTATTAGTATCTTTTCAGAGTAGCATTTTAAAAACCTACAATGAGCTTTTGAAATACAATATTTTGTTCTAAAGTTGATCAAACCCAACATTATATAGAATTACTGGAGTTAGAAGTGCTGCAGCCGGCTACAGCATTGAAATGCTGCTTATGTCGCTGCATCAGTGATATTAATCCAATAGTTTTAAGTACATTATTCCAATAATACTTAATGACTTTTACATACGGGAACTCTTTTATTCAAGCAAAATATCTGAATACTTCTTCCAACATGGCTCATGAACGCAAATGTATTCGTGCCGCTTGGCTGAAGAGGTTAAAGCAGCGGTCAGAGAGGCAGAAACGCAGGTTAGTGTGTTGAGATGATTGTGTGTTGGCAAAGTGAAATAAATGAAACCGGAGCCATCTCCTCAGAGGATGACATGACGGTCTCTGTTCTCACCCAACTGCCTGCAATAGCAGCTGCTGCTCCGCCTGATGGGGCTTCCACCTGCATGAGACACGCGTGCATATCCAAACTCACTTTGCATCCGCAGCTTCTTTCACTGCAGCTGTCACTGCCATCATCCCACCACCCGTCTTTCCTCGCTTCATCCGTCTATTCCCCACCTCTCCTCCGTCCTCCGTCACTTCCATGAGCTGTCTGTCAGGGCGACAGTGACAGGTTTAGTATTCAGAGTCATGTGTTTTTTTTAGGCTTTTTTTTTGCTCGCTATCCATGCTCGGTATCGCGGAAGCAAATGACAGTAAGTCACTCACACAATGAGATGTGGCTCATTCCGAACAGATAAGTACTACATCAACAGTAGTTCAACGCTGGACTTCTAAATGATGTTACTGACAGTTTGGATAATGATTGGTGTTCTCCGTGTTTCTCATTTACAATGTGAAACTCTGTGTGTTCTTGTGAGGAAGATAGTTTTTTAATCTAGTGTTTTCACTTTGTCGCAGCATCTGACAATGAACCGATTGGAGTTATGGACAATAAATGAAAGCAAGGCTCGGGTGAACTGCTTTCAGGTACTGTTGTAAAACAATCCAGGGATTCATCTTGACTTGATTTTGTATTAAATAACATGAAAACTCCAAATGGCAACATAACTCTTGCCGAGTCATAAAATTACTTCGTAATTTGGCTTGACAGCAGACTTCAATATTCATTTTGAGTCAAAATGTAAAAAAGAAACGAGGCTTCTTTTTGTAGACTTAAAGCAGTCGGAGCTCGGATGCACTGGGAGACATTCCGGAATCCCAGTCGGCACAAACCCCAGAGCCTGCAGTCCCAGCGGGCTGGTGGAGCGCTGGGTCTCACCTGTGTAATGGCAGCAGCAGAAAGTTTACAGAAAATAGAGAATTTACCTACTAGAATATAATGGGAAAAAATATCACTCTAAATCACCATTTGGCTTCTTTTCAACACCATCTTCCTCCTAATAGCGCATTCACTTCATGACCTGATGGGATGCATGCACGTCGTCTCCAGATTCCCGCAGCATGGGTCGTTTCCACCACTACATCTCGCCTCTCATCAGTGAGCTTCATCTTATCAGTGACGGAGCAGAGGTTTGGAGAAACCGGTGTCGTCAGCTGCATGTGACTCAATAATGGATTCGGATGGAGGGAGTCGCGCGCCCTGCACCACCCTTGGTTATGCAAGCTCCTCACATCCTGCTGCCAAGGGCGTCCCTGTTCCTCCCCTCCTCGCTGCTCTGATGGGTTCATGGCCCCACGACTCTTCCACAGATGAAAATAGATAAAATCATCCAGACGTGGCGTGAACAGCCAGTTAATGTGTGCCACACACTGATTCTTTCAAAAAAGAGGCAGTGAGGGGTTTGTGGTATATTCTTTTTATTTTCTGTTTAGTTGTTATTCAGCAATACATTTTTCTTTTTTTCTTTTTACATGAAAAGTAAAATAAACACTGAACAGAAGAAACTCCCCCAACTAAAAGAGCTGTTTCGGCTTGTGGGTTGTTTAGTTTTTACTGCCAGGTATTCTAGTCATGAACTTATCTTCTCCAAACTCTTTTCCAACATGTACTTCAGATTTATTTGTCCTTCAACTGGGCAAGATTTCAAACACGGCTGCATCAGTGAAGTTGCGCGCCGTAAAACCAAAACAATAATCTGAAACACTCTGTTCGAGCTGAGGGGAATTGCAGAGTCGGGTGATAATTATCGCAAAATCTGTATTTTCCGACGTAGACCTTTTTTGCTTTCGGTTTGATACGGTTTAAGCATCTCTAACCAGTCGATTGAGGTGAGAGAAAGATGGCGGTCATGTTTAAAAGAAACCAACCTTGGCTTTGCAAGGCAATCTGGATGCAAACCTGTGTCTGCTGTCGAAGTCTGTTAATATGTAAACCCATCCATCCTCCACCATCTCCTCTCCGAGAGTTTCTGTCATCACATCATGTTTGATTTTTCTTTGGTGTTTTTCTTTTGTATATTTTTTCTTTTTTATTTGCAAATTGAAAATGCACATAAAAACTAAATAGAGCATTTGGGTCTTTTAAGGCAGCTTTTCACTTATAAAAGTGAGATTTTGTATTAGGATTATAGAGAAAGCTTTCAAGAGATCCGTCTATCTTTTGAGACGGTGATCCACTAAATTTAAAGTAAAGATAAGCAGGGCTGTTCAGTGATGGATTACTAGCTACAAAATAAATGACTAGAAATTAAATATGATTGAAAAGAACTGAAGAAGATTCTGAGGGCCATCAACACACTGACAGCTGTTTTCCATCTGGAAAATGTGGCACAGAAAAAAATGTGGTTGTCGGTTTGCTCATGTTTTTCCTTCTCCCTGTCGAACACAAACTAATGGCACTTTAGCGTTCGCTCAGTCTTCTGCTGCCATCTGGTTATGAAGGCAACATTTCAAACGGTCTCTCTGATAACACCTTGCAGCAATAGGTGCTAAGAGCTCTGGACCCTGTAGTTCAGGTCTATAGTTTAATAAAGGATCACGTTGGCGAGGACTGTCGGGTATCGCAGCACTTGCGATTCTCAATGAAATGCATTCTAAGGAACTCCACGTGTAACCCAGCCACAGCAACAGTCTCTGGAACAGTTAGGAGTGGCCTTTAAGAGCAGTTCAAGTGTCATTTAGCGGAACAATAACAGCATGTAACCTTTGTACTTTTAAGTTACACTTGGACCTCAATGCTGGTCACTCATCTACCTTGAGCTATTTGAATTGAAATCTGTGAAAGCCCTCGGTGGAATTAATCGCCGTGTCGGTGGTATTGATCAACCACCCTTTGAATCCTCTGCAGATACATTACGGTGAAAATGTTCCTTGAACACGACTTTAATCCACGCCGACCGCCTGCCCCGAGTCCTTTTTGTCTTTGTAATTGCGGCCATTATCTGTGATGTTCAGTAAATGCCCAACAGAGAGTACAGCCAAGGGTGAACTGCCTCTACTCTGACGCATAACAAAGTGAGGCATTTGTATGAGTAAATGGGTTGGCGTTAATTCTTTCTGAGCTGAGGCTCTGCTCTGCTCTTCCTTGCATGCTGAACTTCTGCATTTAAGCCTGCTGTTGTGCATTCATTGGCAGATATTATACCTACCCTGCAGAGAGGGATTCCTCTTTTTTTTCTCTCAGAGATCAGGTTTGTGGGAGAGAGATGAGGAGTCCACCATCCCCTCTGTTCCTCTGTCAGAACTACTGATGATCTGTTCAGGAGCACTCTGTTATGTATTGTATATTCACGCCCTAGATACACAGCCCTGCACTATTATCACATTTTAATATTAAGTTGACTCGTCGATAAGTCGATCAACAGGAATAATAATTGTCAGCCTCTTACATGTGGAGATTTCCTGATTTCCCCCGTTTAATATCATATTAAACTGAATATCTTTGAGTTTGGACTGATGGACATTTTTCACTATTTTCGAACATGCCGACCAATTGATACATCTTGAGAATAATCGGCGTATTCATACGTTATGTATAATAATCGTTACTTTTTTTTTTTGGGTGGGGGGAATTATTTAATTATTTATTTACTTAATTTTATTTCATTTATTTGTGTTTAGTTTTTTTGTTTAAAAAACTCTTTTTCTCTTAACTTGTTATGTAGTTGTTTGTAATGTTTAATGTTCTGTGTTCTGTATGCTCTCTTGCATTGTTAAAATAAAATATTATAAAAAAAAAAAATAAAAAAAAGGTAGCGATTTACAAGTTTTGTGGAAAATGATATTTTGAAAAAAAAAAAATAATAATAATCGTTACCTGCATCCCTGTTGTTTTTTTACCAGACAATACACACTTATTTAAACATCCAGCAGACGCATAACATTATTGATTATTTAATAATGCAGCTCTTTTCAGAAATACTACCAACATTGTTGGTTTATTTACTCTGTATGTTCATGTATTTATAGTAAAACTAGGGTTGATTGATCTCTGTAGATATACAGTACTTCATATTATGACTGGAGATTTGTGTGATGTTTTTGGCTTGCTGCCATTATGCCTAATTAGGCATGCAAGACGAAACTAAATTAGTCTTCATGCATAAAAACATGAGGTTGCAATTTAATTCCCACACATTCAGATGTTCTTCTGTTCAAAATGGACGAGTGGGACATCTAAAAGAAAAACTATTTTTTATTTTTTATTTTTATCTGTGAGACTGACACTCAATACATGCAACGTAAAATCAAAACAATGCGCTTTTCTTGCATGCGGTGTTTTCAGACCGTGTTATGTAAGTAGCAGATGTACTTGCACCCATCTGGACACCCGTGTGGGTCCTAAAAACCTGGAGAGGTCAGGCGCATTGTTGGCGCATTGCTATCTTGAGGCAGCAGAAATGTGACTGAGCCATTGACCAACAACAACTGTTCAACTGCTGCTAAAGTCAATGGTGCAGTGTTTTCCTGCTATTCAAAGGGCAACAATGTCTTAATTCAGTTCATCACTGAGCTGTGCTTTACTCCATGTTACACAAATTAGCTCAGTTCTTCATAAAAGCTTTTTGCCTTCCTTTCTTTGACGTACATGAATTTGTGGAATGTGCACTGGCTGTCTCTGCGACAGCCCTGCTCTTAATTCTGAGATGGATCCTTGGATGCCCAACGACCGTGAACGTGGCTGTTAACCACGGCGCAGAGTGGAATGATTCCATTCTCACCACCCACTGGAAAGCAATCTAGGGCCGTAATGGGAAACTCAAATAGCAAATCTGTGGATATAAGCATGTCTCGGGAAGGCACGCGTCAGCAACAGGCTCAGTTAAGCAGTGAAATAGTTTAGCTGGAGGTCACAGGATCTACAACGAGGGAGGGCAGTCTCCTCCTCTCAGCCCCATGTGATGTCTGGTGATGTGATGTGGAGGGGGAGCAGAGGCAGGACCCGGAGAGGGGAGACGGGAGAAGAATTGTGCTCAAGAGTTCATACAAAGGCACAAAAAGACGGAGGAAGGCGCTGAGGTATTGGTGAGACGCTTTGTATATATGGCAGTGGGGAGAGTTTGTGGAGGCTTGAGCTATTTCCAGCAACAACGGCGAATGATAGCAATCTGTAGCATCAATGGTGAAAATCAGATTTTGATGTCACAAGAGGATACATCGAAAAACCCATTTCTACAACCATGGGAGAAGGAAATGGAACAGAATACACTGCAGCTATACCGCTCATCTTTCTCAGTTTGCTTTCTATTGTATAGGATGTGAAGTACCACTCCTCTTCAGTGATATGGGACGCTCCCCACTGTGGTTGTTGAACAGCAGCGCCACGTTTTTATTCTCTTCTCAATCTCATTCGGGAATGGAAAAGCGTCACGCCATCAGCCTTCCTATTTATAGTCGGAAAAACCACTCCCGCTGAAAACAAGAAGTCCTCCCCTCAGAGAGCATATCTTTTTACATTCAACTCACATCTGTGACAGAAATGCATGTAAAACAACATGCTCTAATTCTTATCAATGTTTCATATGTAAAAAATACATATAAAATCTAAATATTAAAGCTCAATTTTAAATCGGCAACAGAAAGTTTGCAGAGAGTCGAGGCGGTCTGGTATCAGACCCCCGGCAACGGTGTTTACGCCGGCTGACGTTGAGGTCGTCTCCTTTACTCAGTGCCCCATATTGCTGTTAAAGGTCCCTGTGGCTGTCATATCAAGGCCTTCATCATACAGGCAGTGGGCATGGTTTCATCGCAAGTAGATTGGAAAAACAATAAAAGCAGCGGCTAGCAGCTTGATTTAACATTTAGATTTAGGGGAGTTGAAGACCAAAATGATTCTTGCCATTTACAAATCTCACCCGGAACTTAATGAAAAACTGTCCAAATCAGGTAAAAAAAAAATACCCAACAAAGCCCGACCCCGCCTGCAGACATACGCTGCAAACTGCAAATTAAAGCGTCGTGAATTTCGGATAAAATTTGGAATCGACGGATTGGTAAAACATTCATCTTGAATTAAAGTTGTGTGATATTTAAAACATATGTAATGCAGTAAATCAGTTCATTTTAATCTGAGCTTTAATACAATTTGACTGCGTGATTATTGTTACTGATATTATTATTATTATCATAAAATCTTCAGTGTAGAGTTGTAGTATGCCGATGGACATTTTACTTTCACTCTCACAAGAATACAATACTGGAGGCAAATTGGTGGCTGTGTCTGGGCGAGAAAGTTGTTGAAAAAATGTGGGTCTTAAAAAGCACACAACACCCCCCCGCCCGAGAGAAGCCCCCTCATCTAGTCATTAGTTCAACAGACAGGCGGCATAATGCTGATGGTGGTGAAATGATAATTAGAGCTGGAGATAGATTGAGTCAATGTAAGTGTAATTAATTTTTAAGTGTGAGCTTTATTAGTACAGAGGCAATCAGGCTCCTAATGAGGGCCTGATAGAACTTCTTAAATAGTGGAACCACTCAAATGAATAGCTCCAATAGCTTCTGGCACAGAACTCTGTTATTATTTATTGCACTTATGCATTCATTTGTATATTTTTTTCCAAAACACCAGAGTGAAAATGTACACGGATGCATTGTGTTGCTTTGGTTTCATAAACTAAAGGGAGACAAGCTGCCTCGCATACATTACACACACACTATGTGACTATAAATAGATTCTTCATTAAGGCTCATCTTTCAAATCGTGTCATTAATTAAGCCGAGAAATACTCAAGTCATTTCTCTTTAATGAACTTGCTCGAATTAAGTCTGCCCTCTTTTTGGTTTAATCCTCCTCACTTTAAGCACCGAGTATACTGTTCCTCGCCGCACTCGCTCTTCCTTTTGTCCCGTTGAGTAGATTCGTCTGCCAGCTCTCCTCAGCCGTCCCCGTTCCTCTTTTGTGCGTTTGTCTCGGCCGTGTTGACGCGTCGCACCCTGTGCACTCGCGGAACGGATCGCAGTCATTTGCACCGCCAGCCTGCTGCCAACAAAAGGCGGGGAGACGGTTGTACCCGCGCGCTCTTACACGTGCACGCGCACATTGATAGGATCAATAAACTGCAAAATAGACGTGTGAAATGTCACCTCGTGAAAGATGCAGGTAGCCCTGTTGGCGATCAATAACAGTATGCATATTACAACCTAATTGTATTTATATCTGACTGAGCAATATGGCCTGGCAAAGTAAAAAATCTTGAATTTAGATTGTGACAAATAAGCCTTAAATTTTCTGGTTTCACTCAAGACACCAACAGGTCTACTGGGTGACGGTCTGGCTTTTCAGAACCACCCACCCAACCTAATCCTCCTCCCTTTGAGGACTTTCTCATTCTTTATACTACATCAGAGGTCAAGGCTCACAATAACATGGATGAGAATTGTTTACGTGGGTTACAGATGAATTATATTGTTGTGTGTACATATATGATCCGGCACTTTAGGGATGAGGTCTAAAGTATGTGATTTCAACAAGAGAGACTATATGGTTTGCACCCCATCGGCTGTCAACACTGGTTTATTTAAAGCAGTGAAGCGCTGTGGTTGCAGGTTGCAAGCCACCCAATCATGGCTAATTTTAAGCCTTGATATGCGTGTTTATTTCTGCTGTAAAGTTGGGCATTTTAACGTGCGGGTCTATGGGGGTTGACTCGCTTTTGGAGCCATCCTCATGTGGCCGTTTGAGGAGTTGCAGTGTTTGGCGGTGCAACGCGGTGAAAGGACTGGTATATTTTGTGCATGTCTGGTGCCATGACCTTACCAGCAACACCAGGCACTGATTAAATACAGAGAAGAGATAATGTGAGGCAGCAAGTCCAGGAATGCGAGGATTCTATCCCATTTCTTTTGAGTGTAGCACAACAGTAGCTCGGGCAGTAGAGCAGGTAGTCCTTGACACTGAACTTCACAAAGTGCTCCTGGGGTTAGCTCGGTGTGTGTGTGCGTGGGTGAATGTGTGGATTTGTAAAGTGCTTGCACTCTTCTCAGAATAACAGCAATACTTTTACCTTGGAGCCCAGCTTGAATATCTACGTTAAATCTGTTTCATCCTTGTGCCGTCCAGTACAACCAAGCGTAATTAATGATGAACCCAATAAAGAACAGATATACTGTTCAGTTCAGTTTTGCAGGAGAAGCAGCTTCACGGCTGTTAATTTGAACCAACATTTGAAGTTAAGTGTGTGTGTGCTGTTTGGTGCCGGACAGGAAGCACACTGTGGGCGTGTTACTACAAGTGGTCCCCACGAAACATAGTCATTGGATCAATTGTTAATTCTAACATCTTAATAAGTTCATCTTTGGGAAATAAAAGACACCACTGTGGCCAGTCTCGCTTTCACAAATGTCGACCCACGGTGCCGCTTTATCTCCAGCACTTAACTCTGATACTTTAACACCCACATGTGGAGATGATAACCACTTGAAACACTAATTTCACATCAGACGGGTTCAGTTTTACAGTTCTGAGCTGTGTGTCAGGTGATGTCGGTAATAGTGAGGCGTCTCTTCATAGGTGATTAGATCTTGAGATAGTATTTTATCTGCTTGCTCCATGACACTCCACATCTTGAGTATACACACACACACACACACACGCATCCAAATATAAAAACACCATTTATAAACCAATAATTCAAAAATACTTCTGCTGCTGCTGATATCCAGGATATGAAGACAAACTGAACTGATATGTTTCCCTCTTTCTCTTCCTAGCTTTCTGTGAGGAGGGATGCCGGAGCGGCGGGACCTGTGTGTCTCCCAACACGTGTGTCTGTCCCTCAGGATTTACAGGACGCCGCTGTGAGACAGGTGAGACCCGAGGACGCCACCTGGCCCCTCACCTGTACGGCTTGTTCAGGTGTCCCACCCTAATTAAAGCTCAGCTGGAGCGTGATATTGTTTTTTTTATCGAGTTTCACAGTGACATCAAAGGGAACGGTCATTAGGTCGGTCTGAGGGCTCGGCAGTCGCCCCTCGTCTCTCTCTCACTCACTCTCTCTTACACACACACACACACACACACACACACACACACACACACACACACACACACACACACACACACACACACACACACACACACACACACACACACACAGTTTTCACGCTTCACCTCTAAAGCCCTGTGTTTAAATTGGACCCAGGAGAGCTGTCGAAAAGGACAGCTAATTCCTCTCACCACTCCTCCTTTCTCCTTCCTCTTATCTACTCTTCATTTTCTCTTCCTCTCCCCCTCCGCCTCTTCTCTCCTCCAACTTACGTCTCTTTCTCCTTTTCCTTTCTCTATTTTTTCCCCTCCCCCATCCTTCCTCTCCACTCTTCCCCCTTTTCATCCCCTCTGTCTTCTATAAACATTTCCTCTTTCCCTCCTTCCTTCCCTCTCCTCCATGTTTTACTCTATTCTCATGCTCTTTTCTTTCCAATCTCTTACTCCCCTCTCCTGCTTTTCTCCCCCCTCTTCCTCCCTTGTCCTCACCACTCTTTCCTCTCCTGTATTCTTCTCTCCACCTTTGTGTTCCTCTCTTCTTTTCCTTCTCTCTATCCTCTAGTTTCCTCCCCTCTCTTCATCCCCTTCCTTCATTTATTGCTCTTCTCTTCTTCTTTCCTTATCCTTTTCTCTTCTCAGTCATTTTCCTCCTCTTCTGTTGTCTATATTCTCTCTGCTTTCACCCCTCTTCTCCTTCCCCTCACTGCTTCCTGTCTTTGTTTGTTCCTCTTCTCGCTCATCTCGTCATCTCTCTCTGCTCATTCATCCTCTATCTTCCTCCCTGTTTTTCTCTGTTTTCGCTTCCTCGTCTCTCCTCTCCTCACATCCCCTCTATTCTATTATTACGCCTCCTGTCTCTGCGGTCTCATTTTACAAAGGTATACCAGCTCTCATGGTGCACCACAATTACAGGTCAGCTATTCACAGCATGCTGCCATGGTTTCCCTTTAAATACCAGGTAACACTAACATGTGCACATTATTGGAGACATCAGTTCGTCTGCATGCACGTACTCCTGTCAGTCCTAATGACTCCATTAACGTGTGATGCAGAGGAAGACTGTGCAAGTGTGTTGGCTGTCGTCCCCCTGGGATACATTTCCTGTCTTCATCCAACGTTTGTGTCGGTTGTGGATTACGCTGCGTTGCACCAGTCATCAGGGAGCTCATCATATTAATGGGAAGCATGACACAAATCACTTATTTCATTGATATTATGGCTGTTACTTTCTGCATACTTTCAATGCAAATAAAATATGACTTCATTGCTGTCACAGTTGCTGGCAATTCTCACAGCAATGATGACCAAGCGCTATTTCAAATTAGAAGTTTTAGAAGTTAGAGGCTTTGAAGAATTTTGCAGATGTTCCTTTAACTGAACTGGAGACGACGTGATGTGAGGAACGCGTGCTTGTGTGTGTCCAACTCCTCAGTGCTGTACTCTACAAAAAACATATTTCATAGCCCTTACAACTTGGCACCGACCTTGCATTTGTGCAGGTAAATTGAATATTGATGACTAACTAAATGCAGGATTGGATGGAAAAAATGACGACATTGCATCTGCAAAATCATTCTGTTGCTTCTCTTTGAACCACTTTAGAGGGGAGGAAGAATATTATGCAAAGAAGAAAGAAAAACGAGTTTAAGTGAGGCGCAGATGATCAGTGCAGAATGCAGCTCTCCTCCCCCCCATAGGAAGTAATATATGGACTCATCATCCCGCTAATGAGGCTCCTCCCCATGGCCCTCCGGCTGCTGCCCGAGGCTGCTACAGATGTGATGCCGTGCAAAATCACTCCGTCTCTGTGTCTATATCTGTGTCTGTCCCTGGGTGTCAAACTATGTATCTCGATATGTACAAATCATTCGCAGAAGCTACAGACGAACACGGTTTGATTTCTACTCGCTGTGTGCTTACATCTGAGCTCGATAACGTATCAAACAAAGTCCTCGTGTGAAGAGAGAGCGTATCCTTTACGTCTAAATAGAACTGGATCCACGTTTAAAAGAAAATGTACATTGTGCTTGCTTCAATATAATATTCAACGCAGCTTAACTGTGTTAGATTGCTGAGCGGTAGGTGCTTCTGAGATGCGATTGTGTGAAAGGAATCTTTCTAAATGAAGCTGGCAGAAGTGGAAACACTGAGAGAGTTTGAAGAGTTCAGAGTTTCTATGAAGCATCAACGGTACGGTGTAGATCAGAGCCGACTCTTTATATGCGTTTCTATTTCAGGTCAGGGGAGACGGGTGGATGAAGTAAAGATAATTGGGTATTATAACAGATAATATGTAGTAATTATGTATTGATAGAAACTCTACAGGCAGATATGTAATCAAGGTTTAACCCCCCCCCCATGGACTCTCTCTTGTACTGTACAGTTTAAGCAAATACCACTATAGTAAAAGAATATACATACATTGTATGTTTTGACAGTGTAATGTAATACTTCGATGTCCTCAAAGTGCTGTCAGGGTTGGTGTAGTTTCACTTGACGACTTTTTCCAGGCGTCATATACGATGTATGTGCAGAAGGTTCCAGTTTGAACTGTTCTCTGTGTCTCAGCGCGTCTCTGCACCTTCATCGTGTGTCTCCACTTCCACCTCCCTCTCTGCTGCTCTTCCCTCCTGTGTAATGGAACACGTCGCTGCTCCACTGACTCCTCTCCTCTGTGTTCTACACTGTAGCTCAGTGGGAGCTTAAGAGCATCTAAATATGAAGTCGATCTGTTCACTGATCTTTCCGTCCTCTCGTTGACCCGCTCCTCGCCACGGGTCCACTGTTGGATCCTTGGGGTTTATTTGATCAAACGCTCAAAACACTGAACAGCTGACCTTGCTATGCACTCCCGGTTCACACATTGTGAAGTGCAAACTACTTCTTTGTCAATACGTCGATGTAATGCTCACTCTACAATACGTGGTTGGGTTAAACCATTTTCTAAAACACAAGGGGCCACATGTTTGCTTCAGTATGACTGATGTGTTAAATTACAGACCGTAGAAGCGCTTCAAAGTTCAAAACGGACAAACGAGATGTTCAAAACACCGAAGTGTAGAGTTGGATCAAGCTCTGAGCAACGTTAAAGGATAGGTTCAGATTCCGCAAGTCTATCTTGATACAATTCTCAGGTACAACATGTATGTTGAATTATTCCACCTCTCTATACTGGCTGTGAAGACATCTGCTCCTACTGTGACTCCAGTGGAAAAGGTGGGGAAACAATCGACACTCTTGGTGCCAAACTGCATAATAAAATGCTAAAAATATGTCAAAGAGGCGTAGTCTTAGCGAGGCAAACGATGTGTGTGGCACTTGCTGTGCAGGTAAAAAGATGTTTAAGTTAAACCTAGGCTGTATTTGTTTGAAAAGTACGAGATACTTTCCAGGTCGTTGTGTTAACAGCAATTCATTGATTATATTTGAGCATGTATCTAGCATGTGCTTTACACTGAAATATAGTCATTTGAACACTGTTGAAACATGTAACTTAGTGTAAATAACTTGTATTTGACTTGCAAATCCCTAAATGTATACCTACTAGCAATGTCAACTTTTAAAAACCCACACACACCTAATCTCCTTCCTGCTCTTAGATACTGTGTCGTATCAATATCAAGTTGCTGGAGCAAGAAGACATTTCACAAGAGATAAATGTAGATTAGTGGAGATGTCGATCGTTTTATGGTCTTGCATGCATTCTTTACTGGTTGCTTGTGGTCTGTGGTCACTTTGAACTGCTCCGTTAAACCAGCCGGCTTCTAATTGAATGCACATTCACTGGTCACAGACTATCAGGTAGCAACCGACACAAACCGTGGTTGTTGTTTCTGTCCTAAGACGCATTGCCGTTAATGCCCCTTGTGACATTTTCCGTGATGATGTTCCAGTAGGTTAGCAGGGCTGAGAGCAGGGTAGTTCTGTGAAGCTTGGCAGGCTCGCGGATACTCCCGAGATCTTGGGGATTATTTTAACTACGCGAGGATTCATTCCCATTTCCTCTGTAAGCTTAAACTCCGCCTGTATATACTGGTATATTTAATAGTCTTCTTACTGTCAATCCCGTGCAATATCCAATACGTTTAAGTATTATCTTACATTTCACATTGTACATACTGGTATATTTTGTATTCTTCTTTACTGTCATATTTTTTACTACTGTTTACTGTTTAGTCTATTTATACTACTTGATTTTTTTATCTTCATTTATTACTTGTGAGCGATGCTGCTGTAATCCTGTAATTTCCCCACTGAGGGACTAATAAAGGATTATCTTATCTTATCTTATTTTATCTTATCTTAAAAAAAAATCTCAGTTCTTCACAGTCCAGGCTGTCATGAAGTCTTCATGTACGCCTGTTGGGGGAAAAATCCACAAATGGGGCAGAAGTGGAGCCCTGAAGAAAGTGCTACGTGCTCACGTTTGCATTGCAATAGAAGTAAACAGAGAGGAATGTGTTCTGCTGTAACAAAGATGATGGAGTGTATGTGTGTGTGTACTCGAACACAGGAAGGTCACCTGTCCACTTCACTGCCACAGACGAGGAGAATGGAGGGCTGTTCACAGACACTTCTACGCCTACGCCAGCTAACAAAGCTTTATATGACTATTGAGCAACAGGAATTATTGACTGTGTGCGCATGAAATGAGGTCTTTCTAGGCGGCTGTTGAATGGGGTTTTGAACAACATGTGCTCTCCTTATAAAGAGATTCAGAGTTCTGGTGGACTGGTTATTTGTATGCTTGCAGTGGATTATCGCAGGTTTGGATATTCCTTGGCCCGTTACTCTCATAGAGCGCCTGGCTTAGACATTTCTAGCAAGGAGTCCTAGTTTAGGATTAATTCAGGAAAATTCTCACAGCAACTCTGTGAAAGGAATTGACAGAAACTCGTAGTATAGTATGTCGAAAAATGTAATAAAAGTCATAGGATAGTCAACAAATTTCATGAAAAAAAAGTATGTTAAGAATTGAATGGAAAAAGGAATAGTATAGTATGTCGAACATGGTTATGAAAGAAGTCATAGTATAGTATGTTGGAAAAACAAGGTGATGGTATTCAATTCAATGTATTTGTAGCTGAAGACCCGGTTCCTGCAAGACAAAGAAGAGCCAGTAAGCACAGGACACAGGGGCATCTAGTGGAGTGACTCTTTTGACAGTTTAATGACTATAATACTATACCATGACTTCTACATTTTAATGACATACTATAGTATTACTTTTTATAACATACTATACTGGACTGTAGTGCTTGAGTCCGGTCTAAAAGACCGCTTGATGAAGTTGTGTACTTGTCTTGGTCTCATGCCTGGTTGGATGTTATCCTTTAGCTCTACATTTACAGCAGATGAACAGGAATCGTGGCCGTTTTTTCGATGGGTTGGCAGTTATTGGGGAATAACTTTTAAAGGACCGCTTCAGATAAAGATTTGTCAGAATCAGCTAATTTCAATGGAATTGACACAATCAGTGAATTCAATTATTGTGTAGAGTTCAACTTTGAAAAACTTTGCCACACAATTTACTGTTGTTGTCCATTTGCAAACCATCTTGACAATCTTTAAAGTCTGCAGAGGAGCAAGCTAGCCCCTTTGTACCGGCTGTACATTAACCAGCAGTAACCAACGGTGGTACTGTATGACCCAACAATGATTAATACATTTCTGTACTCGTCTTGGATGTGCAAAGTCAACAGCGCTTCTTCAGCAAATGCAACACATGCTGTGTTGGGATCAGATGGCTGGCAAGTCAAGAACATTCCACTGCATTTAAAACAAGGCGTCGTGTCCTGTCTGTTTGTTCTGATGCTGTATTGTCCAAGTTACTGTTCACACACTGTGCACCCAGTATAGACTTAAACGCCTCCATATACTCTTGAAGCTCAGCGTAGGTAGTAGAACTACTTGTTTCAAATTGTTTCAAATTCAGTGCTGTAGAGTACAGAGTCAAACTATTGAAACACGTGTCACTTTCCTCTGTAAAATACAGGAAAGCCAGAGATAGATGAAACCGGGAGAGACAGAGAAATACATTTATTTTACAGCCACGGTGAGCATTTCCCTAAGAAGATGAAAGAAGAATGTCAGAACCTCCTCTGCCGATATGTAATTGAAGTGGTGGCATTTTGTTGTAGCAGTGAAAAACATCTCAGTCAGAATGAGTCACGTTGCATGAATTATAGACGGACATGTCGGACGCAGGGCAGAATTATTGTTATTAGGAAGGCTGGCAGCACGCACGCCTGTTGTTGCACTGTGGATGCTCCAACTGGGCGTTGTTTCCTGCCTTCCTTACAAAGCACGAGGAAAAGAATCATCTTTATTTGTTCGTGCAAAACAGGCCAAGTGTGTTGCATGCGACCACATACTAAAGGTACAGAATTGCGAGTCTCAAAACATGTGAAAGTAGAAAGTTTGTATGTCAGCAAATTAAAATTGCTCCGATACGAAAGTAAAAGTAGAGAAAATGGGACAGACTGTCAGACCGGCAGCAGGACCGCTGGCCTTTAGTCACATGTTGCAATGGACACGATCGTCTGTGTTTGAGGAGTGCAGGCCAGAGAGACTCTCGCGCCGCACAGCACTGCTCTTTTGTTGAAGGGTTCGCTGCTCTCAGCCACCAGTCACCTCTAATCTTGCCATGTTTCAGTGGGATGTCGGGGAAGGAATCTTCTGACCCGATCCCTGACCCGAGAGGCCGACAGAGGGCAGCACTCCCGGCTGATGTTGCGTCTTATTACCAACAGCACACCAGGCTAACGACACAAACGACTTAAGACGGGGCCAAAGGTGTCAACTGTGACTTTTACAACAGGGCTGGAGCAACAGAAAAATGTCAATATCAGAAAATCAGAAGGCCAGTTTGTTTCGCACGCCAGAAACAAAGCAAAAGGCCGAGAAGAAGCGGCAGAACGAGCGAGGAGGAGAAGTGCAGGAAGGAAATGTCTCTGCTGCCAAATGGTTTGATTTCCAACAAGACTTTGATCCCCGCTGTGGCAGACCGGCTGCAGAGATGCCGGCTGTCTAGTGTGGGCAGCCGCTGAAACGGCTGATTGGATCAACCTCCACTGTCGTAACCGGCACAGATCCAAGATCACGCCAACAAAAAAAAGACACAAATCAGCTGAAGTTTCAGGTTTTGTTGCTAGAAAACTATTTTCGACTGATGCTGATGCTACTGTGTGTGTGCGTGTGTGTGTGTGTGTGTTTGTGTCCTCAGATATTGACGAGTGTGCAGAGGGCCTGATTGAGTGCCACAACCACTCCCGCTGTGTCAACCTGCCCGGCTGGTACCACTGTGAATGCAGGAGTGGTTTCCATGACAATGGCTCCTACCTGCTCGATGGCAGCTCCTGCATCGGTGAGCATACATTGAATTGAAAACATCCTCATCGCTGCTTGAAATGCATCGCGATCGCTCTCCTACGTGATCACCAGATAGACGTTCTTTGTCTCATTCCTCCTCTTTGAAAATCCAGCGTGTAGACACGAGTTCAGACGATGTAACGCACGGGGTGCACGTGCTCTCACGTGTCATCCGGCAGACGTACAGCCGAGGCTAATCGGGTCTTCTCACCTTCACAGCTCGAGAGCGAGCCGCGCAGTGTGAAAACCAGATTTTGTGCCATGCGCCCTCTCCCATGTGCCCGCCCACAAAGCCAGAGAAGCAGAGTTAAATAGAGAAACACTAAAACGGTGTTGATGATGCATAGAACAAGAAAGTACGGTGTAAGTCCTAACTTTAAAAACAAGTATTAACCTCTGCTGTCTATATGATAGCATGGGATCATAATTATTGATGCATTCGTTTGTACATCATTTTAATACAACAGTTGGTGAGTGTGGGGCTATATATATATATATATATATATATCTCTATCTATCTATCTATCTATCTATCTATCTATCTATCTATCTATCTATCTATCTATATATATATATATATATATATATATATATATATATATATATATATATATACACACGTACAGAAGCAGAAATCGACTCCATGCGCTTCTTGCACTTGCCTAGTGGAGTTTTTTTAAATAGCCGAGTTAGTTAGTTAAGACGGTTTCATCTGATTTTGGCACTTTTGTTAATCTTGAATTGGTTCCACTTCTTGTCTTCACCGGTGCATCGGTTTTACTGATGATTTCAGAGATTTAAGAGAAGCATGTGATGTCGTGCATTGTGCTGTGCTGGATGTTTCACACCAAAGTGTGATTTAAAAATGAATTGAATCAGAAAGAAATGGGGGAAAAAAGAATGAATTTGTTCCACCGTTTTCTTTCACCCTGCCTGTCAGATTCTCTCTTGTAAATGCGCTATTTGTTTTTATTTAGTTGAATCGTCTTGTGTGCACAGAGAGGCAACTGACCCAATATTAACGTGTGGAGGCAAAGCGCTAAATAACTGCAGAGGAAGTACTGACAGCTTCTGGTTCTGAGGACAGCTACTGTATCTTACACATGGTACATCATTCATGTTGAATAGAACACCACACAGTGAGTGGTATTTCATTGCATTTGCAGATTTGAGCAGCGGCTAAGCTTCTTGCATGTTTAAACATCATATGGCTCACACTGTTTATCACACTGTAACATTATTTCCAAGTTTCAGGTCTAATTGCAGAAAATGCACCGCATCAGTCAGTTTGTTTAAAACATGCTCTTATCCTAAAAATAGGTTGCATGGTATTAACCATGACAACCGTCGTAGTTTAGCATGTAACTGTGTTCATTTGCTAATAATAATATAACAAGTACTGATTCTTGGCACTGACATTACCTGAACAGCACGATTTTCAGGAGCTCTGAATCTCTCATTATCAGTCAACAAATCCAAGGCACTGCTTGTATTTGTATACGATGTGCGTGTGTGTGTGTGTGTGTGTGTGTGTGCGCGTGTGTGTGTGTATGTGTGTGTGTGTACTTCTGTCCGTCTCTCTGGTCCCATCGGGCCGACACTCTCTAGTTTGGTCTCACTTTGAACCGGAGCATCTGCAGATCATTTCCATACCTGATATATGTTTATGCTCCACTGAAGAAAGGCACGGTACGAGATGCATTCGTCCACGTTACCGTTATCTTCGCCGCCATCTTTACTGTAAGGGAGCCGGTTTGGGACAATTGAGTGAGTTACAACTCTTGTATGTTCGGGTGAGGTGATCTTTACTCTCCTGACTGCTCTGTTCTAGTGTCCTGTGCTGTGCACTTGTTTAACGCTGTAATGGATGCAGCAAAGAGGACAGCTTGACGGAGTGAAACACATTTCTGCTTTCACTTGACCTTTGAATGAAACTGCAGCATCAGCGTTTCGCTTTGATTCATTTACTTTATGGGGAAAGTTTGATTTCAGCACATGGCCCCTCAGTATATCTCAGACTATACTGGAAGGCAGCTTTTTGTCACACTACGACAGAGTGTTCAGCCGTCAGTGTTTATCTAAGAAGATGTTTTACTAATGATGCAAAACTAAAGAAATCATTAACAGAAGAACAGTTTCACAGGTTAAAAACAACGACAAAACGTGTAACGTGACAAAGAGATGGTGTCAAGTCTGCAGCGCGGTGTGATCGTATGAAGTGATTTGGTTGGTTGTCAGTCGGTGATGTTGTCACAAGTCAGTTCAGTGTTGATCTCATACAGTAATGAAGGTACACAGGAACACAGACTTGTTTCTTTTAACAACAGTAGTTTCAACAATATAAAACTAAGTGTCAAAGTTCTCCATCTAGACTAGAGGGTTCCAAAAGGGAAACTCACCGAGGTGAAAGCTCAGGAAGGTGAAAAGGTCTGTCGGATTTGTAGCAAAAGCCAATTATGTATCCAAATTTAGCAAAGAACTTCAGCAAAAAATCGAATTAAATGTTCTTTTCCATCCACTACTACTAGATATGCAAATATAAGAAGTTGGTCAGTCGAGATAAACACTTGGTGGCGCTAATTCTCCAGTCAGGTGCCATTCGACCTTTACCGAAGACGAGGGCATAACGAGATGTTACTTGTTCCTGCTCATACATATTCATGACTTCAAAAGATGTGATTCATACGATGTGTTTAGTTAAAGAACCTATTTGCACGTCATCGAGATATGACAATTTACAGTACAGCATAAACACAAGTGTGTGTCATAATGTGTAAATGTGTGTGTTATGTATGTGTGTCACTCTTAACCAGACAAGTGCATGTAGCTGTGACAGCATACCTTTTGTCCCCCCCCCCCCACACTTTGCAGTATTAGGCTGGAAGCCAGCAGGGGAAATAAGTACGAATGAGAATTGAACAGGCTTTTTTGATTTCCCCTCCACAATATATCCCTCCAACATCCTCTCATGAGTCAACCAAAGAGAAAGAAGCGTTTTTTGTAATAAGAGAGCCAGATCACAGCAGAGAGCAGCAGTGGCAGTCGGTTAACGACATCATCGGCCAAGAGTGTGTGACGTCCACGAAGGAAACAGCCGAAAGCGCGAGGGACGAGAACCAGTGGGCAGAAAGAAGAGGATGTTTAGAGGAACAGACCATCTCTTTGTCTGTGTGCAGAAGCAATTATGTACGTAGTTGCAAATACTTGTTTTGTTTCTTTGTGGGGGGGCTTTTCTGTTATAGGAGCATTTCAAAGAATCTATGCACAGATTTTAGTTAAACGTTCAGATGCAATTCAGCAGCCGAAAATAATCACTTTCACGTGCTGTTTTCTTAAAACGGTCTGTAAATCTGTTGATATTCTGGGTTTTGCCGCAACAGCAAACTACGGAATTATTCATTAGGTGTGTGTGCGTGTGTTTGTGTGCGCGTGTGCGCGTGTGCGCGTGTGTGTGTGTGTGTGTGTGTGTGTGTGTGTGTGTGTGTGTGTGTGTGTGTGTGTGCCCTGTAAAAGGGGCTTTCCGGGTAAAGAATGTGCTTTGTTTTTCAAATGACCAGAGCACTTTGTTGTAATGCAGACACTAATTCATGTTTGGCACATGGAGCAACGGGCTGTGTGTCCTGCTGGGTGACGCATGATTCTTAAAAGAGTTTTTCTTTATCCGCACTCTCCCAAGTTGGGCATGAGAGGGATATACCTAAAAGTGTATGTTCATGCAGACACATTACACATGGCCAGACTGTCCGTTTCGGCTATTTCCAAAGATGTGGCTTCAACAAAGTTATTACATATTTCAATTTGTAATAACGATTGCTGTTCCAGATTGTCTGAGAATATGGAAAGTATACGCAAGGATCAATTTTCTATTGATTCCACTGCCTACTACTAGCTAACTGCTAGTAGTAGCTAACTGCTAACTGCTAATTAGCTTGTTAAATTGCTAAAGTCATCTTATTCAGCTCGCAGGCCACAAAGAATGGAATCCAGGTATTATTAATAGAGCAGCGTCCACAAAAACACTGGTACATTAAGAGCATTGTGACATTGACTGTGCTGCGACGTGTGTTTTGGTATAAGCTAACACAAACTAGCATTTCAGTTAAAACACTTTTAGGTAAAACAAAAAAAAGGAGCATAAAACAGTATGTATACAAAACTAATCAAAGCTTTAAAAATAAAAAATGAAGTCCTTATTTGCCGTATACTATTTGCGTACTTGTTTGTTTTTCAGCATTATGCTGTACTAGAATGACATGCATTTTTTTTTAAATGCATTTTGCATTATTCTTACAATACCTTGTGTTACAATACATGATGTCGTAATATATTTTGTGACATTAAAATTGACACAATCCGCTGTTCTTTTAGGTTATGTATTGTGTCCTCATGGTGGATTCCATCTTGTTCTATTTTTGTTGTACCGCGATGCAAAACATTGAATTACATTGCACATATTGCATTCCATCGCCCTGCATATTGTTGTGAGGAGGACCAGAGCAGCTGCAAGCAGCAGTCCTTTTTTTTTCTTCCCTTTGCGTCTTTGACTGAGAGCTGCATGGGCTGCATCTCAACACACATTGCCTGTGCCCAATGCTTTCGGGAGAGACAGGTGGCTTGAATAAACAGATTGTGCAGAGAGATGAGGATAATACACAATAAACTCCCGCTGTCTCCCTGAACGACAGCGTGCGTGCATCATCTTCTCTCTCTCGCTGTGATCTACATGACCTTTCCATATGGGCTGCCTGGAGACATACCAAAGATATATGATTTAAATACTCAAATACTGAGCTTTCTGATGCCTCCTAATCACCAACATCTGTCAGAGGGATGCGTTCGAGGGATGCGTTCGAGGGATGCGTTCTATGCTTGTGGGAATGTGTGTTATGTACATGCACTGCTGGATTAGTGCTTTCGTTTGTACAGAGGTGCGAGTGTAACTTTTTCACGTGGTTGGATGTGCTCGGCTGGTTTCTCCGACGGGCTTTTATGTTCGGTTGTAAGACGGCCGACGTGTAAGAGTACGCTCCATCTGCGAGCGGCAGCTTGTGGTTTAATGTGGTGAATGTAGCATGAAGAGCGTTAATCCTTCACCAGCGGAGGTACAGTATGTCTGACTGGGCTGATGGGGATTTCATTTAGTGTATGCAAATAGTCTGTCGCCGGCGCAGTCAATTCTTGGCGGAGCTGTTTTCCTCTCTCTCTCTCTCTGTATGCAGCAAACTTGATACCAATGAGAGTTTGTTCAGCGCTGTCACAGTGTGTTGTTGTTGCCGGTGTGGCCGCAGCATCCACCAAGTCTCGCGTCCTCTCCAGACCCGGTCTGCCTGCCGGGTATCACTCATCATTCCCCACTGGAGGAAACAAGAATGTTCGTTGCATGGTGTTCGCTGTTTGAGCAACTTTGGGCCAGAGGCTCTAAACATTGTTATGTTGCCTTCTGGCATTGCAAATCATGTCTTTTTTTTTTGCTGCTTTGGTATTTCCTTTCATAACATTGCATTATTTTTAGTTGTTCACGAATTCAATGACCAAGCTTTTTGAATTTGTTCCTGCGGTTCACTATCCCCTGGTTTCATCCACATCTACCCTCGCACGTTCTTGTAAAGTTGCAGCTTCTTAGCTGTGAGCTCTTCTACTCCCTTCAGTCCTCTCTGCCTTGCTGTTATTACCAGCATGTCGAAACTAAGTGCGGAGCCTCGACTGGTCCATGGACTCAGCTATTATGTCGAGCCCTGACGTTTATCCCCCGGTGTTCTAGGGCTGACGAGGAATGGGATTCATTAGAGGCAGCAAGAAAAGAAAAAAAGAAATACTGAATAGAAAAATGATTGTTTTTTTTTTATTTATTTAACTTTTAAGACGAAGTGAGCCACACGTCATATCATTTAGAAAGGCTCTGGTCAGGCTGTTCTCATACACTGTTCGTAGCTAAACCTATGAAAAGCAATGTACTGCGCACACACACACACACACACACACACACACACACACACACACACACACACACACACACACACACACACACACACACACACACACACACAGTCAGTCTACCGACAACCTTTTCACAAGATATCATACAGACTGTTGTATTTGCATACAGTATGTCACTCTATTCCAAAACAGACAGAAGTAGTCAAAGTACAGAAGCTATATGTGACAGTCTGGGGATTAAAATGTGAATATGTGCAGCGCAAAACATATATACACAGATGTGTGTTACACCACCACTCGTGAGTGGGCTTACATATAGAACACAGGTTGATGGCCCGGTCATGTTTTTAACATGCTCTGTTCACATTAAGCTCAAAGTAACCCCGGACGTGACCAGGTACAGCTCAGACGTATGATAGTTGAGCCGAGTCTGTTGTGTCCTGAAATGGTTACCATGCAGAGGATTAACTCCTTTGATTACCTGGTGGTGATACTGTGCAGTAAAACCTACAAAATCATGAATTTAAATGTAGTTTTCGTATTTCTCGGGCCTTTGTTCATGCGACGCCAGTGGCCTGCTGTCAGTGCCGTGTGGGTGTGATCAATGTCAGTGGGCGGCAGGTGCTGGCAGGGGAGAGCAGAGCGAACTGTCGAAGGGACTTTGGTCTTTTCCTCTAACATTTAGTCAAGGATAAAGAGCGGTAAATGTCACGGCTTAATAAAAGGTAGGGACAGACTTTTGGCACCCTGTTTCCTGGTATGGAAAAGTAAATGCCGTCTATTCACGTTCGTTCTTTTTGGTTAGTAGAGAAGAAATGTGAGACAGGAGCTGTCTGAAGAGATGTTTCATTCCTTGGATAATAAAACTGAATTCAAAAATAGAATATATAGTTGTAGTTGTGATGCCAGTATGTGTAGGTATACTCTTTGTATATACAGGGAAGGGGTGATGAATATGAGCTAATGCTTTCCCTCAACCATAATTTAATGAATAGTGACATAAAGAAAAGCAATCTGCTGTCCCTTCAAATGTGTCAGAGATGACAAAGACAAGCTGTTAAGTCCTAGCCCTATCTTTTAGAAAAATGCCTTCAATAAAATACCCAAAGTGATGACGGAAAAGCTCCTCAACAATAAACCTGATGTGGAAATGTCTGGTCCCATTTGAAAAGTAAGAAGTTCAGGCATTTATCAGACATCACCTTTATAGCATAAACCAATGGATAAGGACGCGACTGCATGTCTACCGTGACTCTTTACTAAACCTCAGGCGATCTCCATGTTTCCGCCAGGGCCCACTCTGCTCCGCTGTCTGACATTTCCGCAGATTTGTCCACGCAAGCTGAATAGAATGACAGACGTTTGTTGGCGTGAGTGTTTCGATAGATATTGTAGACTGAGACGAAAATGATCTTTTGAACATAGCTCGCTCTTATATTTACAAAAGTAGAAAATAACACGTAATAAGACTTTATAATAGTTTGGACAACAAACAGCTGGTTTACGGACTTTGAAAGCTGAAGACTCCATGTATTCAAAACAGTAGAACGTGCATATGTTCTAAGAATAGACCATCTTGCAGCATATCCTCATGTCCAATATGTTCACTTTGCACTGCATGTGTGTGTTAGCGATGAAGGAAGTCTGCACTATTCATTTATGGGAACTGATTGGGTCAATTAAAGAAACTACTGAAACACTCTGGGTGCTCCTCCCTAACTGACCAAACTAACTTTTCATTTCAGTTTATATCACTACAATAAACTGAATGCAATTCATTTGAGGACATGACTTGAGGGTTGAAGTATTCATTTATGCAGAATACACACTATTACAAATACACCCGACACCTGCTGGGCTCCATAATAACGTGGGAAAATGTAATTAAAAGTAAATGTCCACCACAGAGTTGGTAAAGGGTACGTCTTGTGCTGCAATACAAGTGCTTTGCCCAACACTTCAGCTCCAAATGACAAAAAACATTGCCAGAGAACAGAATCCAGACAGGAATTATGATTCAACCAAACTGCATTTGGCAAGCAAATGAGTGTGACTGAGACAGGACACAGGGTTGTGTATCAAATCCAACCGTGTATTCATGTCCCACTACGCCATGGTATTGTTTCAACACAACACGAATGCAATTCTGCTGAATGATTTTGCCATTTTTCATCATTTGGGGATTACAATTGAAAATAGTTGATACTACAAAACCTACATCCTCAGGCAGCTTAAGAAAAACAGGATCGATCAAACGGCTTCCCGTTCTGTTCGACTGAGCTTTCATCCAGTCCGTCGGCACATCCTCTCGTACAGTACATACTACTGTAGAGGAACGTTGTGTAACGCATGACATGTCGGCATTCATTTACCATGGCTTGCTCTTTGTCCTTCCAGACGTTGATGAGTGCGCTTTGCAGACACACACCTGCTGGAATGACAGCGTGTGTGTGAACCTCCCGGGGGGCTACGACTGTGTGTGCACATCTGGTCCGGGCTGCAGCGGCGACTGCCCACAGGAAGAGCGAATCAGACGCAACGGAGAGGACTGGAAGCCCGGCTTTGACCGCTGTGCTCTGTGCTCCTGCAAGGTACAGAAGACCAACTCACACATTTTGAATTTGAACGCTAAAGACGCTGCTTCCATTGCCGGAAAAGACTGTATCGCCTATTTTTAGTGGGGTTCCCATGTTTAAAAAACCCCCCCTGCAATTACGCTCTAATGTTGGTGGAAAACGGCTATGAGTAATACTGGTGTTCAGGATCTGAACTCAGGGTTTGCCTCATAGCTATAATCTAAATCGTGCTGTAACTAAGCTGCTAATATACGCAGACTATCAAGAATAGTCTGCGACTTTTCAAGGCAAAAAAGGTGCGAGTGCTTGATACTAAAAGGATTTTGGTGGAGAGGTACTTAGCAATCATCTAAAGACCATTCAGGAACTAAAGACAGAAAGGATGTCAACTACCGGTAACTGTAATTTCTCTTTTGACGTAAAACCAAGGTAAAGCAACTTGACACGACATGCAAGATCGATACTTGACGGCCCCTTTTTAGAAATATATCTATTTACATCACTTTATTCTTTCACCTGTGTGGAATAAATACGATATTCAAGAAAACCCATGAGCAGCGTTGAGCACAGAGACTTCATGCCATTTCTTATATTCACTGTAACAACATCACGATACATGCAGGAAATACATGCAGTGGCAGACGGGGCTGACTCAGAGACATTGCCATCAAAGAGAAGAAAGACCAGCACAAAAAAAAAGACAAAGGCTTAGAAATGGAAAATAGACGGGAAGAGTTGGATAAATTAACAATGAAGAGAATAAATATTCCCAAAAGGGGAATGGAGCAAGGAGGGGGGGGAAGGCTGGTAGGAAATATGGAAATATTCTTTTGATTGCTTCTCTTACTTTCATTTCAGTAACTTAATACAGTTTTCTCCACTTGAAAAGCCAATGCTATTGCCAGTTATTTTCTCCCTTCATTGGTTATGAAAACACTATACACTGGAAGAAGGCAGCGTACAACAAAACGTGATGGGCTAGATGCAGTCTGACGACCAGACAATAGTTTAACCCGACCGTCTAAGACGCTCTACTTCGAGGTGAGTGCGCCCGTAATAAGCCCTCGCTGCACAGGGAAGCTGTGCACACACGGCCACGGTAAGCACAGTAGGTCGGAGCTGAACCTGGAGGTCTGTGCTCAGACGTCGGAGTGAGGCAGTGCAGTGCGGCTGCAGGACAGGGAGGTATTGATCAGATTTGTCTTTGGGGAGTCGAGGCTCAGTGAGTGAGATTAATACAGAACACAGGGGGTTATTTGGGATGAAATGACAGCTGTGGGCGATCGTTCCCATCGTGTTTCATCGGCTCATAAAACTCCAAATTCACCAGCAGGACGTTTCACATGAACTGATCCAGTAAGTGCTGAAGGTGAACTAAAGCAAATTCTGTTCGTGTTCCGGGAGAAACTAAAAGTAAACGTTTGACATTCAGTCACTTGGGTCAGTAGTCAGTCAAGTTACCGGTAATGTCAACCACGCCGTATTATTATTATTATTATTATTATTATTATTATTATTACTATATTGACGCGCCATCCCTGACACCTCCAAAACTAATGCTCGAGTACTGAGCAGGCTGTGAGAATGTGTTTCAGCGGAAGGAAATTTAGAGCATTGTCAAAAAAACTAACTTTGCTCCAAGTTAAAAACAAATATAATAAAGCAATAAATATTTACTTGTCGATGATTAATTATTGCCAATAAGTATAGGTGTTTACATACATTCACAAGGAAATTCCATGATTTATACGAGTGAGCTGTTCCGGCAAAAATAGAGCCGTTGGGTGAAGAAATCGACAAGTGTGACACCAACAAGATGCTCTGCAAACAATGAAAGCCTCCAGGTTGCACTGCCTGGCTGGTTTTTGAGTCGGATGTTCACTGAATGTAAACAGGCAGTGATCTGGGCTCCTGAGGCAGCCAGGGATGTTACTGTGGGTTTTTTTAAGGAGGAGAGAAATTGACGGTAATCAGAGTCAGAACGTACAGACCAGTTGTAAATGCACATGAACCTGTCGAGTTGGTTCGTTGAAGATGAGGAAGGTTGATTGTTGTAATATGATTGAAATGTGTGGATGCCAGACAGGCCAAGTGGCAAAGATGGAGGTGCACGACGGGACGATGGGCAGAGCAAGAAAGGGTTTTTAAAACCTGCCTAACATACCACGTCGAAAGGTTGAAGCTTGAGAGCAAAGATTTTCGATTCTATACTTTCACCAAAGTTTGATTTCAAGCTAAATGAAAGGAGACATTTAGTTGAATTAGATTTCAGAGTTTGACAGACAAACCCACCCTGGAGAGGAATTCCTCATCCGAAGACTGTTGAAAGCAAGTCATACCTCTGGATTTAAAGGGAACGTCATCTGAAGTGATCAAATTCATCATAAAGTTGTTGCCATAAAATACAACGACGTAATGATGTTGTTTTGGTTCGCGCAGCATTAGTATGCACGCGCGGTCTTATTCCTGGCATTGAAATGAAGAGTTTGCCTTCGTGTGTCCTGCACTGCACTGCACTGTACTGTTGGCAGTGCTTTCCCAGCAAGTCAAGGGCCATAACTGTTAAGACCAAGGCCTTCGGTATTGGTGCCCTGGGACTCGGCTGTTACTGTAGCGGGACAATATGCATCGATAAAACATTGGCTCTGTATTGCCCTTTTAATGGTATGCGGAACGATTTTATGGCGCCCATACATTTTCCAACAGCCATTCCATGCAAAATTTTTTTACATCTCCATTACAATTCCGTAGCCGTGCCAGACAGTGCTGGCTGTGGTGAGTAAAATGGACCATAAAGTCTTCCCTGGGCGGCGATGGGAGAGCCAGGGACACGGCGGCTCGGGGAGGCTTCCAGGTCGCCAAACTTTTAACGCATTCTCGCCTCATTCACGGCTCCAATAAATTGCTGGTAGAAAATGTCGATTTGAAAGTTGCTGCAACCCATTAAAAACCTGCAAAGGTATATGCTGGCCTTGAATTATCTGCCTGAATGACCCAATGTGCAAAATCGTTAACAAGCTCTCGCTAAAGGGATCCGATCTGCATCTTGATCCTCTACCAAAATCTTATCAAAGCCCGAAAGGGCTTTTTGAATCCTAATGCTGATGCGTTCAATATTTTTGCAATTGCACCACCTTCATAGCAAAAGAAATATCAGGCATGCAGTGTTGTTTCCAGGATTGTAGTCTCTTCAGAGAGTAAAAAGGCTCTGTGATGACATGTTGGGCATCAGGAGACCCTTCACCGTAACTGGACTGGTGAGAGCTTTCAGCGTCGGCAGCTGTTAGAGTGACCCGCCTATTCAATGCCAAAGAAACGCTGGAACACATCTTCACGGCCCAGAATATGAGGCGACGTGTACATCGAAGTATATTTCCTGCACTATTTCTTTGATGTCGACGACATGAAGTACGCCAGGGCCGCTGTCATCACGTACTTCTGTTTGTACCTCCGACACTGTGACTTTGCCGTGCAGGACGGGCAGACGTACTGCAGGAGGAGACCCTGTGACTGCGGAGACCCGGACGAGGATCTGTTTTGCTGTCCCGGCTGTGACAACAGGCCCAGCAGCCAGTGTCTGGACCAGAGCGGACGCACACTCTACCGCAGCGGGGCATCCTGGCTGTACGGCTGCCAGCAGTGCCGCTGCATGGTCCGTATACAGGAACACACATTCACACAGAAGCTACATGTTTCCTGCCAACAGAAATGAAAGCTGACCATATTAAATCCCTACTTGTTTGTTAGAAGAAACAGAATCTCCTCGTCAACATGAAGCTCAGAGCTCTGCCGTGTTTAATCCGCCTGCTCAGCTGTGTGTGCGGAAGGCTCAGATAATTATCACCTCTCTAATTAGAGATGTGGCAACAAATCAGCGTGTGAGCTATGACTGTTGCCAGATCAGCTGATTCTCTCACACACACACACACACACACAGACCGTAACATTTGTGTCACCTTTCTGTTTTGTCCCGCCTCGCTCAGGAGGGGGAGGTGGACTGCTGGCCTCTGGTTTGCCCCGCGTTGATGTGCGAGTACACGACGGTGGCGGAGGCCGAGTGTTGCCCGCGCTGCGTCACAGACCCCTGCCTGGCCGACAACCTGTCGTATGACATACGGCAGACGTGCCAGGACCCCGCGGGCGCCGTCCGCCTCAGCGGAGACACGTGGCATATGCTCAACTCACCCTGTACCACCTGCGAGTGTAAGGTAGGCCAAAGCAACAACGACCACAATGAAGGTTTGGCGTCACCGTGCAGCGTTCTTGGTGATGAACTGTGTTTTAGAGAGTCTGTCTGATGTGTGATGAGGATTATGCAATGTCTGCTTCTCTGTCTTCCAAGATGAATACAAAGAAATGTGTTTGTCACAGATGATGTAAGGTACATGTAATCTTGAAAGAGCAAAGTATGCAGATCACTGTGTCAGGAACATGTCGCCATAACTCAGATCATCTCCACACTGATCTGTTGTCCCGCAGCTACAAGAATTTAAGTTGGCCAAAAACAGCTCAACAAACACATGGCCTGGACACATGGCAGGTTATTTTATGTGTGCTTACAAGAACTGAATTTTGCAAAAAAAAAAAAAAATGCAGGTCATAGGCGGCAGCAGCAGCAGCAGCAGCAGCAGCAGCTGGTGTGCTCACTCATGCTGCGGTCACAGCAGGTGTTCTAGCTGCTGCACCGTGTACGTTACTCTGATCTGCTTTTGCTGCATCACCTTTGGTAAAGACAGAGTTTGCCTCTGAGCAGCAGGGAACCTCACTTTCAGCCAAAGGCTGATGATGAATGACCGGTGAAACTCTTCCAGCTCAGCAAAATATACATTTCCGGAACATTTGCAAGTCTAACTGTGGAGATGTTGTGGCTCAGAGAGAAAAACGTATTTTAGAAAATGGCCTTAAAGATATGTGCAGAAGACACTACAGGTGAATAGGGAAACAACTTCGACTGATAGATACAACCATGAATCTTCCCCAGTGTATTTTTTAAAATGCATATGAGGCATACAAAGATGCATATTTTGGATATTTTCTTTCCACTCGAAGAAATGTTATGGAAGCAAAATAGCCCAAAATCTATCTGTGCATGAAAAAAACAATGTTTTCCTGAGTGTCTCGACTGAAAGGGTCAGTGCAGCCAAATTCCAAACCTAAATATATTATTGTTGCATCAAGTCATGCAGATTTGAGTTTTTGAGAGAATGGCCCCTCTTTTTTCTTTGGAGAAAGTAGTTCCAATTAAAAGTGTGTCACTGTGACAGCGATTACAAGCAACATGTACAGCATATTTGAATACACGACAGTATATTTACAACTCTCTGTCTGCTCTTTCCTGTCTTTTCATGCTGCTCCGCTCAGAATGGGAATATTTGCTGCTCGGTGGATCTCGACTGCCTTCAGAACAACTAAAAGCAACTCCCCTCCTCTCACTGCGGGACTGCCACGCCCCCCCTCCTCCCTCTGACGACTCTCCCACCGGATTCATAAAACAGACTCGCGCGCACACACATGTGCATGCCAGTGTGTGCACAGAAAATACGAACACGCACTGGACGGACTGGGGTGTTGAGGCTGTGCTTTCGTGCCGTAACTCGACAAACCGTTAGAGCGCGAGCGAGTGTATGTGTGTGTGGCTCAGGCGGAGGCTGAGGCCGTAGTCGCTCTATCCACAGTCACTTAGTTGTGTTTGTGTCTTTGTGTTGTTCCCATTTCACTAAATCTCTTGAGGAAAACTGTTTAACATTACGTCCCGAACCCCCGAAACAGAGACACGCAGCAGGAAATGATTACTAGCTGGACAGATGTTGAGGCGCTCCAGCTGTTTATGTTGCAACATGTCACGATTGCTTGGTCACCTAGGAAATCATCTAAACATTCAATATTGTGGTACCCAAAAGTACTGCACCCTCATTGTATATGATGTCCTGTTAAGCAGGAGATAGTTTGATGTAGAAATAACTTTGGAAAGTAAAAAAAAATGCTGTTAAGTCTGATGGTGTCGGTCGGTTTCCAACTCAATACAACTTCTCTCATGGGAGCATAGACTGTATATAGGAGGCAGACGGAGTCACCGCGGCATCGTCCATTCGTTTGTGGACTGCCGCTTTGAAGCCTCGAGTTCTGCATTTTGGCCATCGCCATCTTGGTTTTTGCAACAGGAAGTGACACGAGAGGGTGGAGCTAAGTACAAGCGAACGCCGAAGGCAAACAAAACGGTTACGATTAACTTTCATGAAACGTAAACGCACGGTGAAAAAGGTTCCGAGACGAAAACACGGACAACTCCCAGACTGGACAACGTTGTGTGGTAGCGACCTGTCAATCACAATGTAGCCCCGCCCCAAAGCATACCCTGCTGTATGGTCTATTGGACTTTAAAACAAATGTAACATAATGTAGCTAATGAGCATCGTGCTGTACGTTATTATTAACTGAGGTAATGAATCAAGTAAGAAGTAGAGTCATTGTCTCATAGACTTCTATACAATCTGGCCAAACACTCAGTCAAACCAAACAAAGCTAATGTGGGAAAGAAGAGCATTCTTAAATCAACCTTAATCTTTACTTTTAGTTGTTTCAGTGAATTTACATATTTATGATACTACGGCTGAACATGAACACAGATGAAAGAAGGGCCTAACCTTTCTTTACCTGCTATATAAATGTCGTACGACCACATAATCAAGATTTCCTGCATCTACAACAAACAGCTGTCTGCTTTCCCCACTTCAGGGTGTGAATCCTTTAACGTCCAGGTATCTAGATACGTCCGATATGTCATAAACCCTGTTCAATCTTAAATTGAACCTTAAAAATGTCATAGCAGCACTCAGTATCTATAGCAATTAGTACTACAGTGATATAGCAATTATAGACTTGAAAAAGTACAGGTTCTGATGATGCGTTTCGGCCTGTGGCTTTGACCAGCGTCGGGGCCACATTCTGAAATGAGTTGCTCTCATAATTAAGTTTTTCTCAATTCTACAAGTGTTACTGGAGCTTAGATTTTTGACAAGCAGCGCCTGAACGCACCATTCGTTTTGATCTCTGTGAGGCGAGACCGTGCCATTTGAAAAAAATGAGGCGAGGTGTAACTTTCTGAAAGGGACAAATCCGACAAAAACACCCACGTCAGGCAGCGATTGAACAGGGTGGGGGAAAAGAGAAAGCATGCAGGGTTTCTTAGTCTTTAAGAAACACTGTTCTGAGGTTTCTTAGGGTTTGGTAGTCTGAAAGTGCACGCTGTCATCCCCATTGTGTTTCGCCCATCTCTCTGATGGCACACCTGTTGCATGCGTAGGCTGGCCGTGCAATGCTCCAGTCTTCAGTTCTGTTAAAATGACCTGCCTACGTGAGTCACATCCCTCAAGAGGATCCAGGTTCAGAGGATCCAGGCTCTGGATTCGGACAAGGCTGTAGTCTGTCGGTGCAGACCCATGAACCAACACTTCCCCCCCTTCCCCCGTTTGATGCGGTTGACTGCCAGATAGCTAGTTATAGCAAGACATGATATCAAAAAGCACGATAAAGCAGTTTGATGGTGCACAACAGATTCCTGCAGGCCGGCAGAGCTCGAGGTGGGTCCGACTTCTCTTTGCTGTCTCCCGGGGCTCCTCAGCTCTGAACCATGTTGCACACACAGAGGCACATAAAATGAAGAGTGGGGGGGGGGGGCTAATTAAAGCCATGTCACGAAGGCCTGGATGCGAGTATGCCAGGGGGGGTCACCAGGAGTCGAATGTGTTTACAGACGGCCAGTCTTAATAAGGCGGGAGAGTCTGGTGTTCCTCCTGCTGCAGGTCACACATTCACAGCTCTGACACCACTGTGGTCCCCTTCCCCGTCCTCTCCTCCACACCTCTCTTCGTTATCCTCACGCTTGTCTCGAGAGCGCCAACGTTTCCCTCAAGTGTCGTCGTCGTTATCACCCTCACTGTCTGTTTTCATTCCCACAGAAAACTGGGGGACGCCGTCTCAAAATGTTGTGAAATGAGCAGAGACTTTGAAAGGTGAACCACGTGTTGTGCCAATCCGACATGCCAGGGGAAACTTTTGTGATACAGTTCTTTGTGAAAGCACTTAACAGTTTTTTTTAGGCTAGTCAAATCATTTGAGAAGGAGGATAACTTGTTTCAAAGCTGGAACCAACGTGCAAGGTCTTCTCTACATCTTCTTCCCTGGTTTCTCTGCACACCGTCAGCACATCACGACTCAATTTCCCTTTTCAGAGAAAAACTGTTCCCACAGATGAAGACAATCCTTCGGAGTGAAAATGAAACAGTCATTTGGTTTCATCAAAGCTCCTTTTTTTTTTAATATGAAGTAAATCAGCTGCTGGAGCTCTAAAAGATACTGGTATCTCCCGTCAAATGTTGGGATGATACCAGAAAGCTTAATGCAGAATACACAACTCTGACTGGGATTTTCCCTTTCCAGACAAATATTTAGGATCTGAGACGATGGAATCCACTCCTAACTAACTGATGAACTGAGATAATCCACATATAGCAGGCAGGAAACAAACACAGGACTTTCACCCAGGAAAGTGCTGTTCGTGTCCCTGTGCGAAACTAAAAGTCATCGTTGACATTCTAACACGTCAGTAAAGTTTAACGTAAACTGCACTCTTTTCCTAAACCTAACTAAATGTTTGTTTTGAACAGACACTATGCATGTAATGGGTTTATATTGTCACGCCGTCTCTGCCATGTTCAAACCCGACGCTGGAGGGGTTCGTAGTGAGTCATAGCTGGAAGCTGTTCAATATATTGCGATCGTTCCGAATGGCGTAATCTCATCTGACACCAGCTGTGTTTTCTTTGTTGTCTGAGGTAACCGTGATCTCTGGAGTGAACAGGAAATGTCTCCTCCATCTCTCCCTCCCTCCCTGCTGACCTTCCACTATTTAATGTCAGACTAGTTTTGAGGATATTTTTTTTTATACTTTGGCTCTAAAAGTCACGGTGCTCATTTCACAAACTTTTTTGGGAAAGGTGATTCTGGTTGTTTGACCCGCGGGGGGGAGGGGGGGGGGGGGGGGGGGTCGACGGTGGCGTGCAGCGAGGTGTGCCTCACCTCTCACCTCTCAGCCGCAACGTCCTTGTGCCGTCATCCGTGCTTTTGTCTCACTCGAGCATCTCTCCGTGTACTCTCCTCCATCATCACAATGCCTCTTGTAAAACTGAAACAGAGTACACACACACACACACACACACAAAAGAAAAACAATGTATGTAAATGGTATCTGTACCCATCAAAGTTAAACGCAGCAATCGAAAGCAGACATTTGTACAAAGGATCACTGAAAACAATGTTTTAAGATTGCTCTGTGGATTGATTTGATATGAATTATGACTCCTCCTGTAAAACACTATTTGCAAGTCTGTGTGTAAACGTTTTTACATACCGGCGATATGATAAGATGATACAGTTTTTTAATTCTCATTGTGTTCATGAATAACGTGTTCATTTCAGTGGACTGCTTTTCTTTCTGTGGGGTGGGTTCTGTTTTGCTGTACATACTGTGTAAAGTGACGGGTTCTGTAAAGAGAGTAAGACTTTGTGAATAATTCTCACTAGCACAGCTTCTTAGGACCCGAGCGTTGCAAGTCGAGTACGACAAGAGAAGCAACATTTCTATTGTTTTTACTATTTCTTTATTTTTCTATTCTTGCCTTAACCCTTCTAAGTATCGGTCATAGTTTTATGTCTTTTCACCGTTCCAGGACGACAGTGTGGCTTTGACTAGCCTCGTGTGTACGTACAGATCTCTGATCAGTGCCCTTCACTAAAAGCTGAGCGAAGCAGAAGTGGATTCTGGAATTAATGAGCGTAGACCAGCGTCTGTCTCGGGCGTGTCAGACGAGGAGCCCGGACAGACTTCACCTCACATCTTCTTCTTCTTTTTTTTCCAACACACGTCTGTTTGAACTGAACTGAAAATATCTCCCTGAGGACCAGACGAAATAGAACTATGTACACATGTAAAAAAAGAAAAGAAAATCTAATGTTGAACATAACGATGTGGTTCTTGATTCAGTTCCTACTAAAACAAAAGAAGCCAGCCGTTGTGTTACCCCTTAAGCGTCTGACTTTTTCAAGGAAGCCGTTCTGGATCTCCTGGATCCCGATGTGCTTGCTCATGGTTTTGATAGAAGACCGCGGCGGAGGAATCCACCTGGTCTGTTCATCGTCTCTTCTCCAGATCAGCGTGGCCAACCTCATTGTACTCAAAGGGTTAAGTGTCATTTGACTTGAAGACTGTGTCGTGATAAGAGTTTGCTGTAAAAAAAAAAAAAAAAAAAGTTATTCGGTTAATAAATATTTTAGTTGTTTACTTTATTTGCATTCAAAGTGTGATGATGAGAGCTGAGCTCACAGGTTGATGGTGAGCCTCACCTCCCGAGAGACGCCGACATGGTTTCGCCATCACGCTCCCCACTGGCAGCTTAAGCCAAAGCAGCGTGTTCCGAGCCTCAGAAATGAAAGTCAATCCCAGCGTTGGGATGCAGTCCTGGAAAAGTCTTTCATGTTTCTACTTGTATCAATACTGCTGTTTCCCATTTCCCTCTGGAAACGTCTGAAAGGCTGCACGGCAGTGAAGATTACGACATTCTTTTGATGCTTTAAACGGAGCGCTGCTGTGCTGCTAACAGGAGCCGGTACAGCAACGCTTTTGAGGCTACATCGTCGAGAAGAAAAAAAAAAAAGAAGGTGAAAGCTCCACAACATGAGACCTGGTGTTTTACATTTCCCTGCAGCGCCACAATCGATGAAGAATACACACACGGAGCACATTATGCAAAACACACAGATGCAGGTATTCCCAAACTAGTAGGAACTTATTCTTAAATACATGAAACTATAAATTTTGACCGTTTTTAGACTATTTTCTTCAAATAGTAAACGCAATAGTCTTGATTTTTCAAATCACGCAGGTTCTGCCCTTAAAGCAAGCCGATGTAACTTCTGGACAAGAAGCTCAACTGTTGAACTATTCAATCATCTTTCGAAGATCAGTCCATAAATATGACAAAAACAAAGCATAAGTGCGCTGTAATCTACAAAAATAAGGTTTTCACAGGTTTCCACAGCGGGCTGGTCGCTGCCGGGCCCGGTGGCCCCGATGACGAGCGTTAAGAATATCAATCATCTCGCTGATGGTCTCAGTTAATTCCATAGGTCATATAGAGGCAGCACTTTTGAATTGAGACTGTTTCATAACCAGTCGAATGTCTTTAGAGTAACTTTAAAGTCGCCTACAAAATGTGTTCACAAAGCATGATCGCAGTATTATAATTATCCTTCAATTTCAGACGTAAATGATTGAATCGCAAATGCAGTTTAACAAATTCAGCCCGATGAATATGGTGCCATATCTGGAAACTACTCAAATGTAGAACAAAGATCTGTGGGTTTTAATTAAGACATACATGTTTTTGGTTTTTCTGGTTAAAATAACACCTGAAAGGTATGGAAGACTTTATCTACTTCTGCTTTGTTGTTGTTGAGATAAACAACTGATCACCTGCAATGAATCTCGCATGAACACACGAGAGAATACACACTGAATATTACACAGGAACTAATATGACATCAGTCCCCATGTGTTTTCTTGAACATCTGCTTGGCGCAGATCAGTATGAATGTCTTGATCTTAGCCGGTGAATTGAGATGCCTCTGGGGCGGGGGGGGGGGTTGCTCTCTAGTGTGCAGCACTGGGGAGGGTTCAGTCAATTAACCTGCTGTCAGTCAGCTGTAGAGCAAGCGCTCTCTTCTTCTCTCCACTCCCGTCCGTCCCGGTCACGGTGAGTGGTGGCCCTGCACTCCGCTGTCCATCCCGGCCCCCCCCCGGCTCCGCCCTAAGGTGCTTACCATTCATGGACTGGAACCTTCGAGTTCGCCACAGAGGTGATGGAGCGACTCCCTCAGCAACAACTCTCATCTACTGTATAGCTGCAGAGGGGGGGGGGGGGGGGAGGGGTGGTGCAGCTAGCATCTATGCATTAATGAACTGACTTTACAGCACGCAGGTGAAAATTGCTTTTTCATTCAGCTCTAATTTGACTTTAAGAGATGTCTTACTCTTCCTGATAGATCTGTCGGGGTAAACACTACAGACGAGATTGATGCAGTTTGGCATCAGTTCAGCAAAACAGAAAGTAACTTCAGCCTCAGCCTCCCCCCCCCCCCCCCCCCCCCCCTCCTCCTCCTCCTCCTCCTCCTCCACCACAGCTTCCTCCCGCTACCAGCAGCCAAATCGATCAATTTCTCCTCTTTCTATTGACATCTCATGAAGCCCCCGGGCAGCCGTATATTGAAATGCAAGAGGCAACAAACACAAGTGCTCCACCTCAGGCTGAGAATTAAATACATAAAGTATGTGCATATTGCTCATGTTATTACAATGACCATTAAGCTGCTTAAATGCCTTATCGACATCCTGGCCAATCGATGTGTGTATAATTAAAGAGTGGAGCTGAGCCAGTGACAAGGCGAGCAGCAACGCCACTATTGACCCGTGGTCAGACGCAGCTAAGTGTTTATTTAACCCCGTGTCATGGCGTGTGTGTGTATTTAATATATCTATGTGACCTAGTGACCCTGCCTGCTTGCTGATTTTGCTGAGTTCGATTTGATTCAAATTCTTCTTCTTTGCTATTTTTGGATGTTACACCATACAGAGTGAAACGAGTCAATAATCAGAAACACAAACACCATTACGTTATTCCATGTTCAAGCAACTGTGAAATGAGTAAACCAGGTGGAGATAATAACAGGAATATCGGTCTCTCATGGCGTACGGGTGGTGAGCATAGCTTGAGGTGTGGAACGTGTTGATGTTCACAGACTGCTGTGGGAGGAGCCTGTTCCAGCATGTGACTAAAGTGCCGACTTGGACCTTTTATCCCAGCACTGAGCATTCGTCCCTCCTCTTTGTGTAGTGCAGAGTCAGATCTAAAGAGGTAGTCTGAATACACCAATAGATGTGAAAATGAATGGTTTCTTTTAAATAAGAGTGGGCAGCGCACCATCCCGGAGTGTGAATTTTTCATAAAGCTCCTGGAGAGATGAATAAGGTGGAGCAAGATGAGACGGAGCTGCGAGATATCTAATAAATACACATATAGAACTGGAAAGCTGTGTATGCATTATCAGATTGTGGTGAAAGACCCAAGCGAGGGTGTTTGAGCATGTTTGCTAAATACACACACCTCGGTTTCATGAATAAATTAATAGATTAATGAGCCACGTCATGTCCAGATATTTCCTGCTCGATGGTAATTATCACTGCTGTCAACCAATAAAACAACAACAAAGAGCTTTAGAGTCCATCATGAAGCAATTAAGAATAAAAGTCAATTAAAAGGCTGTTAAATTGAAGAGACAACAAGTTAAAATCGTAAAAACTGGAATGGTACAAAGTCAATTGGCTAATCTTGCAGATGCTGGAAAACTGTTAGAAAGTTGAAGGCTTCTACTCGCGCCGGTTCTCAGTCACACTTTGAAATGAGACAAGAGCAGAATCACAGGGTGAGCTCTGAGATGTAGCCTGGAGCAAAGCGTCTAACCGCTTTCAATCTTAAAGCTGCATTAGTTGATTTGTGGCCACCAGGGGGCAGAAAAACACACGTACACAGCCAACACCCGATCCCTGACATCGTTAGCACACAGTTGACCATTTACACATCCAGAAAAAAAACACTGGCAGCGTTCTTTTGGAGTCGTGTTCATGTCCACCTCACAGGTGCAAGTCTCCCTCGCTTTCCTTTTAGCTCTGGTTTTGTTTTCAACTTCTGATTAAAGTACAACATCTGTCTCATGAGCTGTTAAAACCTCCATTTTCCTCTGTTTGCTCACGTCTGTCCGCCGTTTCCCCACACTACTCTTCACATGCACTCCTAAATGTGAAAAAACACACCTGAACATTAGTTAATGGGCCCTCTCCAGGGTTTGCTAAAAGGCATTCTGGGTAATGTGGCAAATCAATAGAATTGACAAAAATCTTTGAACATCGCATTGCTGATACCGCATATAACACGAGAGACTTTTCTCTTTAACACAGTAAATCCGAAGGCGGCGGGACCATCGTTTGGGTAATGTGGTGGACTGGATCCGGATTAAAGCGCCAGTAAATGTGCCAGAATTAGCCATCAGGGTGGGTTTAGGGTTCTGTGTCTGGTTAGAAACGGCTTGAGAGCCCAGTCGAAACCAATTAAACCATCAGCCACGGCCTTCACACACCCGCCCTGACCAGCCCGATTCATTTCAACAGATTGAAATTGGAGAGGGTACGCAGCCCAGAGGCACAGCCATCCAGTGCCAGGCCCATTTAGAATAAAAATACTAGACATACTTCTTGAAAAGACCTCGTGTATCAGGAGGTGTCAGCAGATGCGCTGGTCTCTAATGTGCTTGTTTATCACGGCGTAGAGAGACTGCGGATAATCAGTCGAGCAGGCAGCTGGCCTTTATTAAAAAAACATGCATTCACAATCAGCTGTTCAGCAGCTCAAGGCTCTGCAATCCCCTCAGAGGCTGCTTATGAGAAAAGCCAGGTTCTAACAGACAGATCCCTCTGAATCGGTGTTTATTTCCCACTTCATCGCGCGGAAAACAAAGAGTTTCATTTAAAAACACATCTGATATCTTCCACTATTGATACGGACCGTAGAGCAGAAGTCTTTCAACCTCCAGTTGCTGAGTTGAAGTTCATATTTAAGTTGAAGTTAAAATATTCAGTATTATGTAAATGCAGCACCTAAATGGATGCCGTTTGTCATTTAAACATTAAGCTTACGCCAGCATGACACACAGCTCTTTGAAATAACGGGTTGCATAACGCTGAATAATTATATCTAATTATACATTCCCCCCCAACTCCCCGTGTCTCACTGTTTCTCTGTGTTTCTGCGATTCTTTTTCCTTCGACCGTGCTGTGAAATCCTTAATCTGGGCCGAGGAGAGAAACTGGGCCAGACGTGGATGATCAATAGACGTTCTGCGATAACCTGACAGATCCTTATTAGACGTGACGCTGCGGAGCCTCCAGCCCCTGTCGTCGTATCCATCTGCACTCACACTGACTGACTTTGAATATTTGAATGCGAACAAAGCCGACCGTGACAGCATCCAGCCCGAACCACCTGACTTGCCAAACTCTTCGTTTCCTGATGAGACTGATGTTCCTCCGATGCGTCGGTATTAGAAAGAGGAGACGAAATGCAAAGAGGCCGACGACCTCTGGGTGCAGAAAGAAACAGACGTTTGGAACAACTTTTACAGACACTTCGGCCTCCGCCCAAACACAATGTTCTGGATACTCAAGATGGAATTTAAGGTAATTAGAGATTATGAGTATTTATTTTTATTAGCAATATAATATGTACGTCTGTGGGCTCTCAAATGCACACCCACACAGATTAAACACTCAGTGGATATTCATCACGAGCACTGATGTCAGGATTACGCCGCTAACAAACACGATAGCTCTGTTTGTGTGTGTGTGTGTGTGTGTGTGTGTGTGTGTGTGTGTGTGTGTGTGTGTGTGTGTGTGTGTGTGTGTGCTTCTGAGAAGGCTAAAGGTCTGCTCGGTAAATATGACTGGAACAGATAACAGGACTCTGACTGGGTAATGAGACAGGAAGAAATGTTAAGGGAGCCCTGGGAGAGACGAGTAATGAAGCATTGTTTTCGGGATGAGCATGCGCGCTCACACACGCACACACACACACACACACACAGGTAATGAAGCATTGTAGGCGGTTGAGCCTGGCTGAAGCTGATAACATCCCGTTGTGCCTGATGGAGGACAATGGGCCGTAGAAATGGAACTACACCGTCTGTGCACCGAACTCTACCATCACCCCAACCCCCCACTCTCTCACACACACACACACACACACACACACACACACACACACACACACACACACACACACACACACACACACACACACACACACACACACACACACACACACACACACACACAGGTGGATGGGTGCACCTGAAAGCGGGGCAGAGAGATAACAGGGAGGCCCAAAGAGGAAAAGAGGTCTGAAAGCGCTGCTCCGCCCTGGTTGCGCTGCCGCTCTGTTCCTCGGCCAACATTGATCAACACCCCTGAGCCCGACGCGTCACACCAACTAGTTTAATTAAAAGGCACATTTTCATAAGGGGAGAGCTGGGGGAGCTCCGTGGGAACTGCTACATATGGAGGCCTTCCAGAAAAAGAAAACGCTGCGGTTGCTTAGCAAGGTTCCCGTGGCAGCACTGCTGAGATGGCTGAATGATTTCTCTTCCTTTTCATTATCCTCCGACGGCTTTTGTTTGCCAAAAGATTAGCACACTGTCTCCAGAATACTTCACCACGGCGCCTGTACTTCACTCGTGTTCGGGAGGTGTGTTTGATGCGAGTAGTTAATTATACGGTGAGTGGGTTAGCCAAGGCAGACTGGTAACACTCCCATCGGGCTTTTGTTCCGAACATCCTGCTCTTGTCTTTGCTCCGTGCAGCTCTCACACAGCCAGCAGAATGGGAGTGTGGCTCGACTTGCAAGACAAACGCAATTTAATGTTTTATCTGGCTGAGCAGATGGAGAACACCCCCTGGAAAGTGATGCCACCTCAGTGTACAGTGTAGTCTAGACGGAGTTCTTACCAGCAGCGAAGGGTTCAGGAATTATGATGCGGTTTGTTATGTTTGGAGCGGCTGTTTTGTTTGCTGGGATAATGAAGTGATATTGATACGGCTCAGGCAACAGAGAACTACGAGTGCTGGAAATGGATTCTAAGAGTCAATTAACCCTGGATAGATGGGGGTTGCAATGCACTTGCTTCCAGACGTCAGTCTTGCATTTTGGATCTCACGCAAAGGAAGCCCGAGGAAGAATATCTGCTTCCCATTATGAAAAGACGGGCATCAATTTTGCCTGAGATCATTTCAATTATATGAAACGAGCACGGGATTTTTGAAATAACAATGCGTCTCGATTATGTTGGAGTTATTTAAAATGAAAAATTGCAGCAAGAGGAAAAGTAGAGAGAGTACGTTATACATTCTAGCCTGTGTGTGCTGCCTCTGCGGCTGAATACGCCGCAAACCTGACAAATAGCCACCTCAACTTGAAAGAGATTCTTCTCCACATGCGCCTTTTCAGTATAGTCAGTCACAAACTGCAGAGGAAGCACATTTGTGTCCTGTTATTTCTCTTCTCCTCTGTTCCTAATGAGACATGTGGGTCGACACTGTAACTCCTCAGACTGCGACACCCTGCTCAACAACCCATCTGTGCCGGTGTGCCCGGCGTGTTACCCGCGCACACCCACCGCAATCTGGGGCTGCCTCCCCACCGGCCCGCTGCCAAATGTCCTGGTTTACAGACAATCCCAGCAGGAGGCGGCGTGAAGAGCGCTGCAGAGTCCCTGGGAGGCTGACCTACAGGGAACCAACCCTCTGCAGCTTTCCAGGCTAGAGTCTGGTCTGCCCCATATCTACGTCAAAGCTATAAAAAGGTGGACTCGTGCGTCCTCGTTTTGTTCAATATACATCGAGTGAAGGTGGGGCTCATGCAACTAAAACAAGTAGTTTGACGATTAGATAAAAATACTAATATTAAGCTTGATTCAATTCAATTCAATTTATTTTAGCATAGCCCAAAATCAGAAATTAGCCTCAGAGGGCTTTACGATCTGTACACATACGACATCTTCTGTCCCGGAACAGGAAAAACTTTACTCCCCCAACAAACCTCTTTAACGGGGAGAAGAGAGGATGTTCTGTCTGACCCACACTGATGCTTCTTTTGCCAAGTCTCCAAGGATGGTGACATCCAAATGTGAAATATGCAGGATATTCATACTCCCCGAAGGATGATCCATCATGTTTTTCACGAGCTACTGACTTTTCCTCTTCTAAAGTCTTCGAAGTCATCTTAAGTCAGGAAAAATCCAATGAAAGCCAATGAGCTTTTTGTCCAAGACTTTAAAGGTGGCTGTTTTTTTCAAACAAACATTCATTAGGATTCATCTTCTTGGATTATAGGAGTCTGTACCAAATTTGATGGTAATCTATCAAATAAAGATATTTCACAAAAATCTAAACGAACCCAACTACAAACTGACCCCTGAGTATTGTAACTAAAAACATGACTTAGTGACATCACTTACAGGTTAGCAAAGAGGTATTTTGAAGCTTTATTTTGTGTAAAAAATTGAGAAATCGTAATCTGGGCAATATTAATGAACTTGGATGGAGCTGAGCAGGGCCGTGTACGCATTAACAGGCTAAGACACTGTTGCCGTTTGGTGATTCGTCCCCCTGTGAGTCACATGTATTTGTGAATAAGCGCGCTTACTCACCGTGTTATAAACTCCCACCGTGCAGCGCTGGTTGGACGGGGAGTGATCGTTGCATGACTTCAGTCAGCGTGAAGCCTTCACAGGTCGCTGCAGGGGAGGAGGATCTGAGTGAAGGAAGAGGAGGGGGAGTCGGACCACAGCATTTGACATTTACTGGCCTTTGGCTTCATTGTCAGACACTCAGCAGGAGAGACTACCGAAGACAGAAACGTGCTTTACAACAAAGCATGTCTGCATTATATTTCTCCATCGTAAAGAATCAGAAAACAGCAAGTGAAAATAGCATTTTCCCCACCGACTGCATGTAAGAAGCGGACGTAGTCACGTGATGTCACCCGTTGGTTTTGTGCACTACGGCTTTGAAGCCTGGAGTTCGCCATTTTGACCATTTTGGTTTTTGGCCGGCTGCACTTTGTTTCTTGCGACCCGAAGAGACCCCAGAGGGTGGAGCTAAGTGAAACCCAACACCGAAGAAGACATTTTTTTGTCGACCAAAATGTAACAATTAAAATCCATGAACTGGAAACAAACTGTGAAAGGGTTAAAGTTATGATGAAATGATGAACTCCCAGGCCAGATAACGATTTGGGAGCAGCCTGTCAATCACAAGGTAGCCCCGCCCTAAAGCACACTCCGCTTTATCATCTTTTTTACTCTAAATGTGACTATAATGTACACTAACGAACATCATGCTGTATTGACGAAGACTTCAAACCAGCGATTGAAACCATAAACTCATGTTTACAATGTTTACTGAGGTAATAAATCAAGTTAAAAGTCATTTTCTCATTTATATCTTCTATAAATCGCCCCCAGTAGAAAACATGCAAGTTTATGGAAGTTTGCATTGGCTTCACTTTTCAAAAAATAAAGAAAAAATGTTATTCGCATGAATTTGAACACTGAACAGTTACGAAGAAGCAGGAAGTAGTATGTCTTCGTAAGTCTCCAAACAATAATTGATCTCACGTTTCTCTGCGAGTGCACAAAGCCACGCAATCTTTCCCTGCCTGCAGCTTGCTGCATGTCGCCCCGCAGCGTCCGGGGCTTCTTCTTCTCTGCAGGGTTCTGCTTCTCTGTCAGCATGTGGTTCAGATTTGAGCCAATTCCATCCCTCCCCTCATCCCTCATCCAGTAAATACCAAGGCCCCTTCTGTGGGCTGAATCTTTCTTAATACCCCACAATCCCAAACAGCACTGGGCAGAAAAGCACGGACAGAAGATTGGGCCTCTGTTTCGACGGGATGATGCTTCATGGGGAGCCAGAGCGGCCACAGATTATCTCCGTTATCTTGACAAAGAATTCAGAGACAGAATGAGGTCTGGCCACCGAAAGATGACTGTGTTAGCCTCGTCCTTTAAGTACGGGGAGGAGAAGAGGAATCAGTCTTTGCTGCGTTACATTTTGTCAGTAATCCACACAACAACAGGCGAGGTTTGAATTAACATCTGAAAGCTCAAACGCTGGCGGGAGCTGTGTGGGATACACCAATAAGGGTCACCAGCAAGACTTGCTTGAATAATATAATTGTATTTATTATCACTTTCACTAAAATATGCGTATATTCTGACCATGAGCCAATAAAAGCAAAGCTAAACCAGCCTTATCGGAGCAGCTGATTGGCTGCCACTGATGAAGCTCTGCACTAAGCAGTATCCTGCAACATTAATACAAGAAATAAGCTTCATGATAACCTTTCGAAAAATCAGGCGCACCTATGATGAGAAGATGTTCTAAAGGCGCCGGAAACAAGACTTTATGCGACGATGCTGACCGTTCGTAATGTTGAATTTCTGGCAGTGTAGATGCAGCATCAGTGTATTTAAAGGCTTCTGCTCAATAAAAAAAAAGGGAGATAAAAAATGTAATGGGCTGCAAACGGCACACGGCATTTGTGGATAGAACACATTTATTCATTAATAAAATACAGTACTATTATGGCTCATCTTTTTCCCCAATTTTCACAGAGAAATATCTTGATGCTTTAAAAGAAGCAGAAGGTTGTCGTCAATCAGCCAGTGTTGAGTAAAGGGAAGCGCTGGTCACTGTCGGGTTAAGGGAGAGAAACAGCACTGCTGTCAGCCAGTAGGAGGACTGGGTCACAAATAATGCTTTTATCATGGCAATAACCACAAAGCAGCTTCTTTCATTACAGAGCTGTGCAGTTCTGAACATTTATTTTTTGTAAAACCCAAGAAAACTTGGATTATAAAGAAACGGGTCTATATGTCTTGTAAATATACAGCACTTACAACAATGCATCTAAGCCGTAAGCTACATGAATGACCTTTCTTTTGAACACGAGAACCACCGTTCACCGTCCAACAGAAAGGTCTCTGACATAAAGGGGTTCAGGGGGAATGCAGCTGCTGCACTCGGCTCCATGTTCACTCCACGTTAACCTGCTTCAGAATGGACTCTGCCGAGTAGTTGCAAGAACTAAAAATAAACAGCGAGGTGGTGACATGTATGGCGAGACGAAGGCGTCAAGTTGTCCTTGAAATGAGTGAAAACCAATGAAGAAAACTCGACCATGTTGTGATGGATCACAGCAGCCGCGACGACAACTTGGGGTGTAAAATGTGCATGTGAAGGTTTATCACTACTGATGAGCAGGTGGCACCTTATACAGTAGCCACCAGTGTATGAGTGTGTGTGTGCGTGCTGGCTTGTGTTGTAAAGCGCTTTGAGTGGTCGCTCAAACTAAAAGAAAAGTGGTATTTGAATGCAGTTTATTGTCTATTTACACATCTGTAACGGTCGTGACGCTATCGCGTTGACAAAAGCGGTCCACAGACACATGGACACAGGTTAAAATGATACCAGCCACACACTGTTGCACCAGGTAAAACAAACAGAGACACATCTTGTATGAAATAAGGTACCGTAGTTTGAATGACAGTGAAAAATATGTGCAAAGTGGAAAGTGCCTTGAAGAAAAACTCTTGATGTACATTATCAACCGTCACATTAAGCACCGTGAAGGAGTGACAGTGGAAACATAAAAAACTGATTAGATTCACAAAACAATACAATAGTTCTATCCTATCATCACCACCTAATACAGCGGCTCTCAGTTACTGTATCACTGAAACAACTTTATTTCATGTGCAGTTTAACTTTTTTACTTTAGAGTCGTTATCTTGGACAGCCAGGCCTTTCTGGTCCGCTTCAACACAAAGAACCGTCTGTCAGTGAACGCATCATCAGTCAAAACACATATTCAACCTGCACACACACACACACAACTAAATAAATTACATATGAATCATCCAAGTAATGATTAGAGGGGAAGCAGACAGAAGAAAGCAGAGGCTGGACGGTGGTGAGATGGAAAGTTACATAAATCAATACTAGTTAGGATGCGTTTGTTCACATTGAATCAAGATGAAACCACACAAGATCAAATAAACTAGGCTGTTGCCCAGAAACTATTCTGGGATTTAAAAAAATCTGTTTATCCGGTGCCAACCAAACCACCTCAACTTTAACAATGTGGAAGAGACTCTGTTCCACGTTTCGTTTTAAAAGAATTTAAAAACAATGCATGCCACAAAAACAAAAAGGGTTCCAAATAAATCAAAGACTAAAGTATTTAAAGTTACTGTGAGGAACTTTTAACTGGTTATGAAACATTTTCAGTTCAGTAATGATGCCCCGACATGGCTACTACTTTCTGTACACCTTCTGCAGCGGGAGTTACCACGGAAGCCATTTTGAGTACTTTGCCAGGTGTTTATATTTGTGACGGCCCAGTTCCAGGATGGATGTGGTCCGAGTAAGGGAGCCGGACTAGACCGACGCACTCGGTGGATTCCAGATCTCTGCGAGGTGCGTCTGCGATGACCACTGCTGTAACGTTTGATTGACTGAATACAATCCTGCTTGTGTCCATATGGGACATCGGGTGTGTGTACAGACAGATGAATGTGTGTTAAAGGAGGCGGTGCTATGTGACCATGCGGTGTGTGTGTTGCATTTAAGAAGTCAAATATACTCCGATAGATCTTTGCAAACTTTGTTACAAATAGTCTTCAGGGATAATAATTCTTGAAAAAAAAGCATTTAGATTTAGTGACAACAATCAGCCTCTTCTTTTGAAATACTCAAATGACCACAGCAAACTGTTGAATGTCCGTTATTCTCTCATTCTATTTATATGATGCCGTCACTGCATCTATTTACCACGTACTTTAGCACTGCCCAGACCATTTATACAAAAAAATAAATGATAATGTAAATCATTAATGATGAGCAGAAATGAAGGAAGAAAGAAGTTGGAGAGAAAAAAAGTCTCAACTCTGTAATTGGTGATCATCGTGACTGCAGATGGTAAAAACAGGAACAGAGGAAGAGGGAAATGAAGCAGGAAGAGGGAAATGAAGCAGAAAAACAGTCCTGTGAAAAACTGAGCACGGCCTGAGCACCGACAAGTCATCGCTAAACCCGCCTGGGGACGGGAGCAGAAAACAAATCCTCCCCATTTGTGGGAAATCTGGAAAACATCCATATGCATGATGGGAAAAAAAAAGGTGTCTGACAGTGTGTGGCTATGTGTGCTGGCCACGCGACATTACTCTCCCCCTGATACAACGCTGACATTTCAGCCATCACCAGGAGGGAGGATTCGGTTGGAAAGAGGACAATTCAGCCCCGGACGGTGCCACAGCTTTTGTGCAGAGCTTTAGTTTTACAACAACAAGCGTGCGGCTCTCTGTCCGCCGGTGTTGGACGGATGTTTACCGTCTATGGGAAGAAGGTCTGAACTCGTACATTTAAATGGCAAGTGTGCTTGTGTGGTTCATTTGCAGTTTGGTAGAACTTTAGTGTTGTTGCCACTAGCATGCATGTATGCAATGCAGGAAAACATGGACTGTGTGCATTCAATCCTTATTTTTGTTTGCCATTTTGGCAAAATGTCATCACTTCAATTTATCCTATGGATATAGATATATATAGATACATGTATAGAGAGAGAACGAGAGAACGAGAGAGAGAGAGAGAGAGAGAGCTTCGTGTAAAAATTGTCATAATTAGCACATGGATTCTTGAGTTATGGCCAAAAATGTGTTTTGGTAGGTCACAGCGATATTGACCTTTGACCACCACATTCTAATCAGTTCATCCTTGAGCCCAAGTGGACGTTTGTGGCAAACTGGAAGACATCCCCTCAAGGAGTTCCCGAGATATCAAGTTCACAAGAATGGGACGGACTTGAGGTCACAGCGACTTTGACCTTTGAACACCAAAATCGAATCAGTTCATCCTCAAGTCCAATGAGCCCTTTATGCCAATTTTGAAGAAATTCCCCCCAGGCGTTCCCGAGTTATCGCATTGACGAGAATGTTATGGACGGACCGGCAGCGACAAGTGCCCGGCACGCGACTAGTGCCCTGTGGCCTGCCCTTTCAAAGACACCACTACATATTGTGCATGCACAGCAGGCTGAGCTGAGCGACTGCCCTGCTGTGCAGCTGAGAGAGCGATAAGAGGAGCAAGGAAAGAGAAGCCGGATGACACAAAGTAGATCTGCTGATTGACTGTGTTTAAAGGATATAAAAGCAGGAGAAAGACTGATTAGTCTGCTGGGTGTCCAAACCCCTTCAGCAGCAAGGAGTAATAGAGACAGCCAAAGCCAACATCTTCATCTGAGATCAATGCTTTCTAATCCAGGACACATGTACGCATTAATGATCTCTTACCCTCTCGCACCTTTTTTTTTCCTTCAGCGCCCGTCCGCTCGATCACTGACCTGCCCCGAGGTCCCCGAATCCCAATAACGCCGTCGGACAGGACAAACATCAGTCGGCCTTTAGAAACTGCCTCCGAATGGAAAGATCTCTCCTCTCTGCAGAGGCACTCTGTACTTGATAAATATCGCACCGTTTAATGATACAATTTTTCTGGAAAAAGTTCGAGATCATTACCAACCAGAATGTGAGAGGTGCATACGTTACCGGCGACTAAAAACAATGAGACTGCCAATTCGCCAATGAAGAATATGGCCAAGTTTGGAGTACAGGCGGTTGTATATTTATGGGTGCCCATTTGCTGCAGCTGATATTTGTGACTATGGGTAGCACACGCTGCTGTATCTCAAATCAAATATGAAACCACCAAAGCAGAAACAGTGAGCATTTGGAGGAAGTAGAGCTGGAATATTCCATCCAGGACATCAGGTAGACGCTTGCTGTCACCTCGTCCACCGTGAGCAGATTAACATGCGTCATGGCCGAGCTCCTCTGCAAATGACTTCATTGATTAAGTTAGCTGAAAGCAAATATGTAATATCGAGGGCCAAAGCACAAAACCTCCTATCTGCAGAATGTTCTGATTGCCGGATTTCATTTTGGATGACGAGAAGAAGGAAGGCTGTTCATATTCAGTCTGTTTTAAAATAATCCCGCCCTTTATTGAAACTTAATTTAGAGCATCATGTTGTAGAACCTCTTCCAACTTGCACCAAATGATGGAAAGATTGCAAAGATCCTATCTGCAAAGTGATCCAGGCATTTTTCAGATAGGAGGTTTTGCTCTTCGGCCATCGATATGCAAAAATAAATGGAAATGAGCATAAAAGACCACCTTAAATCTGGTACCAGTCTGTGGAAAACACCAAACTTCATTTGACAGCTTCATCCAACACATCAATACCATCAAATCACACACCCAGGAGAGTAGTGAACAGAAAGAGGGATGGGAAAGTAGGGTTTCAAGACACATGTTCATGTGAAGATCTGTTGGAATAAAGAGACTGAAGAACCCACAGACGCACATCACGAGACACAGAAAGGATCGATGGTGAGGACAAAGCAGAACATCTGCTGTAATGAAGTGGAGGACAGATGGAGGGAGACACAGCAGGTCTGTGGAGCACCATGGACCAAATGACAATCACACCTGGAATTGAGAACAGGAAGTACACCATTAACTCAACAGGAACCATCAGAAGGATCCCAGTGGGACTCTCTGATGCTGAAATCAGACTACCGGTACTCAAGACTTTTTTCTTCAGGCGAACTCTGAGTCCGATTAACCGATTATAGAGTGATAAATCGTGGCGGAGAGACATGGCAGACTACACGATGGACGCCGACAAATCGCAGCTCGTCGTCTTTTCACAACGCGAGTGACGATCGGTAAACTGCCAAGTACTGACCACATGTCAGCACCAACAACAAATGCTTAGAATTGTATGAGCAGCTTGAATTGAACCCGTCACCATTCTTCATCACTCGTCGGTTTCTTTTCCCCTCTCCGTCGGTAGAGAGGGTGAGAGTGTGCGCGACATACGTGTGTGTGCCGAGGGTGAGGTCCTACCGTACGGGTGTCAGTCATTTGATAAAATGCCACTGACCCAAGGGTCTAAATATTAGTTCCCCCCCCCCAACACTTATTCAGTTATGAATACTTTTTAGAAAGAAAGAAAAATTCCATATTTAGTTTTTGGGTAGAAGATAATTAGTGCAGTGGTGTGTGTGTGGTTTCGCGTAAGTCCAGCAATTATGTTTGTGTGTGTGTGTGTGTGTGTGTGTGTGTGTGTGTGTGTGTGTGTGTGTGTGTGTGTGTGTGTGTGTGTGTTTCAAGCCTTGGAGCTCTAAAACAGTGTCAAATAGCAAAAAAATATATAAGTTGCTGCCAAAATGTCAAAAGTCTGGGGGTGTACAGTGATAAAGCTGCTGCTGTTGAATTAAATTAGTTCAAAATGTTAAGTTGTTCGGCTAAGAAAGCACCGTCAGTAAGAGTGTCTTGTTGTTCATAAGGCCAGAGGCTGGGTTCACTCTTCTGACTCTTTCCCCGGCCCAGGATGTTCTGAAAACAGTTGTTTTTAATAACACAGAGAGAGCTGTGGCACCAAACAGCCTCTAGCTGTGAGGCACGGGGAACTGAAATGGATGGGATACACTGCATTTACCCGGGAGGTCATGGGTTTGTTCTTCCTTCGGATTTACCTCATATCCCACCCAACAACAGCACCGTGTATCCTTGTTCAGTTACAACTTCATGTCCTCTAATTAGATTCGCGGCGATCCGATCTGAGGGATATTTGTTTTTAGGCTGTGCGGCGTCTCACGGGACGACAAAGATATTGGCATTCTTTTGATCAGCAGATAATAGTATTTGGTCTCAGTGATAATTATGCCAAAGTGTTGCTATAAAATCAAAATTTAGAAGAGCTGTAAATGTAGGACATTTCATATCCTTTGGATATATCTCACATGAAACATTTCAACACAGAATTGTGTTGGGAATGGGTAGAATATCAATGAGATGACGCTTAAAAAACAATATCGTAATCACTAATTCACTCAATAATAGAAATGCATTATATTTCAAAATGTATTTGTGCTAGTAGTGGTAAGGCTGCCATGGACAAGGCGACTGGACAGAATAAACTGTACGGTGTGTACTTTCCAAGTTAAGAAGAAAAGCCACAAAGAAGAACAAGAGACATTGCCCTCCAAGAGTAGAGCTGGAGTGGACGTGACGAGAATGTCCTCGTAGGCCATTGGTTAGGTCTCTCATTGACTGCGGCAATTGAGCCGATTGATCCGGGGCTTGGTTGATCGATACAGTTGTTGGGCAAGCTACCTGGAATAAGTGCTCCGCTGCCAGTTACTCTGCATTAAATGAAGCTTCACTACACTGAAGACACCAGATAAAATACAGCAAGCCAAGCATCAGCAACATGGCAGAAGTAGTTTCACTACATGACAGCTTCTTTTTTAAACTCCACCTTCCGTACACTCATACTGTACAGTGCAGGCCTACTACACTGTAGGGAGTAAGTCACCATGGCCGTAGTCTTCTACATGGCGACTCGCTGCCTCTTTATCGTTAAGAGTCCTGTCATAGGTGAAAGTGAACACACTAGAGGAGTGTCTCAAGGTCTAGTCTTGTTTACTGCTGTTCTAATCTGTGGTTTGTTTGCAGAAGTACGTCCTCATTAAACTAAACTATGTCTGTTATCTGTAGTTTTGATGGAGGTCTTCATTGGTCCAGAATTTTGGTTGACCTGAAACAGACCTGTGCTTGAAACAATTGACCAGTCCTAAATCCACCAAATCCAAACTGGAACCCACTTTCAAGTTACTGACTCGGGTTCAGTTCAGGAAAAGCTTTCATAATACCAAACATTTAGGTGAGCCGTGAAACAGATTGGGGTGAAACAGCCAGTGCCCTGCCCATAACCCGCCTCTTGCCCAATGCATGCTGGGAGAGACTGCAGCTCTCCTCCACCATAAACAGTAGAAGCAGTTTAGAAAACGAATGGCCAGATGGATCTATCTGATATATCTTCTCTCTGTGCTCTCTACCTGTCAGCGTGATGTCACTACCTGTCATCAGTGTCCACGGGATGCTTTTCCAATTCAAATTCAATCAGGGAGAAAATGAAAATCTCACTGGGCTGTATTATTTATACACAGAGAGCCTGCTTTCATCATTGCTGTGATCAGCAGCCTGCCCTCATTATGCAGACGCATAACACACACACACACACACACACACACACACACACACACACACACACACACACACACACACACACACACACACACACACACACACACACACACACACACACACACACACACACACACACACGTCAAGACAAACTTACACATATTTTGCATTCACATGCCGACAGAGAGGAAGAACTGGAACCCTGCCACTGGCAGCTGTGTGAGGCAGATATACTGTATTCCTTAAAAAGGATTGTTTGTGCCGTGTGGCTGGCATCTTAAAGAGTATGGTAGTTTGGTAGTTTGGGTATTGGAATGCAGAGGAAGTCTTTTCTATAAGTCTGCTCAGCTGCAGGACATGTGTCTTTGTTTGGTGATATGCGGCTTACATTTGTTTGACAAATGGCATATTCAACTAGTCATTAACTGGCAAACTGTGTCCAGAAGGCAAAAATCTTATTCAGTCAGCATTAGATATTATAACATTGTGTGAAAAGTTACCGTGAACGAACCGACACCGTTTCACCCACTGCGAGGTGAATCGTCGCAGCAATTCATTTCATGAACCTGCGTTTCCGCCACATCAACTGGAGGATTAAAGAACAAAGGGAGGAATAAAAGAAAATGGGTGAACAGTCTGAGTTTAGAGGACGGCGTGTCACGGCGGCGGGGTCTTAAATTGTGACGAGGATCGGGACGTGACAGGGACCATCTCCCTGACACTAGAGAGGTTTAATCATCTCTCATGGTTTCACACATCTTCGCTCCTCGCTCCAGATTAGATAAATCACTCCTCTTAATAAAGCCTTTCTGGGGGTTTGCAGACTCTCGGAGGAAGTCGTGATCTACAGTGTTCTCAGACTGTGGTAATGTCAAATACCTACATCAGTCCCTCACCAATAATATGCTGCTATATTACCTCGTTGGTCACCGACGGTCATCGCAGTGACGCTTGTCACTATTTTCTGCTGGAGTGAAGCGGGAGATGGAAGACGACTCTGGCAGCTCTGTGGCCTCAGATGGTCTGAAGTCATTTGGCCAGTCTGCTCAGACAGCAGTTCAGGGAGTCATTGTAACGCATGAGGTGAGATATTACAAGATGCTGTCAAGTGCTTTCAAAAGGGAGGTCCTCTGGAAGTTCAGACCATTGAACTTTTTTCCTCCTTTTGGATATCTTGCTCGCACAGCTAACTAAAGCCCGATGGAACGTCGCGCAATTGCAGATTGCAGCCAGTTGAAACTTCTCTCGTGCGCCAAGCGTGGAGGGGAAGTACGGCGACATTTAGAGAATACCAGAGCCAGTGTGTGTGTGTGTGTGTGTGTGTGTGTGTGTGTGTGTGTGTGTGTGTGGTGGGACAGGAGCTATGAAGACAGAGAGAGAACTGTGAACGAGTTGGCAGCCGGGCAGAAGAGCGAGTGTTGAGGTGAAGATTTCAAGAACTGCGCAAGTTGCAGTTTGTTCTGCAGCTCCTGAAAACCAACAGAGGTTTTCCCCGTTTCTTTTTCTTACACCCTGCTGCCACGCAAGTAGCCCAGATGTCCTTTATTCAAGTAACAACCTGCACATTCTCCCAGGGGATCCTCAGGCATTCTCAGCCCAGTGTGTTCTGGCTCTGCCCCAGAGTGTCCTACTAGCACCTGGAATACCTCAGGGAGGTGTCCAGGGGGGTCACGATCAGACGGCCAAACCGTCTCAATCAGGTCCATTCAGAGCGAATGAGCAGCTGGTCAACTACTAGCTCCCCTGAGGGTGAGACCACACATCCTCAAACTCATTTTGGCCTGTTGTGTTTTCAATTTCACTCTCTACCCAGAGCCTGTGGCCTCAGGTCAACTTTCAATTGACAAATACAATCTGGTTGTTTTGGGAGAGTCGTTTATTCAGAAGCCCTTCAAACAAGAGCTACTGAGCTTCCATTGAGCCTGCACTTTGGATGCTGCTCGGACACGTAATTCATCTTGTTTGAGTTTAAGGGGATAAATCCTTTCAAGTCATGAGGTTCGAGTTCAACTGAAGTCAAAATAAAGTCGGAAGTCAACTCGAATCCGGATCTATTCCCCCGAGCTGACACATTTTCAGGTCACACAGACGCTTCTCTTTGCTCTTATGAAGCAACAAGCTGTGTCTGATTGCAACCAGCTGCATGATTTCACTGAATGGATTCATGGCTTCTCTACAGTTTGCTCCACATTCGATCTACCTACAACACCTTTGGGTACTAATTGATGGATTAATGCTGCACATATGGAAACAACCTCAGACAAGACCTTGAGGGAAAGACGCACGCAGACGTTTCATGAATACAGCGCGGCGTACTGGAGCAAGAGTGACTCCTATCAAAGCTCAAACCCGTCTGCATCTCGCTGTGTGCGCATTCGTGAACTTAGAAACACAAAAATACACAGTTATCCAGCTGAAACAACAGCTCAGAACACTTCCTGTTTGCAAAATGCATCATTTATTTGGCGTCAAAATTTAGGGTGAACAAAGAAATTACAATATTCTTACCAAATTGCTTTTTTGATCATTACACTACAGGTACCAGTATCTATGTTAATACATAATACCACCCAGTACACCCAGTACAGCCAGTTCCCCCAGTCAGGTGAAGCTGTGAGACGGAGCAAAGTACATTTCGACTACACATCCCATTAATTGAACCTCGGTGAGACTGCATGGCGAGGAGCTAATCCTGTCCCAACACACAGAATCAGGGTCTCAGGGGGGGGAGAGGTTAGCCGAGATGAAGGGCAGCCTGAGAAGTGCACCGCACACCACGGTGGCAGCGTTGAGCGACGACAGCGGGAGCAGCTGAGGATACTTTGTCATCGGTGGACGTGGAGGAGAAAAGAGAGACACTGTGGGCTATGCACCACAACTCTGCTCCCGTATCCTGACCCTCTCTGAGGCCAACAAGATAAACAAAACTCCTCGTGCCTCGCTGTCATTCCTTGCTAAATTAATTAAGCTTCCAGGGCCTCAGTGGGGCAAGTCAAATGTAGATTTTAATTAAGAGCCGAGGCTGCAGGGTTTCTCCGGCCCTCACAGTGTTTGGTCTGTTCATTGCTTAATTAATTTCATTTATGTTTTTATTAAGGCCTGAAGTTAATCCGAATAAGTTTTAAATGTTTTTCTGAAAACAAGCTCGCGATGTTTTTACAGCAGCAATGGATGAAATGACTCCATGTCAGGTGGAACGTGTCACTCGTAGTAGACCGTGTTCCCCTCAGCTAAACAGAGTGTTTTAGCAGCTTTCAGCTTTGTTTTGGTGTTGCGTGTCGTAATTTGACTGTTTGACTTCATTCTCTGCACTCTCGTCAAAACAGAGGAAAAAAGAAACATGAAGGAGGAGGATGTTGATGATGGGGGGGAGGAACTGAGCCGTGGCCAGCAGCCAAAACCAGACTGTCTTTATGGATGACGGCGACGCTCCCCTTCTGTCTGAGATCCAGATGAAAGACGGGCTAAGCCGCTCGGAAAGTTCAACAGGGAAAAGTGCTGTCTTCAAGCTCGCTGTCACAGCTGTCAGCTGTCATAATTATCACAGAGGCCGTGAACCGATTGCCAGAAGATCATACGAGGTTATCTTCGTGACAGGCCTATTCAATTAAAAAAAAAAAAAAAAAAGACAAGCCGGGGCTGGACCCGAGCATTTTCTGGGGCCTTAGTTTGCTCCTGTTCTTAATTCCACCCCCCCACTCCCTCGGTGACTCAGCAAGTCTGGAGAAGGAACTCTAAAGCAATACGTTGCCATAAATATAGATTTTTGAGCAGCAAACACTCACCTCGTGTAGCCGTCTCACACTTTGGAGCGTGCATCTTTGCAGGGTCAGGGCACGGCAGCTGCAGGATAGCTTAGATTGGCTGAAAAGAAGTATAAAAATGTTCATTGAAAATTGTGAAACCACTACTGCAGAAAAATCTACTTCTCCATTGTTCACCAGTTAGGTCAGTGTGATATAAATACTCGTATCTTTTGCCAAAATAAACCTAACGTTTCATGGAAATGTTGAATAAATAACTGAAACTGAAAGTAAGAAGTAATATTTTGTAAAAAGTCCAAACTTGACAATACTGAGAAACAAATCAATACAACAAAAAACATAAAGTTGGATTTGTGTTGCCCTTTCAGCAGTGTAGCCTTTCTACAAAGGCAGGTTATATTAGACAGAATGCCCTTTGGCAGCATTTTTCAGTGGTAAGAGATCTGATATTCACTGCAACATGAGACAGTTTACAGCTATTGGACAGAGTTGTTAGTTTTCACTGAAACCAACAGTTTAACATGCAGGAGTGGGAAGTGTTGTGTCTGTGTGATCACACAGTATCTGCTGAGCCCAGCTGCTGGTCCATCACTCCCACTGTTCAAAGCAAGCTGTGTTTTTTCTTTCTTTCAACATGTACTATAATGTACGAGTTAAATGTATGAGTTAAATGACGGCAAACTACAGGATTGCAGTCAAATTTGTCCCCCGGCGATGAACTCTTGCACCATCACCAGGCCATATGTGTGAAATGTTTTCAATGGAAATCCATCCGATCAACTTGAGGATTGATCTCTATAACGTTGGTAAACGTTCATGGTACCCACAGGATAAACTGTGACAACAGACTTTTTCAAATCCAATCCCTGGATTTACGAGCAAATACCTGTAAAACTAATAACATTTCCATCAGTCCATATTTATGTTTAGTCCACATTTGCAACACTGTTATTGTATTTGTAAGCATGACAGTCATTACCACATGTTAATCTTCTGGCTCACAGCCCTGCTTTTTCTCCATTTGCTTTTAGTAACGAATCAGATTGAACGCAGCCGGAACAAAGCCAGTAATTCATTGGAAATGTCAGATATGCACGTTTTCATCCGCTCTGTATTACTGGAGCATCAAGAGAGACGAGTACAGCTTGTTGTTGTTGAATATACAGTAAATGGCACACGTCTGAAGGTGATGTCTTACTAAATGCAAAGCATTTTTGAGAAGAAGTGCACGACTGCATACAAAGTAAATAAGGAACATGAACAGATGCTGATTTGTGGCAGAAATGGAGGGGAAGATGCATCCGCTCAGGTTGAAAATGTTACTATCTCAGCAAAAACCTTCCTAAAGCTGGATATGAACATAATCCAAGCTTGACATTTGTTCTACTGTTCACATCCGACACAAATAGAATTGAAGTAAAACTGTAGATGAGAGTTTTTCCCTCAGACCGTCTGACTGAAACCAACAATGGCTCCGCGTCGGCCCCGAGCCAGACAGGTCGACAAGAACAAAGGATCTGGCAGAAAGTGGACGGACGGCCAGTGAGAGTGACATGCGGGTGACGGCAGAGAAGCAGAGCTACTACCAGCCAAGGAAAGCAACAGAGAGACACACGAGGGCTGAGAATGTCTGACAGTCGGGTGTGGGTTTTTTAAAATGTGTTTGTCATTGATATACTTCCTTTACATTCGGCTGCGCTCAGTACATTTGTAGAAATTCGATCAAGGCGTTCCTGAGATATCACGAGAACGGGTCGGACGTGAGCACACAGTGAGCGTGAGGAATATTTAGGAAAGACTATCGGATGGAAAGTTCAAATGGGGAGAATACTCTAAATCAGGGGTGTCAAACATACGGCCTGCGGGCCGGATGCGGCCCGCCACGTCATTTTATGTGGCCCGCGAATCCCCCAGCAAAAAAAAAAAAAAAAGATTTCTTTTAAAATTTTTTTTTTTTTTTACAAAAATTAAAAGTTAGATGTGAAAATAAAAATATCCCCATGGTTGAAATTATGAGATGAGCCATTTGCGCCGCCGGTCTCGCCGGGGGCTATTTTGTGTTCATTCGCACTGGACGCGCCGGAGAGGGGGCGTGGCTTATCACCCTGAAAGCCGTTCAACTGTCCGCCATTAACCATGGGAAAAAGAACCTCTATTTCTGCTAAGTACGTGTTGAGGAAGTCACAGATATCCCGGGAAACTAAACTAAATATGTTAGGAGTAGTTACATTTACACCGTCTTACATTTACAACCGGCCCCTTGAGGGCGACCGTGATGCTGATGTGGCCCCAGAGTGAAAATGAGTTTGACACCCCTGCTCTAAATACAGCGGACACGTAAACTGATATCGATTCTTCTTACACAACATTACTTCTTATTATAACGTCAGTGCTGACAAATGGTAAAAATCCGTTATCTTTTAAAAATAAATACAATTTCATTCACCTACACACCCGTCAACCAAGGTGCATTAGAGTAGCTACACACTTCTTGCATTTACAGTTCTGCACCCAAACATTACTACACAAATTGCCACCAGAGCAGTTATAGTATAACTATTAATAAACTCGCTGTAAGTTCACACATCAGCGAATTATGCCGACGCCGTGTGCCTGCAAGGGACAATCCAAGGCAATTTGCTATTTTTCAGAGTACAGCCTCTTCTGAATGTGTGTATTTGAAAGATGAAAATATGAAAAGAGAACATAAAATACATACACGAGTGTCGAGCTTCTGTGGTAATTATAGTGATGTAGCTAACTTTATTGAATTATATGATCTAATATTCAAATTGCCCACTTAAATAAAGAGTTGAGGAACCTGCATTCATCTGATTGCAATTTATTTTAAAAGGGGAAATCCAGAGCAGTCTCCTGTCCCCCTCGCAAACCCAACAACTGCACAGATTTGATGTATTGTCGACTTTTAATATAACTAACTCTGAAAAGCCCAAGCACGGGGAATTTAAAGGAAGAAACGGCCCAAACGTGGCCTCAATTACCGCTTTCCTGTCCGTCTCCCTTTACAGGTTGTGAAATGCAGAGGGTTCAGTTTCAGTTCACACTCTCATCATTTATTTCACCGTCGAGCTGGATGGAGAAATTGAACCGGAGCCATACGGCGGAGACAAGACCTCCCAGTGTCTCTTTGCACAGAGCGGCGAAGTAGAAGCCAGGCTTCACATCTCTGCAGGTTCACTCACTACAAGAAAAGGGCTTCGTTTAAAGTATCCATCACACATCAGCTGAAACATGTTGGGTCTGTCATGTTTGTGTCTGAGCTGCTTGCTTATCACAGCGCAGTTTCAAACATTTCAACTTGTTTAAGTGTTCGGTTTTATTAAACTATCTTACATGACTAACTGATGGTTGTTAGGTCTCCAGGATACACTGTACACATGTTGGTGAGAGACTAAAAGTAAACATGACTGTTTGTTCACAAGGAAACTCCACAGGGTTCCTTTACATGTTTTAATGTTCATAAACCACATTATTGTTCTCATACGTCCACCTGTATTCACTCTCACCCGTCTCTTTAAGACTCTGGTCGGATCGGCTTTGCAAAAGGAAGTTCTCAGGCTGCGGGTGAAGGCACTCCGATGGGAGGTGGTGTATTCTGATGAGCCTGCATGTGACATAGGAAGACGAGCCTAAAAATCTCGTCGAATCACGTTTTCTGATCCATATTCTTTTCTATCAGCACAGTATTACAAACTCAGAGCAACTATTTTTGTGGTAACAACTTATTGAGTCGTGTATCTGAGTAATTGTAAATATCTTTTTTTTTTTCAGCCGTGCTCATCTCTCTGAGTACACTTGTGCTCTGAGCCCAGTGAACGTCTCATTGACAGTCAGAGCAGCTGCTCCTGAGCACATCTCACAGGCAAACTCAGCAACGCACAGATGGCTTCAAATATACTGCTTCAAGTCATCATTCACTTTAATGCTGCCACTGCATGGCCAGCCAGCCAGGCGAAGGCTTTCCTTTCCGTCTTTCTCTGGACCCTCCCCCCCCCACTGACTCACAGCCTGCTCTGTATTCCCGGCCGAGGGTGAAGGGCGGGAACACTCTCCTCTCACCTGCAATTTGAACAAAGGAGAGGAGACTTGATCATAGGCAGTTCTGTTCAGTTATCAGCCCACTATATAGTCAGCAGAAATAACAATGCACCGACCAAGAGCTGTCGTGCCCCTTCCAGTCTCACAATGGCTGTTTTCAGAGGAGGAATCCTCCAAACACAGCACTTACTCCATCTTTTATTCTGCAGTCCTGAGAGATTTCTGCTGGCATGAAATAAAAAGACATCCTCGCCATTCATGCCTTTAGAAAAATGGAGATACTGTGTTATGTCAAAGTAAAAGACTTCAACTCTTTTTGACTTTCGTCAAAAAGCAGTGTGCACTTCCTTACAATGAGTGGTATAGCTGCCCTGTGAAGGTGTGATATGAGCAGGATGGGTGACTCAAAGAGAATCCTCGCTATGAAGTGATGATTCATCTCAATGTGCGGGGGCTTAAAGACGAGCGAGAGGGCCGGCTGCTCCCCACAGCAGTTCAAACAAGACGTCAGGAGAGAAACCAAACGCACGCGCAATTGGACTTCACTACTTCCTAATCACTCACCGTCTGCACCTGAAAACTCCAAAGGAAAGAAAGCAACTGGACCAAGAGATCCATCGAAACCAGTCACAAGTGCCCCATTACAACAGAACGCGTGGATCGAGGATCCGTTTCTAAAGCCACCCGAAGACCAGCAAGACCCACCGACAGGACGATCACACTGGACTCTGCGATGGCCGATGGTGACCACCTTGATATTCCTAATCCAAGAAAATCAATGATGTTGTGTTTACAGCTCGTTACGCCACCCGCAAGTGAGGATCCGTAACTTCAGGTTGAAATATACAAACGTTTATAGAGATACGAGTGCAGGACAAAAGCCTCATTAGCTTCTAGCCTAAATACATTCTTTACCGAGCACAATAAAGTTCAGCACCGTGAGCTCTGATTTCACCATGCTAGAGAGGGGAGGCACACAGAGGCCAGAGCGAGGCTCAAGGAGCTGGAGTGGGTTTTTCTATTCAGTGTTTAACTCCTGATGAGTTTTCTCGACCGAAGATCGGAACGTTATCGTGGAATCGGTCATTTTTTGTGCAGTTTATCTGGCCTGAGTTTATGTGTTGCAGCGGGCAGACAAGAGTTTATGGCTGCAGTTTTAATTAAACTGCAAGATATGAGAGTATAGTTTGGAGCGTCTATTAATTTTTATCTATACTTTAGGCTGATGAATTGATGGCTGCGTCATAACCTGCACGGTGTGACTTCCCATTTCTCCCGTATTTTTTATGTTCAGCTCGAAGTAAAAACATCAGCATCGCTGCCACAGACCACAGATTAACCTCGTTAGGAGTGCAGGTGGTATATTGTCAATTGATCAAATACATCTGTGATTTAGACGCAATATTACATTGCTGCTCTGAACTGTTCTTTATCCAAAGTCTTCCCTTTGTTCCATCATATCATAATCACCACTTGTGGCTGCTCTTCAGTAAAGCTTCTTTCAATGAAGCTAGCTTTTGTTGACAGAAAATGCTCGTGGCCTCATGAGGACAGCAGAGCAACGAGTCAGATAAAGGCATAATGCCAGAGATTATGTTGGGATGTCAGGTAAGCGTCACAACAGGACTGTGGTGCAGTGTGTTAAGCAGCAAATTTGGCAAATTTGACGCAGTGTTCCCTTGCAGAGGCGCGATCAGGTGCAGTGAACAAGGAGGAGGCAGTTGGTCGAGGGAGTCTGTAATAGTCAGAGAAGACCAGACTAGAGACTTGACTTGGACTTGCATGAATTACCTAAATAAACGAGAGCAGGAACATATCAAATGCAGATGCTTCCAGCCCGATTTGCCAAAATGTTGTCAAACTGTGCAGCCTCTGTAACATCATGTCGCGCAAACCTGCTTCCTGTTCTCCCAATTTCCCTTCCCCCCCCCCCACCTCCCTCGGGCCTGGTCACACAGCGCAGCGGAGGCTGGTAATAAGCGGCGGTCACACCGAACGGTCTGCTCTGCATCTGGGCGCAGACGCCACAGCGGGAGGAGGAGGAGAGGACGACCAGTTAAGAGCGGCAGAGGAAATTTGGGTCACGCTTGAAGCCATAATGATGGTAGAATGCACCAGTACAATCTCTGCTGCAGCACCAAATAAATCACAGACGCAACACCCGTCACACGTAATAACTAATGGCTCCTCTCGACACTCCAAGCCAGTGCACAATATGAATCTGTAACCAACTAGTTCGATAAATTAATCTGACATCCGACATTGAATATTCTCAACTCTCCGGCTCCAGCCAATGACGTTTCACAACCACCTCCGAGGCGCCTGGACGAAGATTGATCAGAGCAAAAGGTATCAAGCAGGAGATTATGAGACAGAGTTCCCAGAGTTTCCATTACAGGCAACCTAATCCATTCATACGGGCGCGCTCTTAATGGGCAGCGAGAGCTGAGTGTAGTGCGTGCGCGAGGTCATCCATCACGAGCGGACATCTGAGGAAGCGAGGGGACAACAGAGCAGGTTAATGTCAGCCCGGATATCTGACTGAAGCTTCACATCTATTCAGCATCCAAATCTCCGGCGACGACGCTGAGCGATTCAGCCGCTGCACCTTCTCCTCGACATCTGTGATGCATATGCCAGCAGAGCACAGGTCAGCCACCTGACACACAACATCATCCCACGTGGCCTCAGAGTCCAGCTTAAAACAATCCTCTCTGCACAAAGCAATCACATTACCAGTGAGGGGTAAGTCTGAAGGCAATAGCAACGGATTAAATCACATCGTGTCTGTATATTTAGGTGCCGTGCTGTCAACACCGAGATGCTCAGGGATTGTTTTGAGTGAGTTGAAACTCAAATTTGTCCATTAAAAGAATGTTGGAAATATTTTCCTTTCATTTTTTAATCAAACAAGCCACTAGTTGTATTTTAGCGGTATACTGACAACAGCAGAGAGGCAGAACTGAGTTCACTTCGCACATAATATTGTATTTTTATCAGAACCTAACCCGGCCCGAGTGAGGGTTTGCAAGAGATGCTCCATAAAGACAATGCCCCTCAACTCATTGGTTCTCTGTGTTTACTGGAAGGTTTCATACTGTCCCCCCCCCCCTCCTTTAAAAGGTGCTGAATTTAACATTCGGAGCATTTATATAGCAGCAAACAACTATTTGCTATGTAAATACCCAGCCCTATCCCCTGTCATTCATTTTGCCTCCGTTGACACTGTTAGCGCTGTTAGCAGAGTTAGCTGCATGCCGCCGGCTCAGCCGTCGCCATGTTGAGAAATGCTCCCAGTATCGCATTCAGCATCTTTAAATACTTATTGCGATTGTGTATTTGGTGGAAATTAGAATTCCCTCTGAAATATCTTTGGTCGCTTCACGTCTCCTACGTGTGCAACCCCGTTGCACGTTTCATGTGAAGTTGCTGCTCCGGTTCTGATGGCTTGATCTGCCCGCTCAGCTTTGGATACGTGGGGAGCGACTGTGAAACGCACTGTGAGCACTGCAGGGAGAATTATGAAATATTCATCTGTTTCGATCCGCCCACATACACTATCCGGAGGATTTTGGTCGATGTCTACTCGGGACATATTTGTAGAAAATGCTCAACTACAACATGGCGCCTCACACCTCGCCACTGCTCCATCAGCTGTGTGCCTCCACTGGTGCACAGGACAGAGAAGTCATGATGTATTCATGCGCTCCAAATAAATATGAAAATCTGAGAAGGGGGGGGGGGGGGGGGTTTGGACAGATCTCACTATAAAAATGCAACCAGCGTGACATGATTCCAGAGCAGAGAGGCGTTGCAATATATCTGTGAAAGCCTCCTGCGTGATATCAGGACGCACACTCGTTGCTTTGATTCGCCCCAAAGACACGAGCTTTACGAAAATCGGCTTTGAATCAGAATCAATCACGGCAGAACACATGGTATTGAACGCCAGCCTATTTTAGTTGCATTTTCACGAGGTGAGGTGAACAAACAGGCCGCTATTCATTCGTGAGCTCCCTTGTGGTTCCTTTGAACACCTACACACACTGACACGGAGCCGGAACACGACGGCATAAGGCAAACACAACTTCAGCCGAAGGCATTACCCGATTAAGAACCGTTTCCCACTTAACCTTATTATGACTCATATCATGACTCATATTCAGATGCACAAGAATCCACTTCGAAATCGAGTGAGCGAGAGAAAATAAAAGGAACCAACCCCCACAATGCAGAGGAAGCGTCGCAATTAGATGTAAACTCGTGTAGAGAAAGAAGTCGAGTGGTACATGCATTATAAACAAGCAAAAGTTGAATATCCTGGAAACAATTTGATCGCTGCCGGCTTCACTACGGTCAGTATAAAGGAAACTTCTGCTCGGCCGGGCTCGGCCTCAGAGATCGGGTGAGAAGGTCAGACATTCGGAGTACGGTTGCTGCTCCTTCGTGTCCAGCTGAAGTAGCTCGGGCATCTGATCAAGATGCCTCCGCTTCAGAGGTTTTTCAGAGCAATCCAAGTGGTAAGAAGCCCGAGTGAGATCACGCATCTGGTCTGGCCTGGGAAAGCCTCGGGGTCTCCGAGGAAGAGACGTTTGGAACACCCCGCTAAGCCTGCTGCCTGCGACCCGGCCTTGAATAAGCAGAAAAGATCATTATTCATAATGGCTGCAGGAAAACAAGGAGTGAGAAATAAAGGAGGACGATTGAGCCCAGCTGGCCTGCGACAGACTGCCTCGCTGGCACTCGCGCCAGTGTTCCCCGCATCTAACAGCACTGCAGTCAGTCATATCGCAGCCATGTTGAAGGTGTGAACAGCCCTTTCAGCAGAGGACCAAATGGTGTTGTATGGCCCCGAGTCATCTGCATCAGATACAAACAAGGCAAAACTACAAGAGGAGGAGTTTTAAAGTAAGAGGAGATATTTGTGTCTCGGGTTAGGGGCGGTAAAGAACGGACATAAACCTCTGCTGGTAGTAAGACGATCAACTGCGTGAGAAAACACTTCATCAAGGTTAGAAACCCACCAACTCTCACCCACGTTTCCACCGTTTGTCAGAGAGTGAATGGTAAAGAACAACTTCTATTTCTGTGGAGGGTCGTTTCCATAACTTACAACAACAATCTCAGCCCGTCTGTAGCAAGAAACGAGCAATTTTACTGAACGTACAGTGACGGTGCGAAATTGCCCCGAGCGACAACATTGCAGCCCGTTTAGCGACTGAAATGTTCCCACTTGACCGGAGACGCTGGACGTCAGTCAGGTGGGGGTCCTTTCAGAGGCGTGAGTGCATATGAAGTCAATGTAAATGAGTTCTGGACGGGGCAAATTGAGGCAAACCTGTCCGTGCAAGCTGTGAATGCAGTAAATCTGGATTTCAGACGTTAACATGTTCATCAGATTAAGTCAGAGTTCTACACAGCGAACGTTTCTACCCGGGAGCAATAACCATTCTGCACCTCTCTTCATCAACAGGGATTATGACTGTACTACGAACCACCGACACACAGCAGCTGCTTCTCACCATGAACATGCGTTGGTGAAACGTCTAACCGGCGTGTTTAAATATTCATGTGCACAGCTCCCTGCGGCCCGGGGTCACGTGACTCTTCGGCCATTTTCAGGAGCTGAACCAGTCAACGCGGCCCGGTCAGCAGAGAAAGCTATTTCCAATGCGAGTCTGCGAGTGCGTTCAGAGCACCGTGAAAAGGTGCAGCTCTCTCTGGACCTGCACACGGGCTCAACAGCCTCCTCAGGCTACACAGACGTGTTCCCCCCCCCCCCCCCCCAGCTTCTCTCTCAGGTGTTGGACACGTTTTTTTTACTCCCCGATACTCAGGAAACATCTGTGAGCAGCTAGATTCTCCGTGACTCCCGGGCGACTTCTGTTAAAAGCAAAACAAAAGCTGCCTGCGGTCACAGCATCGAGTGGATCAGTCCTCTAAGATCACTCTCTGCACTGTCAAACAGAACAGAGTCACACTTCTCGGTCGGGGCACAAGGAAGCGAGACAAAAGCCCCGTTTTAAATCGCTGGTGGGCATGTGTGAAAGCAGCTCCAGACATTTGTTACTGGTTAAATGTCCGTCCACTGACATTAAAAGAGACTTATTCAGCTCCGCCAGCAGCCAATATAAATACGAAGACAACTTCACAAAGAAAACAACCGGATCTGAAATGTGAACACCCACACGGCCTGTTCAGCCGAGCTGTCACATTCTGAGAGTCCAACGACAACAAACAACGTTTGAAATGAATTCAGCTCATTTCAGCGGTTTCACAGTAAATGTGTGTGAAGTCTTTAGATAATGCCAGTTCATGCTCTACTTGTCTGGCACATTACAAATTGCAGCGCTAAAGACCCGGGTCTGGTCTGGAGTCAGTCGTGAGACATGACCCTCTGTGTCCTGCTTATTAAAGCTACAAAGAGGAACATTTTGTGTTGATTTTAGCAGTTTTCTGTGGACGAAAGCACCAGATTCCTTTTAGAAACGTCTCATTTTACTGCAGCAAGGTCTGGCAGTCTATTCCCTGGTTCTCCCGTGCCTCCCTTCTCTCCAGCAGGCCCAGCAATACGACCTCGGCCTCCAGCAGCGTGGTGTCGGTGTCGGCTCCCAGTGGAGACCGGCGGTGCAGTGAGGCGAAGCTCTGCTGCTGGCCGGAGGAGGAGGAGACGACGCTAGTGCCGGGCGTGGAGCTCTCCTCCTCCCACCGGAGCTCTGACCACAGGTCCAAGGCAGATCTGGGTCCCTCCACGGTGAACCGGTCGCTGCCGGAGGCCCCGCCGAAGGAGTTTCTGATAAACCTGCATCATGTGATCCGATTTTGCGCAGAATCCGACCCAGTGGCACAGACAACAAGCATTAAGAATAACTATGTAAAAATAGCCGATCTTCTCGCTTGTGTAGGTCATAAAGAGGAATCGGTAATAAACTTTTTCATAACCAGTTAAAAGTTCCTCACAGGTACTTTAAACTGCTTTCTTTATCACCAACTATAACTTTTCTACAAATGGACTTGTTCTCCAAAGCTGCGATGCAATTTAAAATGATTTCAGAACTCTGTCCAGCTAATAAAATGCACTAGAGTCCATTGATTTAGCAAAGAATCGCAAAGCCTTGCCTTATAGCAGATTTTGAAAAAACAATTAAAATATTCCCTGAGAATCAAGCACGCAGTGAAGTGCAGGAGAAGAGCTGCAACAACAGCAGAAAGAGAGAAGAAGAAAATATAAAGAGAGGACTGCCATCCTGAATGAAAGACGACGCCTCAGGCAGCAGACCATCACAACCCCAACTTCATTCGTACAGGGGAACGACAACATCGTTGTTGACAAGACGAGGAGGACAAGGTCATGTCAGTCATGCGGCAATGTTTTGTTCAGACACTGTACAGCCTGCTGCTCTACGGATGCTGCAGCAGTGGCGTCGGCCTGCAGTCTAACGGATCCGGGTTCCGTCTGACAGGAGAAGTACCGAGGAGGAGGAGGGCGGCGACACGGCCCGACAGACAGCTCGGTTGATGGTGGAAAAAACGACGACGCTGGGAATCAAGTGCTAAAAGACGCCCACTGTGCTCCGGGACCTCTAAAGTTATTTAGAGGTCGCTCTACTACGCTTGAGGCGCGACTGAACAGAAATCCGGTGTCGCTCCACAATTAACGAGATGAATCGATTGGTCTCTTGTTCCACATCAAATGAACTCAAAGTGCCTCGCACATGAATACAAAATTAGATCTGCAGACTGATATGCAATATTCTGCAACTTTATCACAGTGTTCCCTGCAGGTAAAGACATTAAAAATACTGTGGAGAGAGAGAAGTAGTTCAGAACGATACTGCAGGCGGTTGCATGTTTTCCCCCCACAGCAGAATAAGCTCTTGCATCCCATATTTGGGAGAGAAAATATGCTCACAGAACACGTGAGCTCTCACACAGCCCTCAGACCTCTGCAGTCAAAGGAAATGTCTCCAGGTAAAACTGTCACTCAGGTATGAAAATATGTACGCTGTAAAAATCAGAGCTCGATCTGGAGTCACTGCAGGCGTTTCAAGTACCGACTGAGAAGAGCCGACGCAAAACGGGACGAACAAAACACAGGAAGTGAACTGAATGAGCCGAGTCATACACAACCCACTGGCATGCAGGACGGACTACATGCATCATTATGTGCTCAAGGTTTGCAATACATTTGCCGAGAGTGAATCATTAAACTCAGCAGCACAGCAGGTCGAGATTTCTTGTGGAGTTATGATTTATATAAGGTGACAATTTATTGCATTGAATATTGTTTGCATCCAACGTTTGTACTTGATCATAGAAAGCTTTATGATACCATGTGAAGTTTAACTAGAACTTATCTGAAGTGTTGTAATACATACTTTGTTTCCATCCTACCAAAGGATATTTATGCAAAATAATATTCACTTGAAATACGTTTCTTAGCAGATGAGCTTTGGACAGAGAAACCTCTCAACTTTGATAATGTCAGAAAAAAAAAAGCAAATATCTAAAATAGGGATTTCAGCATCAAAGAATTTGGTGAACTTGGCCCCAAGATGAAGCTCTTCATCGCAGTCGCAGCTTCACCGACAGGACTTCTCCCTGCGTGTTTGTGTAACAGAATAAACCCGGTGGAAGGTTGTTGCCTTACTACACACCTGTGACAGAGAGCATCAGGCCACATGCTCTGTCCACCGGCTGGAGGAACATTGATGTTCAACTGCCACCTGGTGGTGAGAACCATGCTGTACAGCAGAGACGGAGACACGGCTGGCAGCAGCTCGTCACTCCTAAACACAGCAGCTGCTCACTTTGTTCCCAGGATTAAGTCCAAACATGTTAACTGCATGTGCAGAGATCAGGAACAAACTCCCACAGGATGCAACTTCAGCACTATCAAAGCGGAACACATCTGCCCTTACACATTCATTTGATTTGTGCAGATCTTAAAATAGCAACAAACTTATTTAGAACTTCACATTTCCTTAACTTTTCAAAAATAAAATGTTTACGCCAACTAAAGTGAGCATCCGTCCTGAATCCCTAACAAGTCTCCATCCTCACAAACAGCTAATCGTTCTCAAAATGTTCCCGTTTGCTTTGAGAAATGAAGCAAAGATATTAATGGCATCTCATACAACTAAAGCAGGTTTTTAATATAATATAAATGCAACTACACATAAATGTCTTAAATGTGCCAGCCCGGACTATTCGTGCTGTTCATGGTGGATATTCAGCTTTTCTTGTTGCATTCATTAATAAAAATACAATAAAACGTAAAATTATTTTTAAAAGTTTATTTAGTGAAATGAAAAAAGTACAGAAAGTAGTTTACCTGTATGTCCGGCCAACAACAATGTATTTATTTGGACTGTTTATTCATTTTAGAATCATAGTTTAATAAAAACATGAGGCAATGGAAATGCTCCCACCAGGTATTTAGCACATCTAACCAAACGTAGGAATAACCGAGCCAGAGCCCTGCTGCTGGCTGACAGAACCACAGAGAACATGCAGATATTTAAGATGAGCAGCGGCCTCTGATGATGCAAGGCCATCACATACACTGCAATCCCTTCAGGAGGAATCCACAGGGCCCCCCCACCCCTGCAGAAGGCCTCAGAGAGCATTACTGGGACGTCTGCTCCGACTCAAAGGGATTACCCAACAGCTGGATGCTATGACGGGGACTATTCGAAATAGATACGATGGTGTTCGTGCATATTTACTACAGTATGCGTCTGGAATGTTTTTTTGTAGTGATGACGGTGAAGCCTACATGTATTTGAGGATTAACGTAGACTCCTCCCCCCCGTGTTGCTCACCGGCAATAAGCTCACAATACAGCGGCAGAGCTGCGTGAGGCCTTCCTAAGCTACAGAGCGGTCAGCGATGCTCGTGCTGTGCTACTGCAACACTGTCCAACACTGCTGGTCCAACACCTCGTCCACCCATCTGAGAAAGGAGACCGGAAAAGACAGTTCAGTACGATGAAAACGTCACAGCTTAAACAAGTACAACTCGATATTCAATTTTTCCCCAAAATCTTTAAACTCTAAAATCCCTTTCAGACAGAGTGACACACTGCCCTCTGAAACACATCTCCACCGGCTCGCACCGGCTTTCTGCTGCACAAGAACAGAACATTTGTTGTTCCAACATTAAAGTCGGTGTCTCCTCTTTCTGTTTACAGGACTGTTAAAAGTTGAATCATTACTTTCGGTCGGACAATCCAATATGGACTCAGACGGACTCAGTCCCTCAGGTTTCTAGCTCGACATTGAGCCAAATTACAACAGAGAGTCAGACTAATAGAGAACAACCAAAGGACTCTGAACCTTTTGTATCATCTAATGTAAGCCGACTGAATCTTCACCAAGTCCCAACGCATTTCGAAATCCATTTTTGATCGGGAGCTCAGTGCCAACAGCCAGCCCTGGTAATAATCAACATGTCTGTTCAGGACCTTATAAAAATCCTTTAGTACACACACACACACACCAGAAGTGTTTCCCCACGTCGGGTCAATGCAGGTCCCCTGCTGCAGCTCAGGCGATGTGTGCAGCAGGTGGAGGTCCTGCTGCTGTGGAGCTGGCAGGGTTTCCTAAGTCTACCTGCAGGGACAAAAGGAGGGGAAATAGAAGACAGTAAGCGATGAGGGCTAAAATAAATAAATAAAAAACCCAATCCAAAAAGGAAAAACGCTACCATGGGCAGTTTATATTTTCTAAAACACCTTAAGATTCAAACTACCAAGTGGGCCACTGATCACAGCCGGCCCTGAAATTTAACTGGGTCACTGGTGACCAACAGAGCTGTTAAATGAATAGAAACGCACCACGGTATTAACAGTGAGAAATAAGTTAAAGCGCTGCCTCAGCGAAAACACCTCCACGCTGAGTCCTACCGTCAGCATCTCTTAGAACAGATCGCTTTCAGAAGGAAGGAGATGAAGGAACTTTTTAAGACTCATTACAAAGTTAACAGAAGAAATAGTTCGGGCTATAAATTTGTAGGAAAATCTTCAGAATTCAGGCAGTGAATAGCGTAGCTCAGAGAGCGCCGATGATCCGCACACACGGACAAATTGAATGAAACACAATGAAATACAACAGCAGCAGCAGCTGACTGCAATAGGCAGCGTGTCCTCACCAGCTCTCAGGCTGGAGCTCTTCCTCCCCATTATGAAGGGAACCTACTGCTGGCAGGAAACATATTGTTCTCCTTGTTCGCAATAGCTCTTCCTGCCAAACCTCGTCCCTGAACTCTCCCGTCTCCAGGCTGGGAAAGAAGAGAGAGCGGAACCAAAATCACACACACTTGTAGGACAGGAAACAATGTGTAGACCTTTAAGCGGGGCCCCGTTGTTTCCGACAGGCTTAGCTGGGACTCCGAAAGCCCCGCTGCACAATGGGCGTCACCACGGGGCCGTCAGGAGGACGGGTCCGTGGTGCTCCGGCAATCAGCGACCCGACTAATCGCTGCCCACCTCTCTAGAACCCGATGTGAAACAGCACCAGCACTTAGCTTTGGATAGTGACGGCATTTCAGGTTATGTTTTCTCAAACCCGTTTCAGTACATTCCCGCTTGTTACCACTACTTCTGCAGAACTGGGAATAAAAAAAAAATCATTTCACACAAATGAGTCAGTTAGTGGTGATGTGCAGACACCTCTGAAAGAGAGTCAGAGACACCAGGAAGCTACGTCTGTGGTGATGACATGCTAGCTCCTATTTTCAAAATATAAGCAGACTAAAAATGGCCAAGAAATGTTATGTTTCGCCCCCCGAAAGTGAATCCATATAAAAGTGTTGAGCCCTGAAAGCATCCAGTGAAACAAAAGCACTTCAGTCCAGTTCTGTTCCCCTCTCCGTCATGTACTTAGCATTAGTTAGTTCTCACAGCCTCTAGGATTTAGTTTGACGAGTCAGCGTTACTCAGATCTGCCTACTCCGGCCTAATATTCGGAGCTATGGGATATGAACCCCAAAGCAGGAAGTGAAGCTCACTCTGGCTCCTTCGGATGAGGTTCAGGTTAAGTGCCCGACTTCAAACAGGTTTCTGGTCAACACTGAATAAATGGAGCCAGCGCCATCATTAAACGTCCGGGTTAAATGAGTTTATGAAGTTGAGACGAGCTGCTGTGTCGACTGACTCACTTGACACAATCCCTCAATTTAATTAAATGGACACTAAGCGATCTGGAATCACGTGGCGTTGCCGTTCAAGACTTTTTTTCTTTTTACACATCAATAAAGCAATGTTGATTCTTTTAATGGTCCGGTTCTTCCTCACAAAAAAATTAAACCGAACCGATAAGAGTATCAATAATAGTACTAGTATGAATAAAATCGCAACGATCCCTATTTTAATATTTGCAGTAGATCTCATGTTCCATAGACTCATTAAGACAATAGTCAGAAACACGGCGGGTACTAATTCAAAACAAAGGAAACTTTGGTGAAAGGAGAAGAAGTCATGTTGCTCTGGTCAGTGGACAGAAACAGACCTGGAGTAAAGCAGGAGCTGGAGTCCCGGTCAGTGCACCGATGGTCCGATAGTCCAGCACAGAGCTCTTCCACTTTGAGACGGACTTATAAGATAAGACAGAGACAGGCGGCATCAATACAGAGTCTGGAAAATACACATCTTTGAATAGAAATCAGCGGCGATCAGTTTTCCTCTTAAATCCCTCAAAAAATTGATTCTCAATGCAAGAGTGGAAGAATAGCATTCTTAATGACTGTTTTACTTTGAGTCCTAAAAGAATAATATATAAAGAATACATGCTTATAAGGAGGTGGACGGGTTGAGTCAGATGGCCCCTGTGCACACAGTGTGTCCTCAGGTTGGATCGGATTGGGGTATTGATGCCACTGCATCGAACACCCCAACTGATTAGTGCAACTCATCACTCTCACACCCACGCTGACCGTCCGGATGTGTTGGGAGACACTATGGTGCCTGCTGGGTTTGCGTTTACCTCGTGGTTCCATTTGTGATAGAGAGGCAGCTCCATCCAGCCTCATCTTGCTGCAGTGTGTGGACTTCATGACAGTTAGCAGCAACTCCTGCATGAGACAAAACCAAGCAAACCATTTCAAAGTCTGAACACACGACACCAACTAAACCCTGATGTTTTCTTGTAACATCGCCCACGGGACGTCAATGGGAGACCAGGAATAAAACCTAAATATGTCTTCAACATGCACGTTAACCCATTAAAAAATGTCAGCCTATGTTAAAGAAAGACTGACAGTGTAGTTTTTAGCAAAACATGGACTTATAAGTATTTATTTACTGAAGTCAAAGGTAAGACTGTTCTTAGTTTGTGGAGAGCAGATCGCAGTGTTTATGGATCACAATCTGAATCTCCATTACGAGGAGAAATACTAAAACGTGACTGATGCAGAGCGACACGGACCTCTGAGGACCTTGCTAGCTAAGCAACATTCTCAGAAGATGTTGGTTCTCTTTGGATCGACCTCCATGTGTGAACAAACATTCTCCGTGATGAAGCTTAACAATCCAGATCCTCTCTCACTGAAGATCGCCTGTCCTTCACATCTCATCTCACACATTCAACCTGACTTCAGTCACTCGTTCACTGAACTGACAAACAGAAAATGAGGTCATTGACTACAAACAATAGTACTCATTTATCAGAAACATGTCAGTCAACCCAGTCAGTGTTTTACTATTAAATATGTATATTTGTTTGGATCATTATTCCTGCTGTAGATGTTTTAGGTGGATCTTATTTTATCTCCTTTGTCATTTTGGTAGTTTGGAAGAATTTGAAAAATCATATTGTGCAAAGTAACTAAAGCTACAATATTTCCCTCTGAGATGCAGTGGAAGTACAAAGTTGAATAAAATAGAAATAGTCAAATAAAGTACCATGAATTTGTACTTAAGTAAATATATTAGTTACATTCCACCACTGATCATATTTACTCTTACCACTCACAGCTTATCAAAACCATACAATTTACTTTTTAATAGAGCAGGACTGAGTTCAGTCTATTGGTCCGGCCCTCCACAACAGTCCGTTTCTCATGTAGCCCCCCCTGGTGTAGAGAGAACTTTGTTAAAATCATATTTTTTAGCAAATTAAGCAATTTAATCCTACGCTAATTAAACAAACCCATAATATATAAAGAATACATGCTTATAAGGAGGTGGACGGGTTGAGTCAGATGGCCCCTGTGCACACAGTGTGTCCTCAGGTTGGATCGGATTGGGGTATTGATGCCACTGCATCAAACACCCCAACTGATTAGTGCAACTCATCACTCTCACACCCAGCACCCACGCTGACCTTCCGGATGTGTTGGGAGACACTATGGTGCCTGCTGAGTTTGTGTTTACCTCGTGGTTCCATTTGTGATAGAGAGGCAGCTCCATCCAGCCTCATCTTGCTGCAGTGTGTGGACTTCATGACAGTTGGCAGCAACTCCTGCATGAGACAAAACCAAGCAGGCTAGCGTTAGCCATGCACACAACGTGGTCAATTAGTTACCCAACCAGTCTAAAAAACTCAAACGTAAAGAAGTAAACTGGCCTTTGTGGACTGTTGGCTACCAATAATTAGTTTTCGTCAACATTGCAAACAAACTAACAACGGCTGGAACAAAAGCAAATATTACGTTAGCCGAGTTAGCGCAATGTTAGCTCAACAGTTAACGTTAGCTAACGCTAGCTGGTCAGCTAACGTAGCGTCGTACATTCGCTTCAGTTTCTCATAAATTACACTTTCCTTCCTAACAGTAAAACAGTCAAAACAAAAGCACCTCATATAAACTTACACAACGCAGACGAGGTAAGTTATCTCGGTCCTTTCTTTCTTTCTTCCTTGTGCATTTTGCTGGCGCAATCTGTGTGACCCAAACGTTTTCTTCTCAATCAAATAAGTGCGTTTCGTAAAGCTCATCGCTGATTGGCTCAAACGCCGGAAAATGGGGGACGTTTATTGGACAGTGAAACCTGTTTCCGGTTGAACCACCAATGACAAGCTGTATATCTGTCACATGCACACACTTGCGTCACTAGACCTGTGCCCAGTATTTTACGTACCAGTAATCATCCTGTAAATACACATGGTGGTTTTTTTGATGATCAGTACAGATCCTATAAAATGCTTTGTCTACAATACACTCAATGTATGTTGTCTGCAATTAACTGCTTCATCCTCTTTCAGCATCTTGTCTCTTCTACCGCTGTATGAATGGCATCTCTTTTTTTTTGTGTCTTTGTGAAGTCTGTCCTCTGTCCAGAGTAGATTCACATTATTCACTCCAGACACAGCAACACTCTGCCTGATACTCCTATCACACTTAATATTTACTTGATATTAAAAAGTGATGTACCTGACTTATTTCGTCATGTTATAACATTATTCTACTGAAACTATTTTATACTGTAATTACTATTTTGTCTGTTTTCTTGAGAAGGGATCCCTCCTCTGTTGCTCTAAACTGGATGACTTGGCTTCATGCCTCCAAAACCCAGATTATCTGATTACATCTTTGCTCCTATTGTTATTTCTGTAATTATCTGCAGAATCAGACCTATATTTTCCTTTATTGGTATATGTTGATTGTGTCTGATGAGGAAGGCATTTGTCTGTATAAATAGATGAGTGAGCCAAATGTTTCATTGAAATGCAAATGCAATTTTATATTAAAAGATAGCAAAGGGATCATTCACTATGTCACACAACACAGCTTGTTAGTACTGCCATGGAAATACATATACAGTCTTTTCATATTTACACATCAAGTGACAACCAAACAGAAATCATAAATACCTCTTTTTGTTAACTTTACAACAGCTATACGCAACCAGTATTTCATAAGATAAAAGAGCACTATTAAATAACTGGCATCTTCCCTATCATTTACAAGGCTTGGAAACACATTGGTTAAAATAATCCAGCGAAAACAAATAAAAACCAAAATGTTCTTCTCCAGTGAGTAAAATTAGTCTAAAAACGGTCATGAAATCCCTTTGTACAAAAGACTATACAACTTAATCAACACAATATCTTCAACAGAAATGTTTGCTTGTATCCGCATGATAAAATCTGTACACTTTTAGCATTCCTGCAGCAGAGGTGGAGGGACTGTGAGCCGGGATGATTGGTTACTGGGTCGCTGTGATGCTCTGTGGGCCTACTGTCAACCAACCGTCAGAGACCGTAGTTATGTAGCTGCCAAGACCCTCTTTCATTGGCCTCAGTGCTTCGTCTAGCAGCAAATCAGCATGTCGCTGAGCTTGTAGCAGATACTTCAAAAATACATGGTTCTATAAAGTCTAACCGATATATTTGTCAATATAGCAATATAGTATTTCCTCGTACCATTTCTCAACAACAGACAGAATGGTACTCTAAAAGTTAAAGCAATGCATAATATCTTTACTTGTATTAAATTCATTTTTCAGTATGTTGTCAGTGATACATTTCTAAACTAGAACCCTCACTGTCTGATGGGGTCAGACATGCACAGTGTTCCTAAGTTACCCATTTGTTGTACTGAGCTGTGGCCGATACTGCAAGAGTTGATGGATCAAAACTCAAATTACAAAAAAAAAAAAAAAAGTACAAATGTTCTCGTTTCCCTCTAGCAGTGTTTCGCCATGCAGATACTTTTGGTTGTATGCGCCAGGTTGTTGATGAATTCACCTCTGAAACTTCGCCCTACCCCAATATAATAGAGAGCCCAAATGACAGTGGAACTCTTGTGATCATGTTCCAGAATTAAGAAAATCTAATTAATTTGTAGTGACACAAATATCTAAAAATCTAACCCTACCATATCATATTGTTGTTTATCGAATATTTACACTTGTACCGGCCTTTAAACTGCTGTCCGTGGTGTAAGAATGGACAGGGAGGGCCACATGATGAATACATCATTTAGGCAGCGAAGGCCACAGCCAATACAGTTGGAGGTGACATTAGTAGAGAAGAGTTATTTGTTAATTTATTAATGAATTGTTGTTAAAATCAAAGAGTTTAAAAGTCTAATAGTAAGTGCTGTTGTAGATAATCTTTCATCTGTCTGGTAAACCTCAGGAACATGTTTGACATATTTTTAGAAAGACCGATCAGAGAAACACTCAATGAGAGATTGCACTGAGAGGGAAGATTCCCAAAAAACCCCTCCAGTGTTTTGGGGCATCAGAAATCCCAGAGACACCTGGGTAAATAAAACCAACACTATCTGCATGGCTGAATAGTCCTAGCGGTACACGTCTGAGAAAATACGCTTTTCTGAGATTTGGGTGACCAAACCAGAGTTTTTAAAAAAAAATGTCACGAACATTTTAAAACCTCTGACAGAAAATAATTCTACAGCTGAAGGAGGAAAAAGAACGCAATGTTTGGCACTTAGGGCTGTTACTCCATCATGGCTTCCTCTGCTCGGCCCGAGGATCAGCAATGGTTGAATTACAACTTTAAAAAAAAAAAAAAGAACAAAGAAAACAAAATAAGGAATCAGAAGCAGGGGGCGTCATCACTGAGGGCAAGTCAGGGAAGTCAAACGAAACTAACATCCTGTAATTAAGATACGTTGCTATTGAAGTGTAAATGCTGAAAGAAGCATGGGGACTCTGTGAAGCCCCACCCTTTGGCACTGTCATAAATACAACTCGCGAATACCCGGGTCCGGTTCTAACACAACACTCTCGCCGTTTTTTTTGCCCGAAAGTCAACAAACCCACTCCACAAGTACAAAAAAAACGTTCATAAATAGAGTTCATAAAGACATGAGTGGCATTAGAGAGCATCGCGGTTACGTCGTCCAGGGAGTACGTCGCTCTAGTGTCGTCCAAAAAAAAAAGAGAAAAGTTCACAAAGAATAAAGGTGAAGTTGTACACAGAGAAGCGTTTGTCGCATTGAGAGTCTGCATCCTTTAAAAAGGCTCCAGATATGAGTCTCTCTGTTCACTTCCTCCCCAGAGTCCTTTGCTTTCTTATTCCAGCATGCTCATTAGTTCATCATTTTTGCCTGAAGGCAGTAGCACTGAGGGTACTGTTGGAGGACTGTACTGCGTGTGTGTGTGTGTGTGTGTGTGTGTTTGTGTGTGTGTGTAGAAGTAGGACGGAGCCCCAGTTTCAGAGACATGAGTTGTGTTTATGGAAACTTAGTTGTGTCTAACCAGGTTATTTGTACAGTTCCTACGAATGCAACTGTTGCTCTGTTTGTAGCTTTTTATCTTTGTGTGTTTGTACCGGCTATAATTACAGGTGTGTGTGTGTGTGTGTGTGTGTATTAGGTAACGGAGGTTGAGACGAAGCGTGGAGGGCAGGGGGGCCTCCCTCACACTTCGCTCTCGGTGGAGGGCTTGCGCGTGGAGGCCCAGCCGGTGTCGGGGAGGCTGTGCTGGGCGTGGCGCTGAGGGGTGATGGCCGAGGGGGTCAGGGTGGTTATGGAGGAGCATTCGGACTCTTGGAGGAGCTGCTCCGTCTCGCCGTCGTCTAGCGAGGCGCTGCTGGCCTGCAGGGACACGGTGTCGGTGCGCATGCAGGTGTGCAGGCCGCCCCGGGACGGCTTGATCTGTTTGAGGTCGTCCCAGTAAAGCTCCTCGTTGGACAGCAGGCACACGCCCTCCACAATGCGGATCTTCTCCTTGGTGTAGCCTCCGTCCACTCCCCCCTGGACAACGAGAGACTGAGAGTTAGTCGGGGTGATGGCCGATGTTTGAGCAGTTTAAAAAGGGATATCCACCTATGATTTGTTGTTGTTTTCAGTTTATTCACTTTCAACGCGCCGTGTGACAGATGGACTTGTTCTCCTATATTTCTTTAACACAGTCACATTTCCTTTCTCTCTTTCACTCCCCCCCCCCTTAAAGAATAATTAGAGGTTACATTTCACAAACATCAGCAACACTTTAAACAGTTCAACGTGTTAAAGGTGGATTTCCCTCCAAGGATTAATCAGCAACCAACTGCACAACACTCCAGAACAAGACGTCGCCTTCAAACTCAACCCATGCACAGCAAATTGTCTCCGTTTAGTAATGCTGCACTTTCCTCTGGAGTTAGTTTCTCATTTTCAGATTAAGGTGCCACAGCTATATAATTATCATTAGCAACTAGATTCACTGCCTTGCGGTTGTATGCCGCAGGGCAGTGATTCTAGTTGCTAATGAGTCTGTCTTTTATGGAGCCTCCCAGCAAAAGCATTTAACACGTGAGTAAATACATCTCTGATCTGCTGCTACCTTATGAACCTTCCCGACCCCTCAGGTCGTCTGGGACCGGTCTACTTTCTGTTCCCAGAGTCAGAACTAAACACGGAGAAGCAGCGTTCAGTTTTTCTGCTCCACATATCTGGAACAAAGTCCCAGAAAGCTGCAGGTCTGAGACCTGCTGAGACCTGCTGAGACCCTCAGCTCATTTAAATCAAGATTGAAGACTTTTCTGTTTGCTGCTGCCTTTAATTGAACCACATTCAATTAATATATTAATCAATTTCCTGCATTTCTGCATTTTATTTCTTACACTGTTTTTTAATGTTTTAATGAATGTTCTTAATTGTTTTTAAATCTCCTTTGCCTTATGTTTTGATGCTTTTAATGCTTTTATGTGAAGCACTTTGAATTACATTGTTGTTGAAATGTGCTATACAAATAAACTCGCCTTGCCTTGCCTAAATAAACATCTTCTCATAATTCTAATCAGTTCATCCTTGAGTGCAATTGGACCTTTTTGCCCAATTTGAAAAAAATTCCCTCCAGGATATTCCTGAGTTCACGAGAATGCATCGGACGGACAGACGAACAAATAACCCAAAACACAATGCCTCAGACCACAGCTGACACTAAGATGTAAACCTAACCGGGAGTCAAATGGACTGGATCGCTTTATGGCACAAAAACAAGGAGATGGTTGTTTTTCCAGCGCAGATGGAGTCAAGCTACAGTGTGTGTATATATAACGAAAGTTACGAATGTAACTACGGTTCTATGAATCCTGGATGACCGCCAGAGGCAGTGCTTAACACTGGATATCTTCCGTCTCGCGCATGCGCAGGTCGAATATTTATATCAACAAAGTCACTCGTGACCTCGGATGGCCCCCGTCATCTATAAGTTCCGGTGCCATCCTGAGCTCAGTCCTATGGAATCTTCTCGCGAGTTCACGGGATTCCGAATGACCAAGAACTCTGGCGGTCATCCAGGATTCATAGAACCGTAGTTACATTCGTAACTTTCGTTCTATTTCATCCTTACTGACCGCCAGAGGCAGTGCTTAACACTGGATGACTTATACCAAAAGAGTCACGAGGAATCACAGTACCCACCTCTTATAGGTCAGGCAGAGGAAGCTGGCCAAGAACCCTCCCCAGTGGGTGAGGGGTGGCAACGTTCACTCTGTAGTGTCTAGTGAATGTGCTCGGTGATGCCCATGAGGCTGCCGCACATATATCTTCCACAGGCACCCCTCTCAGGGCTGCCCATTACGTGGAGACACTCCTGGTAGAGTGGCCCCTCACTCCGGATGGTAGAGGACGGCCGCTCGCCTTGTATGCCTGGGCAATGGCCTCCACTATCCAGTGGGACAGGCTCTGTTTCGAAAGGGCACAGCCCTTCTTAAGACCACCATAACTGATAAAGAGCTGCTCCGACCGCCGTATGCAAGCGGTGGACTCTACATAAGCTCTCAGGGCACAGCAGCCCTGACCTCTCCTCCCCCGATGGGGGGGGGGCTCAAACTCCGCCAGCTGGATAGGCTGGTTGATATGAGAGCGTGTCAGCACCTTTGGGCGAAACGCTGCATTAGGCCACAAAGCAACCCCTGATCCATCTGAGTTCCACCTCAGACATGATTCACTCACCGACAGGGCATGCAGCTCGCCTACACATTTAGCTGAAGTGATGGCAAGGAGACACACAGTTTTGGTTGCCAGCCATCTCTGCCCGTGCCAGGGGTTCGAAAGGAGACCAGCATAAGGTGTCCAGTACCAAGGGTAGGTCCCCTGCAGGGGAGACCGGCCCTTACCTAGGAGGGACTGTAGATACTCAGTACAGCAGGCACGGAGCGCTGTACTGGGACCTTGTTCTGAGCCGCACACCAGTCAGAGAACAGCTTCCACCTGTTTTTGTACTGCAGGCAGGTAGACTGGCATTCAGAACAGTCAGTCAGACTGGTTCTATGCAGCCACTCAGCATCCGGTCGGGCCCTCCCGTGACCCATAGTTGAAGGCGGCAGGGATTGGAATGCCAAATCCGACCTTCTAGTTGCGACAGGAGATCCCTCCTGTCGGGGAAGAACTCTGACCAGCTAATAGCAAGATCAGAGGGATGGTGGAAAGGCATAAGAAGATCCTCTGGCCACGTGTGAGCCAGGGCATCTTGACCCAGAGGGCTGGTCCTCCCCGTCAGGGAGACCCAGTGGGGGCAGTGGGTCGACACGTCTGGATGCAACCGCCACTCTCACGGTGGAGGCATGCGACGGAACAGGAAAACCCCAACCTGGTTCCGTTCTCCTGGTGGGTACATTGCCCACAGGCTGCGAGGGGCCTCCCAAGTCAGAAGGGCACGGTGATCCCCGTAGCAACTTCTGCAGATATGGTGCCCCATTGATAGTTTATGGGAAATCACAGCAGAGGTGTTGCCCAACCGGACAAGCACATGCTGTCCCTTCAAATATGGAAGGAAGGGTTAGGGTTAGGGCTAGCGCTAGCCCTAGAACCTGGACCTGTGGTCCTTCAGCCGACAACTGGCCCCAGGTTGTCCTGTTCTGTCACACCGCCTTGAGAGGCAGGTATCTGTTGTGACAATCTGCTGGTGGAACGTAACTGAGCCCCTGGGGCTCGGTTCCTGCACTGTTTGCCAGATATGCACTCTCCCTCCATGGGGATAGTGAATAGGCACGGTTTTGATAATATTATTGCCCTGTATCTGTGCCACTTGGCCTCCAAGTGAAGGCTGTTCAGCCATCTGCAAACCCAAGGGAACGACAGTTGAGGCAGCTGTCAGTTTACCCAATAGTCGAAGAAAGGATGTAGGGCAGCCGTCTGCCCCCTCGAAAGGGGGAGAGGTTGTGGGGGTTGTTGTCCACATGCTGGGGCGACAGACAGGCCCTCATAGGGCCACACTAATGAAGGTTATGCTCTGAGAAGGGCTCAGGTAGCTCCTCTCCATGTTCACCTTGAGGCCCACCGGGCCACGTGAGAGAAGACGAGCAGTGTCCTGTGGCGCCTGAAGCCGGGATGGCGCCTAGGTCAGCCAGTCGTCCCAGTACGACAGTATGTTCACGCCCTGTGATTGCAGGGGGAAAGGACAGCAGTAACACACCTTGTGAACACCCATGGGGAGATGGGAGAGTCCGAATGGAAGCACCCAGGACTGAAAGTGGCGGCCTTAAAAGGCGAAAATGTAGAAACAGCCTGTGGTGAAGCCCCATGGGAACATGGGAATAGGCGTCGATAGACGTGAACCACTCTCCCTTGGAAATCTGCTGCTGGGAGAAAGAACCCCGACAGCCGGACCGGAGACATCTCCTGGCCCCCCTGCCGGGGGTTCGGGGACATAGGTAGGGTTGTATAGGTAGCGGTCCGGCCTCTAAGCAGGACGCCGAGGCCTGTGGCGGCTACTAGGGTAAGCTGGAGGCTGAGCAAACGGCCTTGTGGGGCCAAAGTGGGACCCCCAGGTCCAAAGACCAAAGAACTGCTGCCTGGTCTGGCTAGCTCTAACAGTTCGCTGAAGCGCCTGTATAGCAGCTGACTCGAACAGCTCACCAAGTTCCACTGGGACAGTACGGAGGGTCCTCCTACATGTCTCAGATAGGGGTGACTGCGCCAGCCAAACCTGGCGGCGAGTCTGAACCAGGGTGGACATCATACGTCCAAGCTCCCTCGACATGAGCGCAAACGCAATGAAGCCTCACTGAGCGGAAGCGACGAAGTAGCCTGCTGCAGAGAATCTGCGAGGGAAAACATGAGGTGGGAGAGGGAGTTGTCGATACGGTGCACAGCGCTGCTGTGTCATAAGCCCTGGATAGCAGGTCAGCTTTGACCCGACATTGGGTCGAGGGCACCTGCATCGGCCTCAGAGTCTCCTCAGGGGAAACTATGATGGACGCAATAGTCGTCTAACTGGCTGGCATACGTGCAAGGCCAGATTTGCCACCTCCTGCATGGTCTGATGTAAGGCGGGAGAGAGCCCTGGTGTCTCCAGCATGCATGCAACTCCCTCAGATCCCGGAGGGAGGAACAGAAAAGGTGGTGAGGGCGGGAAGGCGCCTGAAGAAGGCACTCACAGGTGGATGTCCCAGCTGCTGTGTATGCCAGGCGTGCCAGCGCCATACAAATCACCAGGTAGGTTGGGCTGGATTCAGCTGCCCTGACAGGGGGAGGTAGACCTCACCCCTCAGGTGTTCCACTTCGGCCAGCCTAGCAGACCCTACTGCTCAAGGCGTGATGCCGCTCAAGGCTAAGGCAAGAGGTCAGGGCCGTCCTCAGGCTGAAGAGGAGCTATACAGGTCCTACAGCCGGGAGAGTTTAACCTGGCCGCGATTCTGGTGGAACCCTTGTCTCACTAGCTGATGCGGCATTCCAAATCAGTCTGAGCGGGAGCGCTCTGCTGAATGCTTGAGAACAGGCAGGGGACAGTCAGTGAGAGGGGAGCGAGGACACTCTCTTTACTAAGCTAGTCGCTGCAGAGTCCTTCCAGTGAGAGGGGAGCGAGGACACACCCCCCTCACTAGGCTAGCTGCTGCAGCTATTGGTGTCCCCCCCAGCTAGCTTGAGCGAGAGCACTCTGCCACCGTGGAAACAGGTCAGGAGGACAGGCCTTCCAGTGAGAGGGGAGCGAGGACACACACCCCTCACGAGGCTAGTTGCTGTAGCTATTGGTGTCCCACCAGCTAGCTTGAGCGAGAGCACTCTGCTACTGTGGAAACAGGTCAGGAGGACAGGCCTTCCAGTGAGAGGGGAGCGAGGACACACACCCCTCACGAGGCTAGTTGCTGTAGCTATTGGTGTCCCACCAGCTAGCTTGAGCGAGAGCACTCTGCTACTGTGGAAACGGGTCAGGAGGACAGGCCTTCCAGTGAGAGGGGAGCGAGGACACACACCCCTCACGAGGCTAGTTGCTGTAGCTATTGGTGTCCCACCAGCTAGCTTGAGCGAGAGCACTCTGCCACTGTGGAAACAGGTCAGGAGGACAGGCCTTCCAGTGAGAGGGGAGCGAGGACACACACACCCCTCACGAGGCTAGTTGCTGCAGCTATCGGTGTCCCACCAGCTAGCTTGAGCGAGAGCACTCTGCCACTGTGGAAACAGCCACGATAGCTCACTACGCCGCAGATAGACAGTTGCTGTACTCTGCTAACTGTGATATCCGCTACTGATATGGCCGTAATGTTCACAACAATCAATGGACACAATCAGAGTATTTACCGAGTATCTTTAGTCTAGTTAGCCGGAGCGAACCGCTCTGCTAACTGATATGTCGTAATGTTTACAGCAATCAATGGACACAATCCAGAATTACTTAGTCTAGTTAGCCGGAGCGAAACGCTCTGCTACCTGATATGGTGTAATGTTTACAGCAATCAATTGCATTAACTTAGTCTAGTTAGCCGGAGCGAAACGCTCTGCTACGTGATATGGTGTAATGTTTACAGCAATCAATGGACCCAATCCAGCATTACTTAGTCTAGCTAGTGTCCCACCAGGTTAGCCTGAGTGAGGCCACTGCCAGCTGTGACAGCCGCAATGTGTAAAAACATCAATGGGCACAACATCAATGTTGATCTAGTATAACTAGCATTCACCGAGTTAGCCTGAGCGAGAACACTCTGCTAACTGTGATAGTTGTAATGCTAAAAGTTGATGGCCACAGCATCAGCTTTGTTTAGCTAGTTCCCCACTGAGTTAACCTGAGCGGGGACGCTCTCTTCACTAAGATAGCTGCTGCAGATATTGGTGTCCCACCAGTTAGCTTGAGCGAGAGCACTCTTGCCACTGTGGAAACAGGTCAGGAAACCAGTCCTTATAGTGAGAGGGCAGCGCCCAAACAATGTTAGTCGATCTCACCGATTGTCGTCTTCGATCTGGGTGGCCTGTCAGACTGAGTCCGGGGCTCAATAGTCCGCACGGCGCAAATTCCGTTCCCTCCTAAGAGGGACAGCTTGTCGCAGCCTTTGGAGGGCGAAGATCCGCAACTCCGACCGGTGGTCACAAGGCTACCGCGACAAACTCTAATATATCTTGCTCGTAGACAAAATATATATTTTTTTCTACTACCATGGTAGTCAACCTGCGTAGCGAGAAGATGAAAAAGGACTGAGCTCAGGATGGCACCGGAACTTATAGATGACGGGGGCCATCCGAGGTCACGAGTGACTTTGTTGATATAAATATTCGACCTGCGCATGCGCGAGACGGAAGATATCCAGTGTTAAGCACTGCCTCTGGCGGTCAGTAAGGATGAAATAGAACTCCTGTGGACAAATCATTCTATGTCTGTTGTTTGCAGGAATAATTTGAACAGTGTCTCTTCATCTCCAGCATGGAAAGAAACACACACAGTGGGCCTGGCACCCCTGTTGAAGCAGAGGCAAAACAACCCAAAGCAGTAAGCTTGCTCGGAAACTGCGGCTTTTCACAAACAGCCTTCAAGCAGTCCAGCCGTAACGTGTATCTCAGAGGACTCTTTCCAACAGCTGGTGCGATGGGTTGCAATAAACAGGGCATTGGAAATGGACTCGGCCTTATACGCATAAAAACAAAAAGCAGACATCCTTTAGGTATTCTCTCTCTTTTGACGAATCTTACCTACAGTGGGAACTAACTGGATTTATGGGAAATGTAGTGCTTAGTTTAAGAAAACGCTATTTGTAGCACCTTTGACAAATGTGTCCGCACACTTGGATTTCTTGCCTTCGCCAAAGAAACCTGCCGTGCTACCGGTCACAGAGCTCTGACGCTGCACCGACGAGATGAATTGTTATTTTGGACAGCAGGGCGCATGCAGTGAAAGACAGAAGAAGCGAGGGGAAAACAAAGAAGCAACGGAGGACGCCACTCCTTCATGCTGTGTAACTACCTCTCCGCGGGACAAGTGGCTCAAAAGATAAAGGGAGAGAGGGAGTTGTAGGGATGAGAGTGCTGCAGGGAGGAGAGAGAGAGGAGGGGGGGGGGGGGGAAAGGTGAGCGCTGCCGTCGGTAACCTGCTCGTGTCACATGTTGCAATATTACAACACGATCAATCAGACAAACGGTAAAAGTTTGTCTCTGTGGTTACCCAGCGTACGCCTCCATAGTCTGGGACCATCCTATGGAATTAACATGGATTCACCTTCAATCCATTCATATGTTAAACAGAAGAGAAAACGTCTCTCGCTTTCACTTCCAGGCTGTTCGTTACCTCTTTCTTATATCGAAGCTGGTTGTATATTGGAGGCTTTTGCGACGCCTCAATCTTGACCTCTTGTGTGGACGTCCGATACGAGGGGTTACTGTAGGTCAGGTTGCTCACTCCCGGGTCAGCGAACTTCGACTTTTTATGTCTGTCGGTGAACAACAGGAAGAAAAGAGCACATGGCTTGATGAATCAAACTGTCCACTGAAACATTTCTATTTACAACCACACTTGAAATGACGAGGTAGTACAAGCTGTAAACCACACGTTGGTGTTTCATTTTCACCTCTTTCCTTAAGATGTCGTACAAAATGTACCAAAACACCGGCAATGAGGAAGATCTTGCGTAGATAATAAGAATACATATTTTTTTTAATTAAATCATACCCTCTCTAAACTAAAAAGGCAATTGAATTGACATCCAACACTATTACTAAGCTTATTTACAAGATATTTAGCCAAGGCAGATCTATAGAGGGAACCATAAAGTGCATCTTTGTGTTCAGGAGTGAGAACATTAAGAGTTCTCACACGGGGGGGGGGGGGGGGGGGACTGACCTGTAAATGATCAAAGCAGCAATGAGGATCAGAATAGCCAGGACGGTCAGAACTCCGCCAATCACGTAGCTGATGTGAAGTCCTTCCCCTGCAACAGATGGCACAGATGTTACAGACGAGAAAATCCAGTGGCTTTGCTTAAAAGATCACAGAGTTGTTTGGAAGACGCAGTTGTTTGCTGACTTACCCGATTTCAATTTCATCTCGGTACAGAAATAGTTCCGATGGTGTTTATCCTAGCCTATTTATGTTCCTGTATTTACAAACGGTCAGGGTTCACGTCACCAGAAACTCAACACTGAATGAACTACGTCCTCAAACTTTGAGTGACAGTTATATGACTGCACCATATTGACTTTAACTTACCATATTGATTTATTTGTTGTTGTTTTGATTTAATTGTATTTGTTTGCTCTTTGTAATTGTGTTTTTTGTTAAAGTGCCATGTGAATTAAATAAGTTTTATTAAATCATTATTACATCACTTCATCTGCATTTAATAATGCTTTGATGACAGACCCTGGCGTCCATATTTGTTTTTCAGGCACCTCTATTATTTGAGCCAAGTCAAGTATATCACAGGTTTTCAGATAAGAAAAAAAGAAAAACACAGTTTGCCAGTTGTAATTGCCTGGCGGTCGATTTAAATGATATTAATAACTTGGAAACTGGTAATGACTTAAACTCCCACATGACATAACTGTGTCATGAGCAATGCTAGACTGGAAGAAGGGGGAAACTTAAGTGAATTTCCAAAATGTCAGACCTGAATGTCAGAGTGTCCCTTTAAGACGACATGCAGTGTGCAAACTGAAGAGGAGAGAAGTGTCTCGCGTACTGACCGTGAGGAGCCGTCACCACGTTGCTCAAGCAGCCTTCTATGTTTAGGTTCTTGTCAGTGCAGCTGTGAAAACAAGACAGAAAGCTTGAGGAAGGTACTTTGCTCTAAATATCCTGATGGCAGCTGTAAAAGCCTCTGTCCTATTCCTGCTGGTTGAAAATCTCATGGTGTGTTCTGTTAAAGATGAACAATTGCATAACACTCGCTGGAGTGTTTTCACGTGGGATGTGAAAACACTCCAGCCTCAAGAAAAGGCTTCAGAGCACTCAAGATTATTTTGAGCAAGGACAAGCAACTTCATATCTCCAATTATTGCTATTTCTTAAGAAGTCGTCCTTCAAATTAGATGAACAAAGTCTAAAAGATGTACTCAAAACAGAAAATCCGGCAGCATCTTCTGCAGACAGCATGCTGCTATTTGAAGTTAAGTTATCAATTACATTTTGTGTCACAAATAACTTCAAAAAGGAGTATTCCTGGTAAAAATGTACCAGCAGACATACTTGACTGGTGAGGATCCTCCGTGCGGAGTGTCTGTTGGAGCTCTGGGGATCTTGTTGGGGACAGGAGTGCTGCTGGTCCCTCTGGTGGGAGAGGTGGGGATGTAACCTGCAACTGATGAACACATGCAGATCACAACCTGAGTGTGCTATGCTTTTGTAAATGTATTTTATAACTGGCGCTAGGATAAATACGGAAGTCCTGAGAGGCAAGTGGGAAATTATTTCTTCTGGTGATCCATTTTCCAAATTTCTAAAATCGTTTTCTCTCCAACATTTATGACTTCAGAACCGGTGAAAATCAGTTCTTTAATCTTTTGTTTCTCGTAATTACAACAAACCCTTTCATGAAAATAATCCTGACAAAAATAATGAGAAAAAACAAAAACGAAATTGCAATTTCTTTTCACAGAATACTTTTTTAAGGAACTTTGAAAAATGATGCTGTAAAAACCTCCTTGTCACTTGTTCTAAAGTCATAAACGCAGGAGAGAAAACAACACAGGTCAGGCTTACAGAATGGATCATCAGATTTAATTTTCCTCACTTGCTTCCTCAGATAATTCTACTATCAAAGGTTCTGATGGGCCAAGAGATTCAGCTAAAACATGCAAACGCGTTGGTAAGGTTCATTTTGGTGGAACATTAAAGCAGTCAGCAGGTAGAACAGCCACACAGCACGACCACAGTGGTCACTCACTGGTGGAGCAGGGTCGCCCATCCGGTTCATCGGGGCAGGCGCACACAAAACTGTTGGTCTTAGCGAAGCAGAGGTGAGTGCAGCCGCCATTATTTACCCCACAGAGATTGGTACCTGAATGAGAGGAGAGGGGACGTTCACAACGTTTTTACACAAGGAGACAACTGATTTTATTCGGCTCATTTTTGTTTTGATTTTGATGAGACGGATTAAATCTGATGTTCATTTTTGAGGGTTTTGTTTGTGGTGGTGTTGTGAAAATGTCCTGTTATTACCATACACTGTATATAAGAAGTATATATTTATGAGTGACTGAATATTAGCCTTCCATATTTCAGGCTCATACATCCGAATCAGCCTCTGCCGCTGCAGCACTTTACCACCCGAACACTTACAGATAAACATGGCCTTTGGCGTCTCCCAAGTCAAGCTGGAGAAAAGCGTCCTTACCTGTCTGCCTGTGAGGCGACACCACTATAATGTCCATGAGGCCCTCCACGTTGGCCAGCACGGTTTCCTTGTTACGGCCGGTGTGCTTGTCCACCCGCTGGATGGACTTAGTCTGCCAGTCCGTCCAGTAGATCCAGCGGTCTTGCTGCGAGAGTCGAGAGAAAGGGGTTAGAGGGGAGGACACCGGCTTCAACTGGGGAAACGAGGGAGAAGAAGAGAGGAGAGGAAAAACACAGACAAGGAGAAGGGGGATGGGAGGAAGAAAAGGGGAGGGAGAGAAGAGGAAGAAAAATGAGGGTCAGAGTGGAAGAGAAGTAGGAGAAATGGTTAAGTCGAATGGGTTCAGCATGAGTTGGAGGACGGAGAGACGACCAGTGGGGAGGGTCACACGGTGAGCCGATGACTGAGAGAGAGCAGGTGAGTGGAGGAGGCAGCCAGGAGGAGGGGTCAGCCCAGTGATTGACAGCTGAGGGTGAGGAGGGGTAGAGGAGGGGGTACCTGCGTGAGGGCGAACGGGTGGGACACCGGGCTGACGAGGATCTGGCGCAGTTTCCCGTTCAGGTCCGAACTCTCGATCCGGTCCAAGTGCGCGTCCACCCAGAAGATCCTGCAGAGTCATAAACACGCGTCTGTCTGTAAATACACTGTGCATGCCGTCGGACTGACGCTGTAAAAACAAGAGTTTAATAACACTGAGATTGTAACATATATAAACTATAATAGTCAGTTGTATAATCTCCATGACTCTCTACTTGTCTTGTGGATCTACTTTCTGACACTGCGGTGGCCTGATTTCCCCACAGGGACAATTCATTCATTTCCTTCCACAGACACGCTTCTCCCTCTCTGACCTTCTTGTGTCGTAGTCCAGCGTGAGGCCGTTGGGCCAGCCCAGGTCGGTGTTGATCAGAACCTTTCGGTCCGAGCCGTCCAGGTGAGATCGCTCGATCTTTGCAATGTGACCCCAGTCGGTCCAGAACAGGTACCTGCAGAGACGAGGCGAACAAAGTTGGAAATTCCAAACTAAAACAAATGACTCCACGCGATGTTGTGCCTTCTTTCTGCCGACGCCTCGCTTTAAGTCGTTTATTAACAGCTCCAAACAAAAGAGAAAGTTGCTCAAGAAATTTCTTTCAACAAGCGCAAAACCCAAATTTCTATTTGCGGGTGGAGCCCAGTCCCCGGTCTCACCCTTTGCTCGGGAACACTGCGATGGCTCGGGGTTCATCCAAGCTGTTGTTGACCAGGACTTTGCGGCACGTTCCATCCAGGCGGGCCACCTCGATGGTGTTGCGCCCCGTGTCGGTCCAGTACATGTTCCTGGCCACCCAGTCGACCGCCAGCCCATCTGTGGTCTTCAGGCCCTGGCTGATCACCGTCTCCATGCCACTGCCGTCTAGGTTTGAGCGCCTACAGATCACAGTAAAGGGTGGACATTGTGGACATGGGGCGATCATCAAAGTCTCACTCTTTTTCCTTTCTCTACAAAATAACAAATCACAATTTATTATTGATAACTGACTGTTTGATTAATGCACATTATAAAATCGCGATTAATGTAATCAAAGCTAAAACATAAAGGGCATTGGAGTTTGCATGCAGACGTCGCTTGCGCTCGCACCGTATGACATCCAGGGTGACGTCGGTGTAGTAAAGCTTTCCGTCCACGCTGTCGTAATCCAGCGAGATGACGTTGTGCAGCTCGGGCACCGGCACGTGCACGTCGGTGTGGTCGTCGGTGTCGAGGGAGATCCTGCGCACGCTGACGCGGTTGGAGAAGAGCAGGTACGACTCCGGGGAGTCGTCGCACGACCTGCCGTCCCCCTTGAGCAGGATGCCGGTGGGACAGGCGCAGGATGTGTCGTTGGGCCGGGGCAGGCACAGGTGGGTGCAGCCCCCGTTCCTCCGGCCGCACTTGTTGAAACCTGAAGAGGCCAGAGACAAAAAGGAATGACGCAAAGAGACACAGGAGGACTTCAAATAAAACACAAACACAGACACTTTGCAACACGAGAATCTGTCGGCACTCAAAGCGGATCTTTGTTTACAGAGATGTCTTGCTGTTTCTTGGCAACATATAATTACTTGTCAATCACCCCGAGAGATATTCATAATATAATCAGCTATATTTAGGATTATCGAGTAAGGATGAGACTGCCGAAATCTACAAACTGCAAACAAACAAAATACACTGTGTAGAGAAGGTCATGAGGTATTGACAAGTGGATGGAAATGGATGAAATGAGCAGTATAAATAGATGGAAACACTTTTTTCCACGAGGCAGCAGGTTTAGTTCATATATTCATTAGCAGCAGTCACACAGCAGACAGTTAACTAGGAGTGACCCCGAATAGTCGACTACGATTCGATCTAAGGAGCCTGATTCAGCAGCCGATCTCACAGTAGAATTGTCGCAGTGGCAGATAAATGATGGAAACAGGATCATTCCAGTCGAGCTATATGGGGGTGCTGAATGTCTGATTTTACATAGTATTTCTTGTTTTCTCCAAATAAATCATGATATGTAGCCTATTTCGGTTTGGTAGGTTTTAAATATCGGCCTAATAATATTACTGTTAAGTCCCCATGTATGCTTTATCCACATTTGCCGGATCATCGGCGCAGCATCTTGGCTATAGCCTCAGAAATTCCAGATAACGTGACTCACCCAGTGGCCTCTCCCTGTCCACAGCCTGGATGTCCATCAAGCCCGGCAGGTTGGCTCGCACCGTGATGGTGTTGGTCCCGGTTTTCTTGTCAGCTCGCTGGATGCTGCGGCTCTGCCAGTCAGTCCAGTAGATGTGGGACCCCAGCAGGGTCAAGCCGTACGGGTGCTGGACCGGAGACACCAGGGTGCGGCGATTCTGCCCGTTCAGGTCGGCCGCCTCGATGCGCTGGAAAAGGACCAAGAGAGATTTAAGGGACAACCACCATGACTCCGTAATGTCTGATGCCTTCGTGAGGTTTAACTCCACGCGAGTGTCGCCAGGAGTCGCAGCTGACCTCAGTGTGCGCGTCGGCCCACAGCAGCTGCGAGCCGGCCATGTCGATGGCCAGGCCGTTGGGCCAGCCCAGGTTGTTGCTGATGAGGACCGCGCGGTCTGTACCATCCATCGCTGAGCGCTCCAGCTTAGCGTGCTCTCCCCAGTCTGACCAGAACATGTAACTAGAGCGGAGAGAGAGCAACACGGAGGTCAAAAGGTGTCAAAGGTGTGAGGAGACTGAAAGTAGGATATAAACTATATCACGCTATGTCAGCCTCACCCCATCTCGTTGTAGAGGGCGATGGCTCGAGGGCTGTCCAGGTTTTGCCAGACGAGAACTTTCCTCATGGATCCGTCCAGGTTGGCCACCTCGATGCGGTTGGTGCCCGTGTCCGTCCAGTAGATCTTCCTGCCGACAGCATCCACCGCCAGGCCGTCCGTCGTCACCAACCCTGCAGAGAGAGAGAGAGAGACACATAGAGAGAGGCGGAGATGGAGTCGTGACGCTCTGACAGGGTGGAGCTAATCAGCATCGAGCTTGTGAGCCATCCTCCTCACCTGTAGCTACGATGTCTTCTTGCGCTTTTCCGTCGATGTTGGATCTGCTGATTTTCTTCAGCGTACTGTCGGACCAATACACTTTTCCTGCAGGAGGCGCCACATACATATGTAAGGACTCCACTTCTGCATCACTTTTCTTTTTTAAAAAGGAGGCGTTACAAAACACTGAGAAGAAACACAAACCTTCTTTCGGGTCGACCCCGATGGCGATGGTGTTTTTCATGGAGCTGTTGACGGCCAGAACCACATCGGCGTAGTAGGGGATGTCCAAAGAAACCATCCTGATGTCCGTCCTCCGTGCAAAGATGAGGAAGCTGCTCATCCCTGCACCCGCACACGCACACGCACACACACACATCAAAGCGGATTCCAGTCACAATACAAAAGGAGCCGACATGCTTTTATCTTCCTGGGAGAAGTTTTTGACATTAATCCTTTGAACTCAGTTCTCTCTATTATAAGGCTTGTAAAATATATTTTCTAAGGATTTTGTCATTGCTGCTGTTTTCCTTTTCTTTGTATTTCATTTTAAGATTTATACGATGATAATGAAGGTGAACAAGTAAAAGCAGATGTGGGATTTTTTACTTTATGTATTTTGGTTAATCTGCAGCATAAAAATCATTTGCATGAGCAACAAGTAGTTACCGTTTGTACCACAAACATGGGTGTACAATAAAACAAAAACCGGATTATTTTCGTACCCGGTGTGCAGGTCTTTCCATCCGTCTGCATGTTGATCCCGGTGGGACAGGCACAGCTGGAGGCTTTGGGAGGAGGAGCCAGGAGACAGAGGTGGCTGCAGCCTCCATTATTCACCGCGCACGGGTTATGCACTACAGAGGGAGACACACAAAACAACTCCGCTCAGCCACCGTCCTGCTGTTTTGGTTAGCTAAGAGGCAAGGGATGGAAACAGGGAATAAGAGAAACGGGGGGGAAACAAAACAGAAACACACAGTTTCCCTTCAGGGAACATGGGAAAGCCCCGCACATCAGCGAGATCAGTGAGGTTTTCACTTTGGAATGAGCCCCCCGAGGCTCTCTGCCCTCTCGGCCAGTGATCTGGCTTCAGTTTACCTGTAATCCTCTCTGAGCTCTGAGAGAAGGCAGCAACAACCCGTAAAGTAGAAAGTGACGGGAGAGGGTTTTTTTGTCTTTGTAACAAGAGACACAAGTCCAACAGGACACGTCAAGTGCACTGACACATTCCCCAATTGCAGATTTTATAATCTCTGTACTGCAGGACATTGGATTTGAAATTAGATCCTCAAATTACAGCTGAAAGTCTGCATTTAAACCCCACAGTCTCCGTTTTACTCATTTAAGATCGAAAGTGTTGCAGCACCGAGACGGAACAATGAAAAGCGTGTCTCTGTTCCACTACTTGCTGACTGCACTGTACGTGTGGACGCACACAGACCTGTCTCTCGGTGCCGGTGGAACATGTGAATGTCCATGAGGTTCTCCAGGTTTTCGGCGAGCGTGCGTCGTCCCAAGCCGGTGAGCTTGTCGGCGCTCTGGATGCTCTTCGACTGCCAGTCTGTCCAGTACAGCTTGTCCTCGTGTACAGTCAGGCCAAAGGGGTGAGGCAGCTGGCTGCCAATCAGAACCTGGAGGCAAAAAACAGTAGTGGAAGTCTAGGTTTATTGCAAATGAACAGAAAAGCTCAAAAGCAAATCAAGCAACCAAGGACGAGCAATTCCTCAAATTGCTGCAATCAAAAAACTTTATGCTATTTAAAAGTTAACGTAAAATAATTAGTCAAACAAATCAGCATGAAGACATGAGTTTAAAAATTGAATGCATGACGTCATAAAAACACACTTTACCTGTCGGTCGGAACCATCAAAGTTGCCAAACTCGATGGTCTTCATGCCAGCGTCGGCCCAGTACAGGCGCTTGGTCTCGTAGTCGATGGCGAGCCCGTTGGGCCACGTCAGGTTCGATGAGATGATGACGATCCGACTGGAGGCGTCCATTCCTGCGCGTTCGATCTTTGGGTTGGCCCCCCAGTCGGTCCAGTACATGAAACTATAAAGTCAGAATAAGACAAATGAGGAATAATGAGAGTGCAATGTGAAATCCAGTCTTCACGTGTTTCAACATTTTCGATCATCTCACCCTCCGATCGGGTCAACCACGATGTCCCGGGGCCGGTCCAGGTTCTCCCATATCAGGACAGTCCGCATGGTCCCGTCGGCATTAGAAACCTCGATACGATCCGTACCTGAGAAACCCGGGACATGACATGAACGGTTGAAATCCAAGAGCGCACGCCGTGATACAGGTGACTGCGTCAGGAATATGATCGTATGTGACAATATGTGAAAGGAGGCTGCGTACCAGCGTCGGTCCAGTAGAGCTTGTTAGTCAGCCAGTCAATCGCCAGACCTGCGGGGCTTTCCAGACTGGTGTCCACCACCACCTGGCGAGACAGGGACAACAAAGATAAGAACTCCAGCCAGTAGCAGTTCTCAACCTACATCATCCTCTACAGAGCACCAATTGGTGTTCCACTTTCACACCGGCCCCAGTAGATGGCAGTATTCCATAAACTTAAATGCTGCTGTTGTGATGAGATGGTGAGAAATGATGGGATTTCTGCGTCCGGTTGGGTCAGACTGTGGGTGTCACTGACCTCCTGCTTGGTGCCGTTCCACAGCGCCCTGTTGATGGAGTCGGTGGTGACGTCCGTCCAGTAGATGTAGCCGTCTTTGGCGTCCCAGTCCAGCGCCACGGCATTGCGCACGTCGGCCAGAGGGATGACATCATCGGACATGTCCTCTGTGTCGAAGCTGACTCGTCGGATGTCCGTCCTTCGGGCAAAAAGCAGGAACTTGTCAAGACCTGATTAAAGACCAAAGGTCTTCTGTCAGTCTTCTAGGTTTACCAGTGGGGTCAACAGTGAACACAGCAAAAACAGCACTGACACACAGACAACTAGCAACCAAACTGACTGATTAATATCATGAATCACAATCCCTTTCTCTAACATGATTAAGTATAATCAAGACGTTTTTATTACTACAGGCTGTGTAAATGTCTCAGGGTAGTGAAATAACTAAAGAATACTTTAGCACTGAACCCTAACATGTCATTTCACTTGTTTAATCCCACTTTAGTGGATGTCTTGTTATCCTTATCATACAGTACAACCTCGACAATTACACTTTCTGACTGACACTGACTGTTAAATCAGTAGAACAATCTTTAATTTCACTACTGCTGAGGATTTGTCTTTAAACTTCAAACTTTTAGATTATTTATGCGCCAATGAAAGATGGCAGAAGACCAGAGATGATGAAAATATTCCAGATTCCAATTCATAAAAACTAATACATTGTAAAATGTAATATATATATTAATTGCCAAATGGTAATTTGCTTAAATTATGGTTGTTGGCATTTATTGTTTCATAAATAAATATATAAAAATGTCACATCCACTCAATTATAATGATCCAGATGTTGAGGGACTCACCGCTGGCACAGTTGGAGTGGTCCACCTTCTTGAAGCCGGTGGGACAGGCGCAGGTGTGTGTCTTGTTGCTGGGGAGACACAGGTGGCTGCAGCCTCCGTTGTTGGTGCCACAGCGGTTCCTGCCACCTACAGGTGAGACAGAGACACACACAGCTCAGTACATGATGCTTTACGTGGTTGGAAACTTTTTGAAGAGGCTATTTTATTTATAATTGGAATAAAATGATTAGATTACTAAAATCACTACTTCTTCAAAATAAAGCGAAAATGCTTTAATTTGAGGAGGTGGTGATTTTTGTCTTTACAAAACAGCGATGCCCATTTCACACATGGCCAATTTCTCGAATTAACATTGTGAGGAATGTCTTATAATAAATGATAGGAATCTGCAACACTACAGAAATAAAATGCATGCATGGAAACATCCCATTGGCTCTTTGTTGAGGATAACCAGTGTGGCGCTGACTTCCAGGGCTACAAAAACACGTCATCCCTGTAGCAGGCTGGTTGGATCTGGCTGATGCTATGCTGCCATCGGCCAGTCCGGGTTCGAGAGGCGGGACTTAGTCAAGGGTCAGTTGCTCTTTTTGAGAAACACATACCAACCGTTTCTTTAAAATGAAGATGCAAGTAAGGATCTGCAAGCAACTCTGACATTTTCCATTATTGCGTCTCGATCTTCTCATCTAACTCTTGGCAAGCAAGCAAAAAAAGGCCCATTTCCCAAAATGCCACACATTTGTATAATCATTTTTTCTATTCTAAAAATATAATGAACAGCACATGGACAGCAGAGCCTTTGTCTTCCGTTCCCCTAAATGTCACAGCGTGCCTCTGGACTTCACTCGAGTTCTGAAGCAGCTTTGCTATGTTTAATTGATGCGGAGCTTAGATCTTTTCCACTCACACGCGACCTCACATGACTCACTGAATCTACACCAAAACAGCAGGAACAGTGCCCGACTCCCCCCCCGCCAACACAGACGCATATTACAGTCCGACCGTTAAACTATTCTACCAGCGTGATAACCAAAACGTTCCCCTTGGCCAGAGCTCAAGTTCAACATGGTGTGTTAGCAAAGAACACAAGAAGTCTTTGCTCCCATGCTGATAGAACAAACGCCTCAACCGGCCAGTTCACCACAGGGCCTAACACAAGTGCAGCAGATCATTCCATCATCTCTGGATCTGGGGATAAAGCCTCCACTTCTGTGTGCACCGATACCCTTAAAGAAGGTCCTCATCCGGCTCATCTTCCACCCTCTAATGAGGGTTGACTTTGTGTTTGATGTTTTTGTTGTTCAGCATTCTGTTCTCCCGCCTGCTGCATGACTACATGTTCTGCTGCCGACGGCTGCGAACTCTGATGTTTTCATAAAAATAGATCCATTGTTCTCTCACAACTTGCTTACAAAAATTCACACACACCCACAAACACAAACACAAACACACACTGACAGACAGATCTGAAGAGATGTGGGTGAACAAGTGACCACATAAGGAGCCCATAAGCCTCATGAATGGAGAACACCGGTTTTCCTTTGCTTTCAACTCCAGCTGAAGTTCTGGACAGTGTATTCGCTCCACAGAGCTCTTTGTCCACACTGTGTTGCGTGTTGTTGTCAATGCTTTTAATGAAACTTTAAAAAAAAGAGCACAGACATCAAAGTCCATTCGTTTTCACCTCTAACATTACTACGTCACTTAACGTGACATCAATCAGCGTTTTCCGAGAAAGACTTTTGACTGTTGCACAGAACATAACTTCTTCTTTGTTCCAGTTAGCGGTCGCCACGACGGATCATCGATTTAGGTCTCGTCGGAAATCTGATGTTATGATCTGTATTTTTTGATTTGGCATAGGTTTTTACGCTGGATGCCCTTCCTGACACAACCCATCCAGAGTGCGGGATGCCATGTTATGACCGCAGGACCCAGAGGACCACTCACAGTCATACGGGCAGAACGTACAAACTCCAGAAAGGCCTGATCATTATAGACTTCTGCCATGTCTTGCTGCTGTTTGTCATTTGACAACAATGACAGAAAAAAAAACATGTTCATGTCATCAACAACAACACGGCCTTTGATAAAACCTCAAAACAAACTAAAACACAGAACAGTGTGTTCTGTGTTCTCACTCTAAAAAGTGCACCGCTAATTACTGAGGGCATCGCGGGGAGATTCAACAAACTCGGAACTCGAGATGCGGCTTCCGGAGCGGCTGTGCACCGACCTGCGGGCTGCCTCTGCGGGTGCAGGGTGTGGATGTCCATGGGGAAGTGCAGCTTGTTGCGAATGATCTCCTGGTTCTTGCCGGTGAATTTGTTGGCGCTGTTGATGCTCTTGGTGTGCCAGTCCGTCCAGTAGAGGCTGTCCTCAAACACGGTGATGGCGAATGGGTGCGGCAGGCCTACAGAGAGAGGGGGAGAGAGGGGGGGAGAGCATTTAGAAAGGCTGGGCGATCCTTGATGAAGTGTTTAATAAAACCTCTTTCGTGACACAATGAGGAGTAACTTATCAAAGTTTGACAAAAAACATAATGTACGATTCCGTGAGCTTCATGTGGACACATGTGGAAATGGAAAGCAGAAATGCGGCGCTCGGCTTGTTCCACCAACGCTCTCCCAACATCCTCCCATTCAGCGCAGTGGGCTCGGCTGAGGTCATAACCTCCCCATTTAGAGCTGCTTTCAATTACTCTGCCTCTCACTGGCCTGTTGCTGGTTCAGTTGTGGCCAGAGCGGCCAAAAGCAGAGGCGCTCCATCGGCCTCCTTCAGTAATGCGACTTGGAGGTGGAGGACAGAACCTCAAACCGGGTCAGACTGGTGCAAGAGACGGATATAAACCAGTCCTCGTCTTAGTCTGCACTTACATTTTATTTACTTTGGAGATTTTAATCATTTTAATGGGTGATTTCAATCTGAAGGACAGTAATATATCCCATAATTTCTCTCCACTTACAAGGGGTGTATGCAGTGTGTGTGTTTGTGCTCTAATCCCAAAAAAAACAGCTCCTAAATTTAGGTTTTATTGGGGAGTTTTAGAGTCTGCTGATGCTGAGGGTTTTTTTTTTTAGCTTAAAAGGAGAAATACTTTGGCGAAAATGGGAATTATTAAAACTCACTTCTTTCATATCATAAGTGCATGATGTCATGAACATTGTTGACTATATGAGCAACAATCAAAGCTAAAGTTAGAAAAGTCCAGCTGATGTAATTTTGTCTGACGGAGCCCCCCCCACCCCACACACTTCAAAGCAGCGAGAAGAACACAGAGAAAACACAGATACAAGAAATGTGTTCTAACTTGGGCAGATCATAATGTGCTCGTGTAGAACCCCATCGCTCATACCGAGAGCTGTGGATTGAGTCTTTGACTACTTCTGTCAGGCCCTGGCCTAAATACTAGCATGTGCAACAGGGAACCCCCTCACAGATTTGTCTCCACATTGGCAACATCTGCTTAGGGTGAGTGTGACCGACCCCCCCCCCCCACTCGCCAAAATCAACGTCCACTTTCACTCTCCGGCTTAATCCTCCTCCTGTGAAGTAGCTGCACAGCCAGTTGGATGAGAGTGCTAAACGGACAGAAGCAGTGATTTCTGCTGCTGCACAGGGAGGTGGAGGAGGAGGTGGAGGTGGAGGTGGAGGAGGTGGGGCGAGCGTGCTGGGCTATGGGCTTTTAAAAACAGCGCTGCTCATTTAATGACAGTGTTTTACAGCACGGCAGAAATGTCAAGAGGTAAATGGCTGAAACTGGAGAGAACAGAATACTAATGAACCTCTTTGGTCCACGCCAACATTAGTGCAGATGAAAGAAGACATTCTACCTCCGTTTGCTGTTGTATGCATTTTATTTTTTTCAACTGTGAAATGCCCAGCTCAGCACATAGACGCATCCCGTCTGTGGATGTCACGGACTTTTGGAGGACATGGGAAGCTCTGTACGGGTTTGGCAGTTCGTTTTGTTCCGTTTCTATCTCACAATTATAATGAATATCTTACAGTTATCTCTGCTTTCAGGGCACAGAGTTGACCATGCATGACTGACAAAAGAAGGGACACAGAACATGGACGTAATATATCATATTATAGGATACACACTTGTGGTTTTTAAAATAAGCATGATTCTAGAGATGATGTTTATTGAAGATTAGCCTTTGAGAGATATACTGTATGAGGCTTTTAAATGTTGATACAAATATGTCTTTCTGTATTAATTTATCGACTGCATTTCCCATGTGTACTTGCACGATAAAGCACAGACATACGGAGTCCTTGTATAAAGACGGCATAGGGACCGAAAGCTTGGCTTCATCATGGAATACTAAAACTAGACGGGCTCCTCGTCTCCATGTAACATCTGCCGACTACTCACACCTAAGCATCGTGTCCAGAGAAGAGCTGGGTATTGTTTGTGCCGACGCAATACGTAGGTTTCTCAAAACAATACTGATTTAATATCTTGCTTCAAGGAATATACTTTTTTTTTCCAAATCCTCTTCCTCATTTAACCAAAACAAAAGTTGTTTCCTTTAGACTGAGGAATTAGAACAGCACTGACTAAAGTATGATTCAATTCAGGAACCGTCTGATCAAAGAGTAATTAAAAAAGTAAAGAGTAACTTTCAAGTTATCATCAAAAAGTTTTAATCGAGAAACAGTCAAGTCTGTAGATTTTCCCTTGCCCGTCCTCCTCAGACAGGTCCAGGTGTGTGTGTGTGTGTGTGTGTGTGTGTGTGTGTGTGTGTGTGTGTGTGTGTGTGTGTGTGTGTGTGTGTGTATGTGGTCGGTGATGCTGGCTGAATGTGTGTGTTCTCTGATCTTATCCTAACATGAGGGAGACAACAGTGCGCCCTCTTCCCCCCTCTGTGAGTCTCCGAGGCGCCTGCTTCTGATACGGTCACCTTCCTCCTTCCTCGTCTCCGCACCCCCTCCCCCTCCGGCTCCTGTTTTCCGGGACAGCTGGAGGAGCAGCTGCAGGCCGACAGGGCATCAAACGTCCCACCGGCACTTCGCAGTGATGTCCCCTTTAACCTACGCGCGGCACCTCCCGGTCCTTTCACGCCTCGCCTGAGTCTGTCACACAGGTCATCGGCTGGAGAGAACGCTGCTCGGCTTACAGCGTGACGGACTGCAGTGCAGGGAACGTTCAGCGGCCATCTTTGAGGTTTTCCTTCTTGAATCGCAAAAACTGGCAACTCGTAGTGATAGCATCAGAAACCACTGTTGCAGACAGTCCACAATCCACATGCTGTGGATACACCACATTTTGTAGTTGATACCAATACCAGTGAAATTCCATGATTATCGATACACAATTCTATAACACAGTAAAAAACGGACCTAAAAAAGTTAATTTCACGTCCTTGAGCATACACTCCTTTATTACAGTGTTTTTCCCCCATTTGTATTATTAATCTCTGATGATCCTACTCAAGTTTCTTGCCAAAAACTAAATTGACAAAGATTACATTTGAACACATTTTGGTAACTTTTCTCATTTTGACAGTGTAGAACTTGAACTATCTAACTCAATACAGCCTTCGTACGTCAGCTCTGTTATTTAGCCCAGCGCCCCCGGGACGACGCTAGTTTCGAGCCCCGATCTCCGGTACCCATGGTCCCTGCGGTGCTGTAGAAAAACCGAGTACCGTCACATTTTCAGAATTTTGGCATTAACTTGCTGCAAAAGTATCGGTTCTGGTGACATCCCTATTCACCTTCCAAAGGATGAATCCTAATGAGGAGCAACTGGTGAGTCACGGCTTTGATGACGTATTCCTGTTACCTCCTTGTCACAGGGAATCATCAGCGTTTAGGCTACAAAAGATATACGGTCCAAGACTAGACCACCACGACAAGTGGTTAGAGTGATCGCTTCACAAAGCGCCTCGGTGGCCTTTCACACGCGATGCGTTTTAACCCCCCCCCCCCCACCACCCCCACCTGCACAGGTGCGCACAGACCGGATAGCGGCGTTATCCATGAGACCCGCCCGCTGCCCGGCTCCAATGACAGACGAGCTGGCACGCATCCAGCAAACACACACACACACACACAAACCTATAGGTGAAGGGAGATAGACACTCGTTAACATTCCAGGGCACAGTGGCTCAGAATGTCTCTATGCGCGCGCACACACACACACACACACACACACACACACACACACACACACACACACACACACACACACACACACATACACACACACACACACACACACACACACACACACACACACACACACACACACACCCTATTTGTCCGGTGTGTTGTCTGAGCAAACAGAAGCTGTGGAGGAAGGACAGGGCCAATTACAGCTTTTTATCCTGAGAGCACACATCATTAAGGAGAGCTCACAGGGCCACACACACACACCCACACACACGCACACACACACACACACACACACACACATCCTCATCAAACATCTGGCCTGTCACTCTCCCTTTTCACACTCTTAACACACTTGGTTGTCACCGATTTGCTTCCACACTATTTTCACTTCATCAGAAAAATAAAAGTAAAAAATTGGAAGCCGCTCTGTCAGCGAAAACCTGAATAAAAGTATGGAGGTACCTGGATCAGCCAAAACCTGAGAAACACATCTTACTGCAACGTGAAGTCTCAGGTTGTGAAAGATCAGTGCCCCACATCCTTACGCTCATAAATGCCAGATCCCACACACACACACACACAGCTTAGGCTTCACTGTAGGAGTCGACAACATAAACAGAGGCATGCAAAGCTTTATGTTGTCATTTATGACGTCTGTGTGTGTGTGCATTTCAGTGGTAGGCACATGCGTATGCTCTTTAATGGAAATATGGCATTGATTATCTCCACAGGGTATAATGAAGTAACGTCAGCATGCAGCATCCTATATATATATAATCCCCTTGTGTGTGTGTGTATGTGTGTGTGTTTCTGTGTTGCTGTGTGTGTGTTGCTGTGTGTGTGTGTGTGTGTGTGTTTCTGTGTTGCTGTGTGTGTGTGTGTTTGTGTGTGTGTTGCTGTGTGTGTGTGTGTTGCTGTGTTTCTGTGTGTGTGTGTGTGTGTTTCTGTGTGTGTGTGTGTGTGTTGCTGTGTGTGTGTGTGTGTGTGTTTGTTGCTGTGTTTCTGTGTGTGTGTGTGTGTTTCTGTGTGTGTGTGTGTGTTGCTGTGTGTGTGTGTGTGTTGCTGTGTTTGTGTGTGTGTTTCTGTGTTGCTGTGTGTGTGTGTGTGTGTGTGTGTGTGTGTGTGTGTGTGTGTGTGTGTGTGTGTGTGTGTGTGTGTGTGTGTGTGTGTGTGTGTGTGTGTGTGTGTGTGTGTGTGTGTGTGGTAGTTAATGAGAATCTGAACCGCAGCCAGACCTCCGCACACCAAAGCTCTCCAGCTCACTCGAGGCTTTCAATGAGAAAAACCAAATCACCAGACATGTGGTCGGGCATGTTTACATTTCATCAATTCTAATTCTGCTTATTGATGCTTGGTTCAAATATGTCAGAAACATGAACCGCACATTTGGTTTTCCATAAATTCTGCGATTCTTCCGTGCTTCTACAGATCTTCTGGTCCGTTTCTGCTTGAACCCGTATTAATATCTGCAGTCAAGCTTCTGTTAAGCTTCTATTATGCAAATGTAACACAAGTGTAAAATTATGTTTTTGTGAAAAATATGATATATGTGATATATGGTTTTATCCCCATTATTCAGACACTAACTCCAGTTCATCACAAAACATGTACACTACTTAACTGTCAAGGAGTATGGTCAGACATTCATACTTTGCAATCAGGAATCAATGAACAGCAACAGCAACCGTAAGAATGTCCCAGTCCCATCTGTGACACACTCCTACTCTGAACTGGTTTCCGATGCTCAACCCCAGCCAGAAAAGATAGGCATCAGTTGGGAGTCTACCTTGGCTGATGACGGCCTTGCGGTTGCGTCCATCCAGGTCCGCCCTCTCGATCACATGGTGCTTGGCGTCCACCCAGTACATGCGGTGGCCGGCGTAGTCGATGGTGAGGCCGTTGGGCCAGAACAGGTGTGTGTCTGCGATGACCCGCCGGTTGGAGCCGTCCATGTTAGAGTACTCGATGCGAGGCGTGTTGCCCCAGTCTGTCCAGTAGATCTTACTGAGGAGGAAAGTGGAGCAGTGGGGGTTAGTTTAACTTGCTGTGAAGAGGTAAACAGATTGCTGTCAGGATTCAAGACACAGCAGATGTCGGTTATTATAAAAAAGTCTCCTCTGTCTGTTTTTATATTTTTCAATTATCTCATGCAAATGAGCTACCTAATTAACTGAATGAGTTTACTACCTTACCATTTCTCAGGGGCTTCACCTAGAATTCTGTCCTGCCACTGCAGCATATGAAGTCGGGGATGAAAACACACTAAGCTGCTGCCCCCTTTCATGAAATACTTGTTCCACACAGATGCTTGCCTATGGGCACTGCTGTGCTGCCAAACTGTAATCCCTGCTCTGCTGCTACACTGCAACTGGGACACATCCAGGGGGGATATGTAGATATGAGTGTGTGTGCATTTCAAACCATCTGTAATGCATTATAGTTTGTGTGTGTGTGTGTGTGTGTGTGTGTGTGGAGTCTTACCCCTCTATGGGGTGCAGCGCGATGGCTCGGGGCTTCTCCATGTTCTGCCACAGCAGCACCTTGCGGTGCGTCCCGTCCAGGTTGGCCACCTCGATACGGGACGTCCCAGAGTCTGTCCAGTACAACTTGTCATGGATCCAGTCTATGGCCAGTCCACCTAAAGGACAAAAAAAAGAACATGTTGAACTTCTCTGAACAACTCATGTCTAAAAACAGTAGTTGCTCTTATTTTATTTATATTCATGTACATCTTAAACCTGCAAGATGCAAGTGTTAGCGAGTGAGCTTTTAGGAGTGTCTATAGTTGTTTTGGACTGAGCCAAGCATGCCGTTACCCTCTTCTTCCAAGCTTCATGCTAAGCTAAGCTAACAAAGACACCTTTGCGTCACTTTTACAAAGAAGCAAACAAATATATTTCAGACAATGTTAAACTATTCCTTTGAAAGGGCACATGGCATGAAGGGAATAAGACAGTTTAAACGGGCCTGTACATCTTAACCTGCATCCTATTTGCCGCCATACACACCTGGACTCTCCAGACCGGTGGAAACAACCTCCTCCACGTTGGAGCCGTTGAGGTTGGCCTTCATGATGCGGTCCAGCGTCACGTCGGACCAGAAGACCAGCTCGTGGCTGTGGTGGAAGTCCAGGGCGATGGCGTTCTCCAGGTTGTTGAGCAGCAGGGTGTACTCGGAGCGATGCGGCAAAACCTGACGGATGTCGATGCGGTTGGCGAACAGCAGCACAGGTTCTGGACCTAAAAGGCGGAGAGACGGACAGCGATGGAAACAACGTGAGTTCTTCTTCGAAAGAGATAGAAAAAGCCTGAGCAGCTACCTCGCAGACAGGCCTGGCCTGGGTTTAACTCTGGTCTGCAGCAGATTAATGGGCTGCTGGACCAGACCTGCACTCTACCTTCGCTGATCCAAATCTAGTCCAGACACTCCGAATGAGCCAACCTCATTCAGAGTAAAGACCCCAGAGCAGAGGCACGGATACAGTTACCGCTGAGGCAAGCATAAAGACCATGCAACCGTGTTTTTATTGGAGGTCAAACTCCAGCGACTTCTCTGCGGTCACAAGTCAAGTTTGAAATAGAGTACAGTGGTTTTTACCCAGAGCTTTGCAGCTGCGCTTGTCAGGCCGGAGCTCGTAGCCCTGAACGCACCAGCACAGGAACCCCCCCTCCGAGTTGGTACAGCCCTGGCTGCAGTAGCCTTCCTCAGCACACTCGTCCACATCTGGAACGGACCACAGAGAAAGAAGAAAAGAAGGGAGGGAGAGAGATGTTGGCGTCAAACTCCCGCAGGGTTAACAATGAAATCAAGACACAGAGTTAAGTGTGCAGAGGTGTTTAGAAGGTGAAACAACTCATTCACGCTTTTGGAACACATCCACGCCGCACTTCCTGTTGCGCCCCTTAAAGTCTAAATTAACTTCTCGAGCTGGCAAACACACTTCTGGAAACAAAGGTCGCGTCCCCAAAATTCTGGCAATGACTGGTGGCAGAAATCCCAGACTCAGGTCCACACCAAATTCTTATCAACAATCTCTCCGCCCACACCTTAACTTTCAATGAAGTTCTCAGGAAATGTGTTCATTATTTTAGGAAATATCCTGCTGACATAAGGACAAACTGACTAACGGGAATGAATGAACACACACACACACACACACACACACAGAGTGGTACCCTGGCAGGCTTTGCCGTCGTCCATCAGTCGGTATCCAGTGTGACAGGTGCACTGGACCAGTCCTCTGACCATCTGACACTTCTGGGAACAGCCTCCGTTATTCTGGTTACAGTTGCCCTCGCTGGAGCGTGGACCTGCTCGCCGCACAGCAACATTACAGGAACATAAGCACAGCGTGCCGATTCAGTATAAATACAAACCACACGCTGTAAAAAGTATGACTCATGTGGTATTTAGGCCTACGAGCGGCCTCAGGCCTGAGGACGGCGATGTCGGGCAGTTTGGTGCAGGCGAAGAAAGCTGAACAAAAACAGCCCAGGTCAATCTCACCTTGGCTTTTCCATGCGCCCCCCCCCCCCCCCTGAGATTGTCAATGAATCTCAATTAGGAATCAATAACTTAAATGCTAATGTCAGTCTTCATGACATTGTTATGACAGACTTCACATTAAGTGGTATTTCAGAGTCTGTGCATGCTTTGAGGGGAAGAAAAAGGCTGAACTTTAAGGCTGACGGTCCTATCTTACACCCGGCACAAAAGCACAAAGCGGAGTGCAATGCAACTGTCATAGTAGTGCTAGTATCAAACCATTCTCAAGCCCAGTTCCCACATTGTGCAAGTTGCAAATGTTGCGTGTTGGTCTTAAAAAGAGGCATGTTCAAGCGCATTTTTGTCTAAAATAGTCTTTTTCTTCTATTTGAAGGCTGCATTATCAAGTCAAGCTGTTTTGTATTAAGTAAGAAAAATTTACAACATGTTTTTATCTCACGGAACATTCTTATTCATTCCATATTTGTTGGCATTTAGCCTTTCGAAAAACAACATTTTCACAGCAGAAAACCGCTCCCTTCTCCAATTCTTCTCCACCATTTATATAGCAATACGGCAGGTGGGAATGGGAGATGACACAGAGATTAGTTTTATTTATGTTGAGTCCAGAAAATACCTATGATTAATTAAGAGAATAAACACAATCCTCTTTGCGCCTTACTTTGTGCCCAGATTATGCACCGTTTAATGAGCAGAAGTGCATTCGGACACGCCCTAAATGCACTGCGCTGTAGATCTTTTAAATTGGTCCCTCACGTTCAGTCTTCACACTGCAGTACAGATGCAGATCACATGATCTAAAGTACAGATGCAGGTGTAGCGTATCAACTCACGACAGTCGTGGTGTGGGTGTTCGTCAGTGCCGTCTCCACAGTCGTTGACCTCATTGCACACCTTCCTCTGACCGATACAGCGTCCATTCCCACACTGGAACTGATCAGGAGCACACGGTGGACTCTCTGCGGGGACATAAGACGATGCATCCCATGAGACAAGAGACAAATGTCTCCACGTTTTCCTTTCTCCTCTTTATCTCCCACTCAGCACTTCACTTGAAAAAAAACAAAAAAGATTTTAGCTTTAAGTACATAACCAACGTTTATTAAAGGATCTTAAGTGTTTTTATTTCCCCGCTAACCTCTCCTTCCACGTATGGCTGACCGCCTGAGTCCATCATTACATGCAACCGTTCATTTACGTCTTATTTCTCATAGAGATTCCAGTGTAGCCAGAGAGTCCTAACATGTCAGGCTGAGCTACAGGGGAGTGTACGGATGACGAGGTCTAAAAAATGACATCATGGTTTTGTCTTTTTCATTATGAAACAAGTGCAAAAAAATTGAAAAAAAAATTGAAAAAATACTTTTTGATTGTTGTAAACATCATGCACATTCCACGTGATGTGGAACTCGTTTACAGTCTCATGGCTCAGGCTGTCGGTGGATAACTTTCTCTTCTCCCTGCTGCCTGTTCATTGCTCAGTTCTATCTCAATACACGGGACCGTTTCTGTAGTTTGTCCACAGGTTGGTGTTTCCTATTGTTTGAAAAGCTACCGTGTTGTCAAAAGAAAAAGAAAAAACAGAAAAGAAGAAAGTGGGTTAGTGAGTAGAGGACTGTTCTGAGCTGTTGCCATGGCTACGATCGAAGCAGGTGTTATATTTAGCTCCTGAAAAACAAGACAACAGCAACAAAACCACAGGCTCACCAGTTTTCTCACAACCCTCTTCATCGCTGCGGTCGGAGCAGTCGGGCTCGCCATCACATCTCCAGGACAAGCGGACGCAGCGTCCAGTACCGCAGCGGAACTGCTCAGCCGTGCACATGGACGTGGCTGCAGGACACACACACACACACACACACACACACATTTTATTCATTCATTCTTAGCTCAGGTGATTTGAGATATTCTCAGTGTGATTGCCTTGTTCTTGCATCGCTAGCATGAAGTCAGATAAAAGGCTGAAACTGACGGAGACAATCCCATGAAATAAGGAATTGCACGCGTTTGCTTGATCATTGTGACGAAAGCAGCTACTCACTGCAGTTCTTCTCGTCTGATTGGTCGTCACAGTCGAATTCGCCGTCGCACCTCCAGCCGGCGTTGATGCACATCCCGCTGCTGCACATGAATTCAACTGATCGGCAGGGCTGGTGGGAAGCTACACACACACACACACACACACACACACACACACACACACACACACACACACACACACACACACACACACACACACACACACACACACACACACACACACACACACACACACACACAGAATGACATCAGAAACCTGACAGCCACAGCAGGCAACACAGCTGTAATATAATTAAGCAATCGTTCACAACAAGCCGTGTTATGTTGCGATTATTTCACAGCTGATGGCCGTTGTTCCGCCGCCGGCAAAGCTATTGTTTCCGTAAAATGGTCATTAAGTATGGCAACATGAAAGTTATCGACACATTCCAATTTAAATAGCTTTCTTGGCCCTCCTGGGCTGGCTGCACATACCGAGGCGGTTATTATGGAACAGCTGATGCTATGAAAGGTACAGTAGCATGTTTCTTCTTTCATCACAGGCTAGTGTGAAATTGATTTCATTATTTGATGTATTTACATTATTTGTATGTTGCCACTTTATTGCTCAACCACTGGAAAAACTGTCCAGCATCAGTGTGAAGATTTTGATATCTGCTTGTACGAGAAGTTAACCCGAAAACGTTTCCTTTTTGTGGAGATCCCCGTTGCATCTTTCTATCAATATGTCCCGATATCCAAGAGGAACCAAGCGGATCAGCTGGTAACGCTTGGAGAACAAGTGTGAAGTGCAAGAAAAACCATGACATGTATTGCTGCTCTCACAGACTGTGGCTGCCTGTTGATTGGTGCAGCACCGTGTCGGTTTTCTCTCGCTACTGGGGTCTGTTCGGGTCGACCACATTTTGGATCGGGTCCAATTATCCTCGGGTCTATTGAGATCGGGTCACCGGCTCTATGGGTTCTTTGGAAAATAAGTCATGCACATGGGATTCAGGTAGGTTTTCCACAAGCCACAATCAGATTCTACCTATGCACCTGTGAAGTCCTTCAGTAACGGAGAACCAGCAGCTGATGATGATATTATTAGTTTTCTGTTCACTGATTGCTGTCCATAAAAAGTGCAAAAAGTGCAAAGATACAGTGTTTTCAACCAGTGACATTTCCTTCCCCATAGACATTAATTGCTTGGATATTTTGGATGCCTTGTGATCATTTCTGCCGGGTGATCATAGCTGTCACACCTTTACACCCCCCCCCCATCTCAACATGAGCTCAGATCAAAGTGATCGCATCAAACTGGCAGCAGATGAGGACGGAGGAGGACGAGGACGATTAAAGCTGAATCACACGTAAGCATCTTAAAAACCAAAGTGTGTGCGTGTACGCCTTGGACATGTTTCCTCCTGACAGCATGAGACGGCTTCCATCAAAAGCTACGGTGGGCGTGAGATAAGGGACGAACAAAAACGACAAACCAGGGGAACGCAGAGGGAGGAGAGGCAAGAAGAAGGGTGGAAAATGAAAGAGATGTTGTGGCGCTTCAAGCAGCGGGCGTATCAGCCGGACCAGAGGAGAGAGGGGGACGGTCAAAACGGCAGGTGGCTCTCCCACAGAAGAGGAAGAGGGAGAGAGAGAGAGAGAGGGAGGGAGAGAGAATTATAAGGTCAGAATCAGCGTGGGACGCCGACGAACACAGCGACGCCCACACACACTCAAATGATTCATCGACCCTTTATCTCACTCCTTGTCTCTCTCTCTCTCTCTCTCACACACACACACACACACACTCTCTCTCTCTCCCCCTCTCTCACACATACACACAGCAACGATGCTCTTTCATCTGCTCAGCTATGCAGCCGAAAGCAGTATCGGTGTCCGCAAGCGGTAACGAGGCATGCAGAGTGTTTTTGGATGTGCGCATTCACATAAGGGAGGGGGAGAGGGAGGGAGGGAGGCAGAGAGAGGGTTCTTCTCTAACAAAGCTCCCTTCATGTGTCTGGAGAGTCGATGCCAAGGAATGCTGTCTGAGGACGGGCCCTCTTATGCCTCTGAGGAAGGCCTCCTCTGTGTGTCCACAAACTATCTGTTTCGGAAAGACGTCTTCAGACTTTTTTTAATTTTAATTATTTTTTTTTTAAATACTAACAATCTCAACACCGTCATTGCTGGTCAGAAATGACAGATGAGACAGCAGGAAATGGACAGGTCGGGGGACTTGAGGTCCAGCTGGCTTCAGGACGTGAGACAGGATGTAGATTGATCTCTTAACCTTGTTGGTTTTTAAATCCAAAGTGAACATGCAGCGCACAGAGAGAAAAAGTATCCAACAAGATTAAAAGACCCACAGACAACAGAGCGATGATTCATTTGGATCTGATATGTGCGGCAGCGTTTCCTCTGCACACTTATTTGAAGTATTTTTAGAACCTCCTGACTCTCTTCTTCTTTTACTTATTTTTGTGCCAGCTCAACTTCCCAAAAAGAAAAGTCAAACACTTCAGAAGCGAGGCAGCAATTAAAAAACCTGGACGTGGGAGGAGACGAGGGGAGAAACAGGAAGCAGCTCGGCCGACTGACATGACCAAACGATGTTACAGAACCTTGAAGATGTGCTTATCGCCCTGCAGACAAACACATCACAGGAAGAAACCACTGTTCATGTGTGTGTGTGTGTGTGTGTGTGTGTGTGAGTGAGAGAGACAGAGAGAGATGTAGTGGGTGGTTATAGACAATGGGCGAATGACACAAGAACGTGAGAAATAGGAGATGAGAGAATGAGGAAGGAGATGCTGAGGGATTTGTCAGCAGCAAGCAGCGTCTCTGGAGCGAGGAGAGCGAAACATGATAGTCAGTGTTAATCTGTGTGTGTGTGTGTGTGTGTATCTGTGTGTGTGTGTGTGTGATACAGTGACAGGATAAAATCTAACAGGCAGTTTTGACAGACGCTGTGGAGCGGCGGCACGCAACAAAAACAGCTGTTCGTGAGCTCAAACTGACGTCCACTGACCGAGAATACGGGAAATCAAACCCTGCATGTTGAGATGCCTTTCAGATGCATTTCTCTATAATATCAAATATTTATGACTAAAAGGGCGAAGTACTCAAAATCCTTTAAAACCCTTTGCTTCAGAAAGACTCTGTGGGTGTCTGAAGCTGATCCAGCTTCTCTCTTCCTGTTCTCTCTGATTTATGTCACAGACACTCAATATCTTTTGGGTTTTTTGGACTGTTTGATGGACTCAACGATGCAACTCAACGATGTCCTTAGGCTGACAGAACTCGGGATGGGCATTTTTCTGAATTTTCTGACATATTAAACAATTAATCAGTGGACACAGAAAAAAAAGTAATGAAATAAGGTTAATCAGATACGGCCCAAATTTTTCAAGTGGCAGTGTAGAACATTTGGTTGCCTCTGGCACATTCCAACTCCACTATTCCATCATATACTCAACGTCATTATAGCATATCTAAATGAGTTTGCCTATTCGCTGCCTTGCACTGAATTGCGGAATCGCGGTATTACATATCACATGAAACTCCCTTTTGTCAGGCTTCAAGTCGTTTTCTCCCTTTTTCGCTCTTCTCTTCTGGCTTCGGTAAGAGTTTGATTGACAGATGGTTCAGCCAATCACGTGCCAAGAATTTAAAATTTTTTTTTGAAGCGCTTGCCCTTTTCCAAATTGTTTCCAATGACGGCATCCCAGACGGTTCTGCGTAACTGTGAAATGTACACGCATACTGAATGGCAATTCGTTCTATCAAAACTGTTTTATGAGAATGAAAAGGGAATACAATAAAAAGCCTAAATGTGGATGTCCAGTTCAGATGAGCCTATAATGTACTTTAAGTATGAGGACGACTCGTTGTTCTGGGACACATGTGCAGCGGTGCCGTTGGGGTACATGGAGGGAGAAAGTGAAGCAGAGAAGAAGAAGGGCCGCCTGCCAGAGGGAGAGAAGAAACTTTACTCTCATCTGACGGCACGACAGACGACTGATCCCCCAGAGGAGCTTCATCGTCTCCTCCTGCACAAGAACGCCGTTTAGTGAGAGCCAGGAGCGCTGCCGAGGATCACACAGGGGGGTGTGTGTGTGTGTGTGTGTGTGTGTGTGTGTGTGTGTGTGTGTGTGTGTGTGTGTGTGTGTGTGTGTGTGTGTGTGAGGCAGCAGCTCGCTGTAAGCTTTACACCAGCAGGACAGGCTGGATCAGTCACTCCACTGTAGTCCATCTTCAAATTTAGGATGTTTTCTGAGGTGAGACAAATTTAGCCAAAATCCGTCCTTCTGCCCAGAGTTAGTCTTAAACTGGAGCTTGCAATTAGGATTAAGTTTTGACCCCAAAACATCCGAATGAAAATGGGTTTCTGTGCCAACTATTATGATGACTCCATGGAGTTTTGGGCAAAAAACATGCAGGTTTTTTTTGTCTGCAGTGAAAATGTGTTATTTTCACCTTTTCTAAAATTGGTGTATTTGAATATTTCTAAACGCAACGTCATGGATTTGCATGAAGTGGGTATGACTGGAAAGCTGAGAATCTTTTGGATTCATTGAGCTCAATTGTATTCGTGTGTGATGATGTGTTAATCCCCATAGTAGCCATTTGAGACTAGTGTATAAAATTACCTTTTGTGACCTCAAGGATGATCACAGCCTCGTGAAACTTACCAACTACAAACAGTTAGGGCGTTCAGAGGATGAATAACTTTCCCAGCTATAGTGACAATAAGGTTTCTGAGCAGTTTTCAGACGAGAAGTTCTCGCCATCCAACTGCCAACTGTGGTGTTCCTCAAACTCTTGGTGTCTCATTTTTCTTTTGAAGTTTGAAGTTAACGCCTAAACTCATAATGTTGGAAGCGTGCTTGCGCGCGCGACGGAGAACTCACAGCAGTCCGACTCGTCCGACCAGTCTCCGCAGTCGTCGTCTCCGTCACAGTGGTAGATGTCCAGGATGCAGCGGCCGTACGCACACTGGAACTCCTCCACGCTGCAGGTGGCTGCCATCACATCTGAGGCTGCACAGACACACACACACACACACACACACACCGAGACATGTTAAACAGATGCTGGAAAAGATGTCGCAGCAGCTGGCCGTCGGGAGGCTCTTTGAAGCTTCCCCTCCTCTCCGCTGAGTCTGTCAGGAACTATCCATGAAATGAAAGAGCGGCTCAGCTCTCTATTAAGACAGTGAACATGTGTACATGCTCTGCGGTAATCCAGCGGCTGTAAGATGTCAGCTCACATGCAGCCGGTCAGTCGCCAGATTTGCTGCAGCCGGAGGAGTCCGGACTGAAGTCGCATGGAGACAACAGACTCTCGTGTGATGTTTACAATAACGTACTGTTCAGATGTGCAAACGTTTGGCTCGTCTTTTCATTCTGCTGCCACAGGATAAGTTCTCCGTTTGATACGTTCACTCTCTTTTGAAACTCTCATAAAGAACAGGAGTGTTAACCGGGATTCTTTTACACAGGTAAGGGAAACTGGGCTTCAAGCCAAACTGTTGTACGTAAACACACTGCTTGATGGGCTGACAGCCTTTGGGTGGTTTCTTGTTTGTTCGTTTTTAGCTATAGCCATATCATGTCTCTGAATTGACCCAATTATAAAATGACACTCTTGTGTTTACGCTCTCTAGAGAAAGACACACCCACTTGTTTCGGTAATCGAAACCATGTAGAGTCAGTATTACCTCATAACAATCATTTGTGGAGGGAGGCATTGATCAAACCGTCATTTTAGGCCTAGTGTTATGAAAGCCTGATGTTGCATTGTGTTTTTGTGTAATTTTAGTGTTTTAAAGAGTTCGCTCGTTCGCTCGTGTTTTAAAGAGCTCGCTCGACCAAAGTCACACAATAACAGACTAACCGAACGTGTCAGCGGTCGAGCAGAAACTCATGTTCTGCAAGGCGAAAAGAGTCAATGGACTCCGGTGGCTTTGAAGGGACCATACATAATGCCTTCAGTTCCCCGTCGCAAAGCGCTGTCTGATGGCACCGTAAAGCGGTGAGAATATTCTAAATATAGAGTCCACTTAAACTGGTGTGGATGTTTTTTTTTAGGTGTGCCTTTTTGCGGGTGGCTAAATTACGGGTACTCACGGCAGTTTTCCTCGTCCGATCCGTCCTTACAGTCCGTGTCTCCGTCACAGTACCAGTGCTCAGCGATACAGCTGCCATCTGTGCAGCGGAACTCCTTGTCCGAACATTTGCGCATGTCTGTTATGGCGAGAAAAACAAACTCACAGGTCATATATAAAAGACAGTGTCAAAGAACATGTGCGATAGTGAACGCGAGTGTGTGCAGGTGTGTGTGTGTGTGTGTGTACCTACCACACTGTTCATCGCTGTTGTCCCCGCAGTCGTTGTCTCCGTCGCAGTGCCAGAGGCTGCGAATACAGTAGCCGTTTTGGCAGTGAAACTCGTCCTCCTCGCACTCTCGGGGAGCTGCAGAGAGAAGAGGTTTCATGTAACGAGGACACAACAAAAGCAAAGAGCGGGTACGGTATAAGAGTGTGGCGAGAGGAGGCCCGTCCTCGAGAGCTGCGGACATTATAGCTACAGCCGCACTGACACAAGGGACACTGTGGCCCTTCATGTCGGGCTCTAATTGAGATCTGCCTCTCTCTCTCGTAAACAGGCTGAACTCTCCCGAGGCTGCAGGTCTAGAGCTCAAAGATCCACAGACGGAATATCCTGCCGTCCGATCGACAGCCGCTGCAACTCCGGGGTGAGGAGGTCTGAGGAAAGTCATTCTGCAGCATTTGTGGCTGTGTTGACGGTCACAGTTTATTTATGCAGCACTTTTCCAAGACTTAACAACGGAGGGTTACAACGGATGCCAACCGTGACAAACCTCCATGGGAAAAAGGAAAAACATAACACATCCACAGAGAAACATCTCAGACCACAACTCAAGCATTATCCACAGCTTCTATATGTTCCAGCCGCTTGAAGTTGCGCCCAAACAGACTAAATCCACTGCATCTAATTCAATCCTCCGCACACAAAAAGGCAGTTTATCTTTCGGTTTAAAGTTCAACTGTGCCAGAAGCCTCAAGAAACAGCCTCCTCCCACACCTTCATCACGCGCTTCGTGGAGGAGCTGCATCCGACAATTTCTGTAACCTTCCGAAAGCGACAATAAAAGACACTCACGTGCACTTTGCGCAGCCATTAGTGCATGTGAGTGGAGATTTATACGGCATTTATATTCTTCACACAGTCTCTAAGTGCGGTTGTTAGCTATGGAAACTTCCGCCTTCAGATGCAGTCAGGAAGCACGTTGGAGAAACTACTTCGTGTTGAGTCGTGACATCTGAAAATATCTTGCTTCGCTATGCTGTCACAACTCTTTAACAACAAGTTTGACAAATCTAGATGTCAAAAGTCTGTAATTTGCTGTAATCGTCAAAGATATGGCTGTCAAGAACATATCACAAATCTAAACGTTCTCCATTAGTCGATTCTCTGACATTATGACCACGATTATGACTGCAGACATCAGAAGCTGCTGGAAGAAGCACGCAGAGGAGGATCAACATTCTTCTTCGCATGAGTCACTCCACCGTATCTCAACTCGAGACAGTAATTGTGCATTTACATGTATGACGTTTCTGTCATTTCCAGAGAAGGATAAGCTGGATAATAAAAAAAGCTTAATCCGCAGTTCCTTTTCTACCGTAAAACAGCTGGATTGAGGAGTGGCTTAATCTACCGAAGCTGAGTTCCAGCAGCTGCTTGTATGTCTTCATTAAACATCCTGGCTGCTGTAAGTTAGAAAATGTTGTTTCACGAGACAGCTAACCTTGAGGCTGAAGATAAAAAGTCACGTTTGTCATTCATGCCAACAGCCGCGACGATGCAGTCGGACAGAAGACGTTCTGCACTGTGACATTGACATTGTTTCAGTCTCCAACCCTTTCATTTGTCCAAACAACTCCTCCACCGTGCCTCTTTAATCACGCCCCCATTGATAACGGACTGAATGGATTTTCTACTGTAACCGCCGCTGTAATCGATGGGCGAAGCCCAGCCGCGCTCGCCACAGGCCGAGTAAACAGGTCCGTCAAGGAGAGCCAGTGATGGATGGCCCCTGGCGGGAGGTAATCTATAATGTACCGCTGCCCTGTGTGAGCGTTGGACAGCGGAGACAAACTGGGAGAGATGGGGGCGAGACGGAGACAGAGGGACACCCGCGGAACAGATGGGGCAGGCCGACGACCAGATGAAGCGTCGCAGTGAGATTTTAAAAATCTTTTCTGATGCGTCACGGCACGAGTGCTGGAGACGGACTCCACTGCTGAGACGTGACAGGAGGTCCCAGAGCCTGTGTGTGTGTGTGTGTGTGTGTATCACAGTTTAAAGCTAAAATGAATAGCTAAAATTCAAAATGTCGTTTTTTCTGGACTATGACTATAACTTGAGAATGTATGTATTGCAATTGAATCTGCCAGGATACAGTATAGATACGACGTATCCGTGATAAGCTAATATTGTCCAGTGTATCGGCCGGGAACATTTATCGCTCTACGTTCAAGAGCCTCGGCTGACCTCTCCCACATCGACCTCCCCTCAGCCAGAATGTCCTCCCCCCTCCAAGAAAAAGGATTTAAAAGGCACAGAAGCCCATCGGTGGGTCCAAATGATATTATAATTGGAAGGGCACTATGGACAAATGCACTCATTCCATATTCAACTTGTAAGAAAATAATTGATTTTCTCCCTCTCTCCCGGGCTCTCTCCCCCCTCTTTCAGAGAGGTAAACAGAGAAAGGTCAGAGGTCAACAAGCCCCGAGGACGCTCATCATTCACACAGCGGCCAAACGTCAAAGGGCAAAGGGTGCTGGGAGTCATTACCAGGCTCCCCGAGCGTGCGTGTGGTGAAACGGCGTCATGTTGTTTTTTTTTTCTTTCTTTTAAACTTCAAGAATTCAGAGCATCTCGTGTTCAACCCCGCCGAGGCACACCTCGTTTCTCCGTGTTTGTCTGAAAAATCTTGACAACTACTTCGGTTCCAGCCAAGCGTGGAGGATTGTCTGCCCGCCTCTAAATAATGAAATAACACCACTGCATCGCGGAGAGCAACGAAATATATCAGGAGGTGAGAGACGGACCGGGGTGCAAAAAAAAAAAAAAAAAAAAGAGGAGAAAGAAAGACGCATGAAATAATAAGCAGTTCGGGGAACGGAGGGGGGGGGGGGCTTTACTGGGCATGAGGATGAAAAATTCATAGCTGGCTTGCCGCAGACAGACCCCCCATCAGGAAGTGATTCAGTGTCTGGCTGCTGATACAGTATGTGGGTCAACAGTGGAGGAGGAGAAATCACTAGATGACAGACGGATAAGAAGAATCATTCAGAACTGACCTGTACCTGCCGTGCACACCAAAACTACATGACGTGTACCAAAAGAGCGACTACGGAAAACAATCACTGCCGAGTGCATTTGCCGTCAAAGCAGTAAACTGTATATAAGAGGAGGACCCAGTCACCATGACGCCACCCGTTGGTTTGTGGACTGCTGTTGTGAAGCCTCGAGTTCTGCATTTTGGCCGTCGCCATTTTGTTTTTTTACATCGAATAAGATATTTGTAGGCGACTAGAACGTTGTAATTGGCTGTTTGGATCCAGAAGACAACGCGAGGAGAAGATTTGCTCCGCTTTCCGTCGGTACACACCTTCAGCGTTACTCGGGTTTTTGCATCCGTGAGCCCACACGCTGACGTCCATCTGGCCGGCAGATATCAAGCCGCTGGTTCAGGAGTCTCCTGAGCCAACCGAACACAAAAACAAGCTTCCTTCTTCAGCTCAATGGATTCTTCGACCGGTGTCCTCGGGCAACTTCTTGAGTACATTGTGTGGTACTGTAGACTTTTTACTAAGATCTAATGTTTATGAGGGTGAGAGGGACCAGTAGTCTCCTCTTTGCGGTTGAGATTAAAAGCTGTATCGATTAAATGTGGCAATGACTTAAACACGTTGGTGGTTGACGATCATTTAAGAGTTGTGTTTTTATGTCACTGGAAGAGGAAAAACGAGCCTGTATTGACCTTTGGATAAAAGTTAGTCTTTAAAAGGACACCGTCCGACTCTTTCTGCCATGTGTTGTCTCCATCAGGAGGAGCTGGAACTATTCCTGTCCCCGCACGGTGTCAAGTGTGATTAAAGCCAATCGCCGAGCGGTGTGATGGAACGGCTGGCGTGCGGCGTACGTCCCCACGGATCAGACGGCGCACATGCAGCCCTCTGAGTCATTATGGGTAATAAATACAGAGACTAAAAGTGGACGATGTGGTCACAGGATCTGACCGCGGGGACAAACGAGACAACACATATGCACGTCTGCACTTGCGAGGACGCCGTCTCATTGAGGGTTTTGTCTAACCTCACAACCCCAAACTAAACTCAACCTAATTCTGCCATTAAAAGGGATACAACAGCAACTGAGCTTCGAGAAACTTGGAGAAATTTGACCAGATGAGGCGCCGACATTGGGTACTTCTCAGTCTTTTAACCCTCAGTGGATCCTACATTTCCTACAATGCAACAGCAGATTCTCTTCAACACGCAGGCCGTGATTGCGTCATTTTCTGGGCTTCACTACGGCGAGTATCAAACAGCCCTTTGAAGATGAGAGCAACTGACAAACTGTCGTCACTGTCAAACTTAAAATGGTCCTCACAAAGATAGAACACCTACCCGACAGGCAGCGATACATAAATACCGCTGCAGAAACAGACACTCTCCGAGCCTCACCCGCTGCGGGCCACATTCTGCCTGGCGACCAGCTGAGATGCTATTTTGGGTTGAAGACACACTCGTGCACACACGCGGACAACTCCACAGGTCAAAAGAAGAACGGGATAAACTGAGGGCAAAGGCACAAGAGTGTTTTGTGTGGTGGCCGTGGGAGTGCTGAGGGAGTGTGTGTGTTTGTGTGTCTCAAAAAGAAACACCTCATTGCGCATGGCTGCCTCAAACATCTGTAAATAACTCATCCCCCGAAATCTGTCGGAGCATGTCAAATGTGTGTGTGTGTGTGTGTGTGTGACAGGACATTTCAGCGTTTGTGTGTCTGTGTTGACGAGGAGGAGAGGACGTGTACTCACGGCAGTCCTGCTCGTCTGAGTCGTCCTCGCAGTCGTTGTCTCCGTCACACACCCAGGAGCGGCGGATGCATTTGCCGTTGTCGCAGTGGAAGTCCAGCGGCGAGCAGGTGGGCAGCACTGCAAACAAACAGGGGCGGACAACAAGTCCGTCAGCAGGAACAAACACACAAACAGTTACGCTGTGAGGCTGAAGGGAGCGGAGAGCTTACAGATCTATACAACAATATGACTGTCGGTGCTTTTCCGTCTGGATTTCAGTATTTGTGATACATGTATTGATGATACATGATTTGTCTATCATGTATGTAACCATATTGTAGGCCTGAGTGACTAGTGCTAATGTAAGAACAGGGTTCAACGTTAATGTTTATGTTCCACTCACCCGGTAGGGCGAGTGGGTCAGAAATCTCAACGTGCTTCTTTTTTTGAATTGCCAAAAATGTAATTTAAGTAAATAAATCTCGACTCACATCCTCTTGCGTTTTCTTCGCCGTACCGAAGCAGTGTTTCTTTTGATGACTTACCGTGAGATAATGTTTTTCTACAAAACGTTCTTAATCTAAAATGTCTCAATACAAACAGCAGCACAAAACCCTCTTTACCAAAATAAGAGTCCAAAAATGGTCAAAATAATGTGATCAAAGAATTGTGGAAGTAAAACAGATTGTGGCTCCGAGCCGGCGCTAAACACCGACTCCGAGTGCTGTACAGTTGTGTTGAATCGTTTTTAACGATTTCACAGTCATCACTCCTGTCAAGGTCAGAGTTTATATGCAGGAGGGTTTATTCCCCGCCTGGTCTCAGCTCATCCAGAGCCTGAGCCTGATCTGGACCAGCACGTCCTCTCCTCTCGACCCAGAGAGCAGCGCTGAGCTCAGTTCGGCTCAACGCATTCCTCCTTAACTTCATATCCGCTCTAAGTGCAGCTACTCGCTATCTAAGCAGAGCCCGAATGACTGGCCCTTTGTCATCCGCAGACAGAGCTAATTTAATTACAGGCCAGAGAGGGATGGAGGGAGGAGGAGAGACGGGAGGAGAGGGAGCGGCAGCTACCCACAGCCGACTCTCGCCCCGCTTGTCAATACCAGATATGAAATATTGACCGAGCAATGCAGACTTTATGAAAAATGTATGACGTCACGCAGCAGGTTAACCAGCGAGGCAGACAGGCGGACGAGTCAGGGCTCAGGGAGGGAATTGAGTAAGTGTGTGCGTGTGTGTGTGTGTGTGCGTGCGTGTGTGTGTAGGGGTGTGGCTCTGGTCTCCAGGGAAAGTAAAGCCCCACTGACCCACATACCCCTGCATGGATATTACATTATTCAGAGAGAAACACAGAGACAGACAGAAGCAAACAGAACCGTCTCTCTTCACTCTCTGATGAACTCTTTCATGTCCAAATAACTCGACCGTACTGACGGTTGGGCAACATTTGCATAAACAATGCATTTCTGCAAACAATAATCTAATTTATACCATCAGTTTCTTTATTGTTTTTTTCTTACAGGCAACCATTGATTTACGTTCAATAGCGGGATGAGAAAATTAAAACTGAGACGCTATATTTAGTCATTGTTCATTGTAAAACATTTTTTAGTGGAGCTGAAATGATTCATTGATTTATTGATTAGCCAGTCAAGATAAATCATATCATAATGTGTCTCTTATAAACATGTCAATAAACAGTCGAATCATTTCTAGCTTCTGAAACCTAAATATTTGTATTTTTTTTATAGTAAACTGAATATCTTTGGGTGTTAAAACACCGATCAAATACAAACAATTTAAATGTCAACTTTGGCCCTCTAGAATTGCAATTGGCAAGTAAACAACTAATTAATGAATTATGAAAATAATCCCTTGCAACCCTAAGGTTTAAAATACAATTGAATTTGAATTGTGACCCCACTAAATTGAAATCCAATTGCAAAATATTCAAAGATTCCCGTAACACATCCAAAGCTACTGGTTTGTTCAAATATCTTTAACTGGTACAATTGATTCACTTTCAAAAGACACAAAAGACGTAAAACACCGAAATAAAATAAAGGCCGAGTTCAATATTTGCCAGAACTGCTGCAATAAGCTGGAACTGAACAAGTAGAACTCGCAGCGGCCCATGAGAGAAACCTCCAGAGAGTCTGTCAGAGAGAGTCCTGACGTCTGCAGGCCTCTCTTTGTCAAGACCGAGGCGCTTTGATGCATTTTGGATGCGTCTCCGACAGAGCGTCAGCAGATTCAAGGCCTCGACCGACCAAGAGGAGAAAAACAAAAAAAATGCTGCTTCTCAAAGATTCAATAAATAATTCAGCTCGTCAGAGGAGCGAGGGAGAGAGCGCGGTGCCGACACGCACATGCAAACGCACACATGCAGACGAAAAAAAAACAAACACACACCCGTCTGCAGCGCAGACTTGTTGAGGCACACACATTTTGCAAAGGGGTGAAAATTGTAAGCAAATAAATACTCCACAGGCAAGGACGCGCGGTGGGTGGAGCCTGTGTGCTGGTATCGGCTGGATCAGCAGGGAGCATGCTGGGAAGGTTGAGGAGGTCTCCGGGCGCTTTGATCCCTCTTATCACACAGATTGTGCTCACCTCAGCTCCTCTTGCTACCACTGCATTCCTCTGAGGCTGACGCCGCACACACACACACACACACACACACACACACACACACACACACACACACACACACACACACACACACACACACACACACACACACACAAGGTTCCGATACCATGTTTTCCTTTCCAATATAGATTCCGATACCAGGGCGTTAAAAACTACAACTAAACTATCATTACTACTTTGTAGCAGCTGTGTACTACTAACCATGTGTGGCTGTAATGTGATTGCTCTAATTGTTGTATGGACTAGTTCAGATTAAACCCTTTGTGAGCAAATGAATACAGAGAAAGGATGCCATAGAACTATATTTTATGATCTAGTTTTGCCAGTGGAAACTACGGCCAAAGTGCTGACATTTCTCTAGCTCTGGCTAAGGTAGCGAGTGAAAGAATATGTATGATAGCGTGATATCGGATCGGTGCATAGACTCGCATACTCGCTGATGCCTCATCCAGCATTGTCTGGGCCGAATTTGAGGCATTTCTGATACTATCAGTACAACTCTACTTCAAACCCTTTGCTTTGTCCACTTCCTGTTCCTCGTTGCATTCCAGGAATCCTTGCATGATGTGTTCTACTTGTCTGTGCACCTACTTTCCCTCCACCTGCCTCATTCCTACATTTCTGAGAACCACCTCCACCTCCAAAGACAACAACGTTGTTGACGTAGATATTTTGGCAGTTGATAAAAAAAAAAGGGCTGACAGAATAACGCCAGAGCAAAACCGCATCAAAGATGGTGTTACATTTCACAAGCTGCTGACGTTGCATTGCATTCTGGTCCGCTTCATGCGCCTGTGGTGCTACATCAATTATGCAATATTATACACATACACACACTAGTTTTTCTCATCCGAGCTCAAGAATTCCCACTTGCATTCCACAGGTGATTTACACACACACACACACACACACACACACACACACACACACACACACACACACACACACACACACACACACACACACACACACACACACACACACACGGCCTGTATGGACTGACTATTGCACTGCTCTCTCACAGTCTTCACCCAGATTAGGAACAACAAATCCCTCTTTTGTTATTTTGTTGGATTTTACCTGTAGTGGTATATATCCATAAGGGCCACACCTAATACTTTGAACTACAAAGCTTCAGTACAACGTTGACGTTTGAATTATAATTATTAATAACTTACAGAAACATTGTGTCTCTCGCTCTCACACACACAGCGAGCGACACAGCGCTCAGTCCGCTTCTCTGTAATTATCTCAGTCCACAGTCAAAAAAATGTATTGAAAAAATATAGTGTAATCCATAACATGTTTTTATCGAACGAAATATTCTGCTTCAATCCATAACTGTTGGCATTTAGCCTTTCAGAAACAACTTTTTCACTGAAGTCAAAAACAGTCGACTCTCCCTCACACCTGTAATAATGGGGCAGGAATGAACAACAAAATCTTGTTTTTGCAATTTTTTAGGGCGATGACATTAAAACATATGAGACATTCAAAGCGTCATCTGAAAACCTCAAGCCTCAAATGTAAAAAACAAAACACTGTCCGCACAGCCGTAAAAGCCACAGCGGTATATCGTTTATTTAACTTGCTTTAGGGCTAACATTCAGGAGTCTGTGTGTTTATGTTCATGTGTAGTCGTCTCCAAATGTCAGACATGGAGCCAAGCGAATGAAAAAGGTGCACAGATATCCAGATCGCCACTAATGTTTCCAGTAGAGACGAGGGGAACCTGTGGCTGAACCGACGAGTAGAGAAAAACCTTTATTAAATATTCCCGTTAGACGTGCAGACTCCTCTGTCCTGCTGAGAGACGTCTGCCTCGACCCCAACATAATGGGCTCATGGCTTACGTGTGCCGAGTCTGGATTGTTGAGAGTTACGCAATGTTTCTGGAAGGAGATGTTGCTGGAGTTGTATAAAGTTACTGCCTTATGTTTTCACAGCTTTATGAAATAGATATCAGAGCGGGAATTATGGCCGGTTTAACTTCCTAACACTAGCTCTAATCAGCATATAATAATCATTAAAACTACTAATGCAAAATAATGTAAGCAATAAAAACACAATCTTATCTTTCGTTATCGTTTGATTTGTGTGTTTCTATGCATGTAACCACTGTAGATGACCACAACAAAGTGGAAGGATGACATTTAGAATTCTTGAATTTCGGAGTTGTTGAAATGAGTTTTCTGGATGGTTGTGAAACAGAAAGTCATGTGACCAACATCAACACTCAGCAATTGTATCGGCAGCAAAAAACAACATGATCTAAAAGTTATATCTGCTGATCCGATCCGTGACCCAACACACTGACACTATCACATTACATTCAAATCACAATCTGTACAACATACAACATCCTCTGGATTTAAGGTTCGTCGCATGCAAACACAGGACCAGATTAGTGGAAATGCATTTCTTTCACATAGAGTACTGAAGAGTTTGTGTGTTTTCTGCAAATGCTGATCATGGTCCTCAATAACAAAACAACCCAGAAACAGGGAAGAAATGG